>CM075941.1:50659683-51029829 GCA_038030265.1 Corythucha ciliata
CGAAGCCGAAGCAGGACAAAATACCCAGCGGGCACGTAAATATTTCACATATTTCCAATTGCATGAAAAAATATATTTTAATTTACATTTTGTTATTAAAATTGTATGCTACTAAACATAATTAAATTGCCAGGGTACAGCTCCATCATTCGCAAAGTATTCAGCGAATACTTGCCGAATGCTGTGCCTGAGCTGAGTATGAGTTGCTGCCTGCTCTTGAAATGTCGCGCAAAGAGCATTCGTCGGCATCGCAGTTTGACGACTGGTCCAGCAGACGGTAGTCATTTCCCGTAGATAAAATTTTTCGGATCCGTAGAAAATTGTGGAGAACAACAGTAGCCTTTACTATTAGTAGAACCGACTCAGTGCTGGCTATTATAGGTTTTCGATAAATTCTCCACCGACTCGACAAAATACCAAAAGCGTTCTCCACAACTCGCCGTGCCCTTGAAAGCCTGTAGTTGAAAATTTTTCCGTTTATCCCTAGCTCAGGTAGTTTCCTTCCAGCGAAGAGCCTCATTAGGTTGATCCCTAACGGGAATGCTTCGTCCCCAGTGCAAAATGCACGTAATTGTAACGGTTTTGAAAGAGGAAACCCTGCCAAGTAAGACAAGCCAAAAACTCTCGCGAAATTGGTCTTTTAGCAGCGTAAATCCAACAAATTTGATTTTCGATGAGCAAAATGTTCTTTTCGAGAGAGAAAAAACAAAAACACATTTTTTTTTGTTCTTTTTAGAGAGCGAACATCCGAGAAATTTGAATTTTGAGTCAGTCGAACCGGCGAAAATGGGATTTTAGTGCGAAAAATCAGCAAAATCGGTTTCCAAATTAAGCCGACCCTCGAAATCGGGTTGTCAGCAACAAACATCCGCGAATGTTTGGTGAGAGCGATGTTTATTTTTATTTTTATTGAGAAAAATCCGCAAAATTGGTTTCATGGAGCGAAATCCAAGAAATTTGTGTTTCTGTTAGCCAGATCAGGGATTATTTTTTTTTTTTCTAGAAAAAATAAGTAAAACTGGTCTTATGTCGAAATGTGAGACGTTGGTTGCCTAGTGAGGCAGAGCTAAATTTCGCAGTACAAGATAATGGAAAATTCTGCAGGGGGGTAAAATTTCATGAAACACCATAATTCATGACTAATGGCCTTTGTACCCCATTGTACCGTCAAAACATCATTTTGGAACACCCAGGAACTGCCCGATAAAGAGGGGGGGGGGAAGCGCAGAACAACTTAATGAAATTTTGGCATGACGGGTACAAAGTGCCAAAATAGTACCATTCGACAGTTTGATCAAAGTACCTTCAAGTATCGTCAACAAAAAACTTCGGAACACTCACCCCCCACCCCTGCAGTTCCATAAAGTTTATAAGCCACGCCCACACGAAGAGCGTCACATTCGCCATCTATGAGAGGTACAAAGAATTAATTTGGTGCCATTCGACACCTCATCCATAGTACCTTCAAGTACCGTCAACAAAAAACTTTGGAACACCCACCCCCCACCCCTGCAGTTCCATAAAGTTTAAGCCACGCCCACACGAAGAGCGTCACATTCGCCATCTATGAGAGGTACAAAGAATTAATTTGGTGCCATTCGACACCTCATCCATAGTACCTTCAAGTACCGTGAACAAAAAACTTTGGAACACTCACCCCCCACCCCTGCAGTTCCATAAAGTTTAAGCCACGCCCACACGAAGAGCGTCACATTCGCCATCTATGAGAGGTACAAAGAATCAATTTGGTGTCATTTGGTACTTCAGTCAAAGGACTCTCAAGTTTCACTGCAAACTTGGGGGTTTTCAATCAAGATTTTTTCTGTCGGTGACGATAGCGTGTCTCCAAACCGCGGTGGATTGCAGTAGGTGTGTTGTCGCTCAATTTTAATAAATTCGTCGGAATAACTGTGTTTCAATAAATATCCATTAAAACGTAGGTAGTTATGTATTACAATCTCAAGTATCAAGTAGGTTCTCATGTTTTGGTTTTTCATCAACGGTGGTAAGGTAAATCGTAGGAATACTTCTTGTTGTACTCAATTCCCATTCCAGGATTGCTGTTAGTTGTGAGCGATTTTTTTCCACAATGTACAAGCGACAAAAAGGATTTGAACTATTTTGAGTCCTGGTGGGGGGGGGGGGTTCCAAAGTTTTTTGTTGACGGTACTTGAAGGTACGTTGGATGAAGTATCAAATAGCACCAAAATGATTCTTTGTACCTCCCATAGATGGCGAATGTGACGCTCTCCGAGTGGGCGGGGCTCAAACTTTATGGAACTGCAGGGGTGGGGGGTGGGTGTTCCAAAGTTTTTTGTTGACGGTACTTGAAGGTACTTGGGATGAAGTATCGAATAGCACCAAATTAATTATTTGTACCTCTCATAGATGGCGAACGTGACGCTCTTCGTGTGGGCGTGGCCTAAACTTTATGGAACTGTAGGGGTGGGGGTGGGTGTTCCAAAGTTTTTTGTTGACAGTACTATGGATGAGCTGTCGAATGGCACCAAATTAATTCTTTGTACCTCTCATAGATGGCGAATGTGACGCTCTTCGTGTGGGCGTGGCTTAAACTTTATGGAACTGCAGGGGTGGGGGGTGAGTGTTACAAAGTTTTTTGTTCAGGGTACTTGAAGGTACTATGGATGAGGTGTCGAATGGCACCAAATTAATTCTTTGTACCTCTCATAGATGGCGAATGTGACGCTCTTCGTGTGGGCGTGGCTTAAACTTTATGGAACTGCAGGGGTGGGGGGTGAGTGTTCCGAAGTTTTTTGTTGACGTTACTTGAAGGTACTATGGATGAGGTGTCGAATGGCACCAAATTAATTCTTTGTACCTCTCATAGATGGTGAATGTGACGCTCTTCGCGTGGGCGTGGCTTATTAAACTTTATGGAACTGCAGGGGTGGGGGGTGAGTGTTCCGAAGTTTTTTGTTGACGGTACTTGAAGGTATTATGGATGAGGTGTCGAATGGCACCAAATTAATTCTTTGTACCTCTCATAGATGGCGAATGTGACGCTCTTCGCGTGGGCGTGGCTTATTAAACTTTATGGAACTGCAGGGGTGGGGGGTGAGTGTTCCGAAGTTTTTTGTTGACGATACTTGAAGGTACTTTGATCAAACTGTCGAATGGTACTATTTTGGCACTTTGTACCTGTCATGCCAAAATTTCATTAAGTTGTTCTGCGCTTCCCCCCCCCCTCTTTATCGGGCAGTTCCTGGGTGTTCCAAAATGATGTTTTGACGGTACAATGGGGTACAAAGGCCATTAGTCATGAATTATGGTGTTTCATGAAATTTTACCCCCTGCAGAATTTTCCATTATCTTGTACTGCGAAATTTAAATTTCAGAAAACCAGGTAAATATTGCGTTCCAAACGGTTCCGGTGGCGGTACAATACGGTACAAGCAAAGTCCCAACCGAATCTTTTTCGTTTTTGAAAATATCTCATGGTCGCAGAACAAGTTAATGGACCTCATGACTTACTGCTACCACACCATCACCTGAGAGGAGCCTTTCCTATTTTATCGGTAAAACTCTCTGTTATTGGTTGCAGTAGTTTGATAATAAGAGGAGAAATAGAGAACCACGTTAAGAGAGGGAAAAAGCGGGCTTATGGCCTCCCACCACTCATGCACATTCTTTCGCCGATCCGACTATAGTTCAGGAAATTATTATTTATTTTTTATTATGCCCATTTTGAAGCCCATGGAGGGGCTTAGTATGAAATTATTCGCACATATTTGAAGCATTTTTGTTACCTCCTCTCTTAAATCCCTCTGCTGGAACAAAAAACCAAAATGCTTCGTTTGAACAAAGTTTGAACACTGAAATATACAGGGTGTTCGAAAATTCGATGCTCAGCCGAAAACTGGTCATAGTACAGCTGATTTGTGGTCGAAATTACTATATTCACTTTTCCGGAACTCAGCTTGGTTTTCGAGTTATTCCATCTTTAATTTTTTCGTGGGGCTATATATTTTTTTTAAATACTTGCTTCCGGCCGCTCTAGAATCCATTCTAGCTCAAAACTAATTGATAAATTAATTAGACTGATATTATCCGGACGACGATGGAAGGGCATAGCCCAACACGATTCGAGTTTCGAGAAAAAATGGCTCCCCGGCGGGATTTGAACCCGCAACCTCTGGATTACCAGTCCAGCACGCTGCCATTTGCGCCACGGAGACGCCTATGGGAGTCGTACTCCGAGGGATAAGCTAAGCCGAACCCCACCCAGGTCCATTGTTTCTCGAAACTCTAGGCGCTTCTCCTGATCGGTAAACCACGCCGAATTTTATCTTATCTAGATAAAATAAGATAAAATTCGGCGTGGTTTACCGATCAGGAGAAGCGCCTAGAGTTTCGAGAAACAATGGACCTGGGTGGGGTTCGGCTTAGCTTATCCCTCGGAGTACGACTCCCATAGGCGTCTCCGTGGCGCAAATGGCAGCGTGCTGGACTGGTAATCCAGAGGTTGCGGGTTCAAATCCCGCCGGGGAGCCATTTTTTCTCGAAACTCGAATCGTGTTGGGCTATGCCCTTCCATCGTCGTCCGGATAATATCAGTCTAATTAATTTATTAATTAAAATACCGGCGACAGATTTATTCAATATATCCATCTAACAAAACTAATTGGGTCATTCGAAAGAGCGCACAATTTTCTTCAAAATGACTGTATTGTATTATGAATTTGGCCATTTTCTCAGAGTACTAACGCTGCTGGAAAGTGATATTTTTTCATCTTCATATCTTTCCCTTGTTTTTCAGCTGCGATTTTCTCCCACTCCTTAAAGGAAAATATTATTTTGGGTTTATTGGAAAAACTTCCTCCTTTTGTTAGCTTTCAAATGGAGTGAAATAGTCCCGGGATTTTACAAGTATTCGCGAAGAAGTAGCTGTTTGAAGAGTAAAATCCGATGGGCTTTGTGAAAAATAACAGAACTTTTTTAGAGGGGAAGTATGTTTTGAAGCCAGAGTTGGTGAGGTGAGAGACAGGGACCTCTCGAAGTGTCTGAATGTAAGCTAATAAATTACAAAAAGTACAAGAATAGCAAAGATAATATCAATAGTAATTGAAAAAACAGCCGATATTCGGAAATAGTGATGCGTAATGAATGAGGGGAACGATAACTGATTGAGCCAAATGTTCTCCTTGTGCGAAAAGGGATATCAACCAGGAATTTGGCGACGTTTTTGTGCATTACAAGAAGACGTAATCATTGAAACAATCGCGAAAAATGAAATGCCAAAGAAGTTGCATTTTCATCATTCCTATAAGCACATTCACTCGAAACTGGTGTTGCTAATGTAATGAGATACCTTCGTGGCATGGGGATTAAACCCCCAAGACATGGGAACTTCAGCATTTTCAAGTCCCTCAGATATCTCCTTAACCTAAAACGTCGAGGTATGACGAGCAGAAAATCATTCAGGACTCATTCCTCATCAGTAGATTCCTATACACCGAGTATTTGCGGTTCGGCTCTTTTTGAGCCCATTGAGGACGTTTTATATCCGTTGAGAGACCAGTGAAAGTATATCTGCCTTACTGCTAAAAACGAAGGCACGTTTACGAAGGCAGCGCCGAATCTTGGTTGATGTTGGTCTACACACAAGGAGGAACATTTGGTTGCAGATGAAGGGTCGCCCTTTCCACAACGTACGGCACATCGTACTTTTAGCTGATTCCTCATTCTTAATCACTTTTTCCTTGAACATTGGCTGTTTTTTCAATTATTACTTATATTAGCTATGCTGTTCTTGTAATTTATTAGCTCATATTCAGACATTCTGAGAGGCCCTGCCTCTCACCTCACCAACTCTGGCTTCAAAACATACTTCTCCTCTAGAAAACTTCTGTTATTTTTCACAAAGCACATCGGTTTTTAATATTCAAACAGCTACTTCTTCACGAATACTTGTAAAATCCCGAGACTATTGCACTCCATTTGAAAGCTGACAAAATGAGGAAGTTTTTCCAATAAACCCAAAAAAATATTTTCCTGTAAGGAATGGGAGAAAATCGCCGCTCAAAAACATGGAAAAGATACATAAATAAAAAAACATCACTTTCCAGCAGCTTTAGCGCCCTGAGGAAATGACCAAATTCATAATACAATACAGTCATTTTGAAGAAAATTGTGCGCTCTTTCGAATGACCCAATTAGCTTTGAGCTAGAATTGATTCTAGAGCGGCCGGGAGCAAGTATTAAAAAAAAATATATAGCCCCACGAAAAAATTAAAGATGGTGGAATAACTCGAAAACCAAGCCGAATTCCGGAAAAGTGAATTTAGTAATTTCGACCACAAATCAGCTGAACAATGACCAGTTTTCGGCTGAGCATCGAATTTTCGAACACCCTGTATAGACCACTTTCATTGAAAATCAGACGTTTGTTTGTTTAAGCGAATTCGTCAGAGCTCGTCATTTTCGGCAGAAATCACGTGCATAGTAATCGTAGCCTAAGGCGAAATAATAAGTTTGGCCATTTTTGGAGCCTGCAGCGAGAATTACCAGTACGAGTATGTCATTTTTAGGGCATCAACAGCCAGTTTTGCTATTTGTAAGGCATGAATCTCGTCGATTTAGACATTTTCAAGATGTGAAGGCTCATTTTGACGCGCTAATTTTCGTTTTTGCCATTTTCAGGACAGGAATCATCTGTTTAGGCCTTTTCAAAGCGCGAATCGTCAGATTAACTATTTATAGGCCTAGGCCACAATTTTGTATTGAATCATTTTGCCAATTTCTGGGCGAAAATAGTCAGTGTGATATTTTCAGGGCACGAATCGTCAGTTGTCATTTTAGGGTCGGAATGGTCAATTATGCTGTTTTTCCGTTTTTAATGAGGGAGTTGCCACTTTAGTCACTTCCTAGGTGCGAAAGGTCAGTTTGGCCAATTTCTGCAAATCAGTTGGGTCAAACTGATGGCAAGCATTTTTTTTTTTTCGATTACCCAGCTTGCCGATTGCTTGAATTCCCAGCTTAGCCATTTTTAGGGCGCATAGAGTCAGTTTTGCCCTATACGAGGCATGAATAGTGCGTCAAGCCAAGGCGAGTATGGCCAGTTTGGGCATTTTCGGCGTGCGAATGGTCAATTTTGTCTTTTAGTGCGTTTCATTCAAAAAATGCACATAATTGGTCTCGCCCTGATGGTCCCACGTATGGGTCATGATACATTTTTTTCACGTTTCAGAACCCCTAGAACACGAATCCGAGGTCTGTTCGATTTTATATATATTGTTAAGCGATTTTTATCTGGATGCCTCCCTAATTTGCATCCCCGTAACCTTTTCCCCGGGATTTTTTTCAAGCCGTAACCTTTTCCCCGGGATTTTTTTTCAAGCCGTAACCTTTTCCCCGGGATTAGCACAATTCTCAGTTTCAGCTGGAAATTAACGTTTTTCTTTAGTGTTTTACTCAATATTAGCCGCAAAATAGGGGGAATTTTCACGAATTAGTAATTTTTTCGTTCACCAAACGCAATGCATGAGCGATTTTCTTCAGTTTACTCGCGAATTAGCGGTTTCTTCACCCATTGCCACAAATTGGCGCTTTTTTTTTCAATTTCAGCCTGAAAATTTGCCTTCAGAATCCCCAAATTGGCGTATATTCAGTTTTAGCGTTTTTTTTAAATTGCTGCGACGACGCGTGGTAGCGTTTCAAACCTGTGCATTAGCGAATTTTCTCAACTTCAGTCACGAATTAGTGTTTGGCGCAAATTTAGCTGTAAATTGGCGATTTTTTCCATTTTTAGCCGCGAATCAGCAATTTTCTCAATTTGTAGGCTTAAAAATAACCTTTCTCTTAATTTTGACCAGGCTGATTATTTTATTTTCTAAATATTACCCGCAAATTAGCGGTTTTTCACATTTTACCACCGCGTTAGCAATTTTATATAACTTTTATAGGTATAAATTATTCTTTTCACGGCAGTTCTAGCCGTGAATTAGCGTATATTTTAACATTATACTACAGCCATGCATTAATTTGCCATTTTTCTGAATTTTACCCGCAAAAATGCCTTCAGATGGTGTGAATTTACATTATGAATGTAATTTTTTTTTACAAACCAAAAAATTTACATCGATGCATCCATTTCTGTCAAAAAATCATCATTTTTAAATTATAAATTTCAATTTTGTTTAAAAATTCGAGAATTAGTGATGTTTCTCAATTTTAGCTGCGAATTTTCGCTTTTTCTAAATTTTAGCAGCGTGGTAGCGTCTCCAACCCGTGCTTTACCTACCGAGTTTTGTCAATTTTTGCCAAGAATTGGCGTTTGACTCAATTTAAGCCTGCAAATTAGCAATTTTTTCCATTTTTACCTGAGAATTAGCACTTGTCCCCAATTTGAACTGAAAATTAACGTTTTCCTTAATTTTAGCTGCGCTAATTGGTGATTTTTTCAATTTTTGCCGCGAATTAGTGATTTTCTTCATTTTGTATCCGCGAATTAATAGGTCTATTCGTTTGTCGTCCCGGACTACTCCGAGCAGCACGAAATTTTGCAGCCTCGTGGGTTATCATGTGAAATAACGCGAAAAAATAATGAAAGGTTAGTACTTTCAGTGCTAATAGTGCAGCTCCGGACGACAAACGAATAGACCTAATAACAGCATCCTATTCCCTTTTTCATATTCGAATGGGCGATTTTCGCCATTTCATTTGTGAATTTGCCATTTTTGTCAAATTTAACCTGAAAGCGTCTTTTTTTTGTCAATATTATAGGATGTTTTCTCAACTTTAACCGCGGAGTTTAAGTTTACCGGACGTACTCGGACTTTTTCGGGCTGCTTTAAGTCCAGAAAATCTGCTAAACCTAATTTCAACGTGAAACGCTCATTTTTGGAGATTTTATGGGCCTCTTCGTTATGGTACTAGTGCTCCTTTGTTCGTATACTTGTAGCTCTAGCGGGAGGGGGGATCTACCCCGCATATTCCCGCCTTGTACCTACGCCCCTGCCTGTAACGTTGCTCTCGGAGAGCGGTTTGTTATGTTTCTTTGCCTTATTTTCTACTAGAGCTCTCCAATAATAAAATGATGGAGGACAAACAGACGAGCTATTTAGAGGCATGAAAAGTACAGAGAATTCAAGGGATACTACGTAGCGGAAAATGTTCGTTTTGGCAGGATTTCAAATATGCCAACTTTTGTTAATAAATAACAAATATTTCCGAAGGGTTTTACATTTGGCGGGTTTTAAAATGGGCGATTTTACGCCATTTCAGTTATGAATTCGCCATTTTTGTCCTATTTTAACCTGAAAGCGTCTTTTATTTGTCAATATTATATCGTGTTTTCTGAACTAACCGCGGAGTTTGCCCAAATACAACACTTTTGTGTTGATTTCCACAATTTATTCGTTTCTTAATTTTAGCCTGGAAGTTACATTGCGAGACCACGAATCAGCGCTCTTTAGCAGAGCTATAGCCACGAATATTACCGATTTTTGTCTGATAGAGGGTCCGGGGTGAACCCCCCCCCCCCAGGGGTGGGCAAATTACAGCTTTTTGGGTAATTAATTACAAATTACAAATTACATCAAAAAAAGAGGATTAATTACAAATTACCAATTACTTTTCACTTCCACGAATAGTTACAAATTACAATTACTGTAATTGAATTACTTCTACAATTACCAATTACCCAAGAGCTGGATTTGTGGAACACGCAAGCGTCTTGCTCTTGTTCACTGTCATTTTTTTAGTGCGTCCAACAACGACAACAATCGAACGTCAGAACAGATCTTTGAGATAGGAAGCAGGAACAGCATAGCCTCAAGATGCCAAGCGCGTCGCATGAGTAGGGTTGCGAAATGTCCGGGGTCAAATTTGCAAATTTTGCCCCACATCCCGGCCTGCGAACTGTCACGGGGAATCCCGGATATAGGGGATAGATCCCCCCCCCTCCACCAGAGCCACAAGTATACGAACGAAGGAGCACTAGTACCACAACGAAGAGCCCCATAAAATCTCCACGAGCGTTTCACGAAGTTAGATTTAGCAGATTTTCTGGACTTGAAGTAGACCGAAAAGGTCCGAGTACGTCCAGCTTTATCCTTGGACTTCGGACCCAACGCAGTAGTGTACCCAGGTACGGGGAAACCCTCTATCAGACAAAAATCGGTAATATTTGTGGCTATAGCTGCTAAAAAGCTCTGATTCGTGGTCTCGCGATGCAACTTTCAGACTAAAATTAAGGACAAAATCGCTAGTTCGCGGTACATAGAGGCCATTCTTCGAATAAATTGTGAAAATCAACGCAAAAGTGTTGTGTTTGGGCAAACCCCGCGGTTAAAGTTGAGAAAAGACGCTATAATACTGACAAATAAAAGACGCTTTCAGGTTAAAATTGGACACAAATGGCAAATTCACAACTGAAATGGCGTAAAATCGCCCATTCGCAAATGAAAAAGGGAATAGGATGCTGAACGGCCGCGAAATTAGCACAAAACGTATTTCACTGCTGAAATTGGGAAAAATCGCTAATTTGCAATTTGCAGATATAAAGTTATGAGAACGTTTATTCGCGGATACAAAATAAAGAAAATCACTAATTCGCGGCAAAAATTGAAAAAATCACGAATTAGCGCAGCTAAAATTAAGAAAAACGTTGATTTTCAGTTCAAATTAAGGAAAAGTGCTAATTCTCAGTTATAAATTGAAAAAATTGCTAATTTGCAGCTTAATTTGAGTCAAACGCCAATTCTTGGCAAAAATTGACAAAACTCGGTAGGTAATGCACGGGTTGGAGACGCTACCACGCAGCTAAAATGTAGAAAAAGCGATAATTCGCAGCTAAAATTGATAAACATCACTAATTCTCGATTAAGTCGTGAAATTTATAATTTAAAAATGATGATTTTTTGACAGAAATGGATGGATAGAAGTAAATTTTTTGGTTAAAAAAAAAAAAAAAAAAATACATTTATAATTTAAATTCGCACCTTCTGAAGGCATTTTCGTGGCTAAAATTCAGAAAAATGGAAACTCATGCATGGCTGTAGTACAATGTTAAAAAATACGCAAATTCACAGCTAGAACTGAAAAGAAACAATAATCTGTACATATAAAACTTATATAAAATTGCTAATGCGGTGGTAAAATGTGAAAACCCGCTAATTTGCGGGTAATATTTAAGGCCCGTTCACAAGCTCTATGTTTGTGTTGTGTGGTGTGTATGCAACCAATAAAGATGCTTCATTTTTCGAGGGAACAAATTTGTTTGGTTGCATAGACTCCACAGAACGTAAACATAGAGCTTGTGAACGGGCCTTTAGGCCCTGTTCACAAGCTCTATGTTTGTGTTGTGTGGTGTCTATGCAACCTATAAAAATGATTCATTTTTCGAGGGAGTAAATTTGTTTGGCTGCATAGACTCCACAGAACGTAAACATGGAGCTTGTGAACCGGGCCTTAGAAAATAAAATAATCAGTCTTGTCAAAATTAAGAGAAAGGTTAATTTTAAGCCTAAAAATTAAGACAATTGCTAATTGTAGGCTAAAAATGGAAAAAATCGCCAATTTACAGCTAAAATTGCGCCAGACGCCAATTTGTGACTGAAATTGAGAAAATTCGCTAATTCACAGGTTTGAAACGCTACGACACGTCGCCGCTACAATTAAAAAAAAGCGCTAATTCGCGGTTGAAATTGAGAAAAATTATTATTTTCACCAAAACTGAATACACGCCAATTTGCGGATTCTGAAGGCAACTTTTCAGGCTGAAATTGAAAAACAGCGCCTATTTGTGGCAATAGGTGAAGAAACCGCTAATTCGCGAGTAAACTGAGAAAAATCGCTCATGCATTGCGTATGGTGAACCAAAAAAATCCTAATTTGTGAAAAGTCCCCCTATTTTGCGGCTAATATTGAATTAAGAAAAACGTTAATTTCCAGCTAATACTGAGAAAAGTGCTATTTTCCTGGTAAACAAAATTAGAAATCGGTAATATGCTGCTAAAATTGAGGAAAACGCCAAAACTCGTGGATAATTAAAAACATCGCTCACGGGGGATAAAAACGATACTTTGCTGTTAAAGTTTAGAAAATGCGCAAATTCATGGCTATGGGAGGGGGTGGGGCAAAAGAACGGTACACTCGGCCAAAATTGAGAAAATCGCTAATTTGCGGGTAGAGTCCAAAAATTGCCCTTAACTGAGAGATAGAGGCTATGATGAGGCCAGCAAGATGTCCAGAGAGTGTGCTGGCTGGGTGGAATGATGACTAAAATGTGAAATTACCTCCCTCCTCTCACCCTTACGAGATTTCAATCTGATCCCCCCCCCCAGGACAAATTCCTACCTACGCCACTAGTTTGGGGTTCGAAACTTTTGTACCGTTTCTGAATTTCTCAAATTTCAAATTGGCAACCTTTTTTTCAGAGTATTTCATGCAGAATCTCCTCCAAAAGCTCCAAGTAAGGCGCGAAATAGTACCCGCTGAGTTTTCGAAGTGATATTGACTCTGAAGATGGAAATGTAATTGGTAATTGTTAATTACAAATTACTTCGAAAAAGTGCTTTTAATTACAAATTACCAATTACAATGGCGTGTTGTTATCAATTACAAATTACCAATTACATGTAATTCAATTACTGCCCAGCCCTGACCCCCCCCCTCCTCGTACCTCGTACACTCTACTGCGTTGGGTCTGAAGTCCAAGGAAAAAGCTGGACGTACTCGGATCCTTTTGGGCTGCTTTAAGTCCAAAAAATCTGCTAAACCTAACTTCAACGTTAAACGCTCATGGAGTTTTTGTGGGGTTCTTCGTTATGGTACTAGTGCTCCTTCGTTCGTGTACTTGTGTCTCTGGGGGGGGGGGGATCTATCCCCCCTATCCCCTTCGTACGAAGATGTAAAACGTTATTACATAAAATGTGGGAATAGTCAAACATTTTTGTAGTTTTTCGAGTGCGACAGAACGAGCACAGAGAGAGAGAATTTGAAATTTTGGTTTAAAATCACTAGGAACATCCTCGGGACTATTACATTTGACGCAAGGTGATGAAATGCCTCCATTTCCTGGACATCTGGACTTACTAATTGAAAAGCAAATTTGTTGGGTGCGTACAGCTCACCCAAACCTGACAATGTTTTTGACACAAATTTCCCGTTTCTGTATTGTTTCACCGAAATTAGTGTTTGGGACTGATTGAATTGGATGGTAAATCGCTGTCACTAACAGGCTGGGGCGTGCCCGCTCCCATAAGCTATCCCTCTCGAATAATTTCTGCTAGTTATAGTGGTGCAGTGTAGTCATTATTTACCGTACTTTCGGCGAACATCTTGATGTTACCCTCGTTGCCAGTGTAGAAAAATATGGGCGCTGCCGGGTCATCGGGCTTCCAGTACGAGTCGTTCACCAGGTACCGAATGGGAAAAGTGGCGTTGGTCGTGAAGCCGAAATGATCTAGCTGTACGAAGAAACAAAGAAAACCAAATTTGTTAAATTAAGAAATAGCTCAGTGACATTTAAGCGTCTGATATCTAATTGTGTGCCGTAAAAGACATGAGCACGGGATTTCCGATCACTATAGTAAGGCACGTATTCATAGACGCTACTTAAGAAGTCCATACACGCACAATATAGTTATTGCGCAATAAATATGTGTAATATCTTGACGTTTACCCTACACGTTCTGCTATACATATTGCGCAATATTTGAGTTTTTACTTGATTTTTCTGATTTTTTCAATTAAAAAATGGTTTGCACAAAATATATTGTGCAACTCATGAATATACCACCCATATACGTTGGATTTTATTGTACGACCCCTACATTGCGCAATATTTATTGTACGTGTGTGTGGGCCGCTTAAATAAAAGTCAATTCAGTTTTTGTTGGAATAAAATCATCTGTTTTGACGCGCACTTAGGGAAATTTAAGTTAAGAAATGTCCCTAAGTGGACGTCTTAAACAGATGATTTTTTCCAACAACTGATTTGATTTTTACTAAGGAGAATTTTGACTTAAGTAGCGACTATGAATACGGGCCTTAGTGCAATGAGTTGATTTAGTATAGTCCTGGAGTTCCTCAATTTGACTTCCCACTATGTTTTATTGTAGTTCTGTTAAAAATAATAAAAAAAACCTAGCGGGACTATGAAAAAACTGACTTACGTGCACATCGAACTGCTTTATAACATATTCATAAGCGGTCGACGAAGGGCAACCGGCGTAAAACGCCGCCACTAATAAAAACAACTCTCTTACTCCCCAAATCATTTTTGGGGACGTTAAACTGCAAGAGATGGTCTGATTTTGATCTTATTATATAGGGGAGAAATTCAAAGGGGAAAATATATCATACTTGAAGAGGAGATTTAACCACAACTCAAAGAGATAAAAATTAGATTTGTAGAGCTCGCGTATAATCGGCTAATAAAGGCAGATTATCTACTTTTAAAAATATACAGGCGGATTATCGTGTCCCTAACAATGAGCCGTAAATCTTGTTTAAATCGATATGTCTAACTTTAGTGCTTACTTTGGTTTGAAATAATTTTACGTCATATTTATAAAGACTTGAAGCCGCCAAAGTCGTGGCACTAAAAACAAATGCGACAAGCACTAGTGGTTGATTCCACGGTGGCATCTTTCAGACTGAAACCGGTCAACTATTCCGTTACATACGTGGGATAGTATAATATTGTCCTCGGATGCCCTTTGACCTCAGTTCAGATTACGTAATTACTTTTATTACTATGACGGGGGGTAACGGGTTTCTTGAATTGCGACGGTTTATATTAGACGCCGTACAATGGGCTTAGCTATAGCTATCAGGGGCGGATCCACAGGGGGAGGTAATGGGGGTAACTACCCCCTCCCCAGGATTTCATAAAAGTTGATTTTTAAATAAAGATAGAGTGAACATCACGACGAGTTTCATGAGGACAAGCGGTGGTAGGCAATCTGATTTGTCGATTCTCTCATACAAAGGCCACCCCCTCCCCAGCAATGCCAATTTCGTAGCCTCACCTTGTAGTATTAATCCCTGTCCCCTCTCACATGTTTATTTCTTGTGTTTTATTTTTCATTTAAAACTCATTAATTCTCGTCAAATAAAACGTTTCAAAAGGTGTCAATAACTCGCGTTTTTCATTACAATTTATTTGACGAGAATAGGCAAAGCTCTTTGAAACCTGAACGGTTCGTAGCTGACCCAAATTCTAGTACGGCCGCTTCTGAATGGAGTCACTGGTACAGGGGCGTAGCCAGCCCATGATCAAGGGGTGGGCAGCCAGCCAGGCACACGGATTCAGAGTTTGGACGGGGGGGGGGCGCACACTCGTTCGCGGATGAAATCCATGAAAAGGACATTTTCCGGCTAGTACTGAGCTAGAATTGAGAAATAGCGCTGATTCACGTTAAACTTGAGATATAAATCTGCTCAATATTCGCGGTTGAAATTGAGAAAACACGCCAATTTGCGGTTTCGCGGTCCAAAGTCCGGGCCGAAATTAAGAAAATGCGCTAATTCACGGTTTACAGTGCTCTTTTCACGGCTAAAATGGACAAAATAAATTGCGCGTTCAATGTAGAATTGAGCAAAATCGCTCATTTGCGGCTAAAATTGAGGAATGGAGCTCATTCACGCAGGTAAAATTAGGAGAAGGCACCAGTTCGTTGTTTCTCAAACCAACATCTCGGTGAACATTGCGAAAAAGTGATAATTGACTGTTTTTATACATTTAAATAGCAAGTTTGCGGGTACAATCGAGAAAGAGGGCGACTTAGCGCACACATTTTTAAAAAAGTTCTTATTTTCGGCTAAAATTAAGGCACATTGAGGAAAACACCTATTTTAAGGTTCGCGATGCAACGCCCGGATCAAAATTAATGAAATTCGTTAACATGAGTATTATGTAGACCTTTTCACTGCTGAAATTTGAAGGGGGGAATTGCTCAAGGCAGAATTGAAATTGAAACACGAATTTGCGGCTAAAATTGAGGGAAAATGAATTGGCAAAATTGTCACCGTTTTTTGTTGATTATAGTGTAATTGTCGTGGCTAAAATTGAGAAATAGCGTTCATTCACAGGTTACATTGAGGAAAAACTGTTATTTTGCGGCTGAAATTAACAGAACGCACCTATTCGCGGTTTATAGGCGATGCCCATTGCTGGCCGTAGTTAGAGCGTTATTTCACGGTTTTTTGAGACCTTTTTAAGGTTAAAATGAAGAAAATAGGCTATAGTTCGAGATAGAATTGAGAAAAAGCACTCAGTTTCACCTAAAATAAAAGAAAAACGTCAATTCGACGCTACAAATAGTGCTCATTGACGAGTTGCATGGGGGGGGGGATTCTGTGCAAATCCTCTTGAGGAAAAACTGGATCCACCACGCCTGTGGGAAGATTCACTGGCTAAAATAACAGATGAACCATTGCCTTTTTGCAGACTTCTAACAGGATCTGGAGATTAGAATCGCGTCAATTCACAGTCATCAGAGACTAAATTTGCACAGAAACGGCCACTATCCTTCAAAAAATTAATATCTGCTGGAAACCTGTCGTTTGTAGCCTTCTATTTCGGATTTAATGTCGAAAAATTGAAACTTCTCTCCTGCCCCCCCCCTCACCCGGGATAGTGATACTTTTGGAGCTAAACTCTAAATTTTAGACCTGAGACGGTAAACAGAGCTGGCAGTTTCTCTCCCACCATAAGTCTGTATGGCACAGCGGGCTAAACACGATTTGAGCTAACCCAAACACGAAATTGCGCGTCGAACCTTGCGAAAACGGGATTTTAGTTCGAAAAATCAGCAAAATCGGTTTCCATGTTAAGCCGACCCTCGAAATCGGTTTGTCAGCAACAAACATCCGCGAATTTTTGATTTTTGGTGAAACCGATGTGCGAAAATGTGTTGTTTTTTAATGAGAAAAATCCGCAAAATTGGTTTTATGGAGCGAAATATTATAGATTTGCATTTCTGTTAGCCAGATCAGGGAAAATATTTTTGGAATTTTGGGGGTGGGCAGCTGCCTCACGAAATCTGCGTTTTTGATTCTAGGGGAGGGCAACTGCCCATCCCTGCCCCCCGCTGGCTACGCCCATGCACTGGTATCGAACATTTGACAATTTCATTGCATGCGCAGATCCTCCGCCATCAGACGCTACGAAACTAAAACTATTGATCAACTTCGTTTCTCATCACGTCGATAACTTCATTTGAAACTGTTCGACGTTTGAAGAGTCTGTTGAAGTGCTCAAGCGCATCTACGACAAGCTGTGGGAATTAAAATTTGACTCCACTAACTATTTTTTAGATCACATGAAACCTTTTTGCTTTGCCTTATACTTCGCGAATAAATACTTGTCTTTTTCATTGAACAAACTTCGTCTAAATATAACAGGTTATGGGCCCAGATTAACGCAAGAATCTGTTGCGATAAATATTCCACGAACATTGACAGACCTGAACGTAAAAAATGAGCTCAAACCATCGCATTGAAACTTTGAAGAAAGACAACTATGATACATGGAGGATCCAAGCTCAAGCTGACCTTATCAGGGTTGATCTTTGGGGTTACGTCTCAGGAAAAATTCAAAAACCTGACGAACCTTCAGAAAGAGAAAGATGGGATGAATACGACTTGAATGCTCGATCGGAGCTCATGCTTATGATAGCTCCTTCCGAACTCAAACAAGTAAAAACTTGTTCTACGTCCAATGAAGTATGGAAAACACTCGAAATCAACTTCCAAAGTAAAGGTCCTGCTCGTAAAGCAACACTGCTGAAACAGTCACTTCTGTACAAGATGAGCGAAAATGACGACGTTCGAATCTATTTAAACAATTTTTTCGACACCGTGGATAAACTCTCGGACATGGATATAAAAATTAACAATGATCTACTGAGTATCATGATGTTATACAGTCTACCGTCGTCATTCGAAAATTTCAGAACAGCAATTGAAAGTCGAGATGCACTGCCATCACCTGAAGATCTCGAAATTAAAATAATCGAAGCTAGCGAATCCAAAAAAAGCAACGCTTCTGGAAGTGATGAAGGCGCGTTCTTCGGAAGAAATAAAAACTTTTTCCAAAATCACAAGAATTTCGAAAAGAAAAATGACAAAAAGGAGACAAGTTTTCGTTTCAAGTGTCACATCTGTAACAAGTTCGGACACAAAGCTCGTGATTGCAACGTCAAACGTAATCAAACTGACACGCATTCGACCTATATAGCCGATGTAAAAGAACACCGTCTTTCAATCAACGAACTCGACACTACAAAAAGTTTTTGGTGTCTTGATAGCGGTTCAACGTCGCATATGTGTGCGAAGAAATCACTTTTCACCGAAATCGAACCAAACAAAGAAGGAAGTGTTTTGAAATTGGCATCAGAAAATCACACTCAGCCCATAAGTGGAAAAGGTCTAGCACAAATCAAAGTCGAAAAGAATCACACAATTGATCTGCCGAACACTTTATTCATTCCAAATCTGTCCACAAATCTTCTATCGGTGAGCAAAATTACTGAAAAAGGGTTCACTGTACTATTCAAAAAGGATAGAGCGACTGTAATGGATAGAAACAAAAACATAAATCTCCTGGCAAAGAAATCAAATGGACTTTACTTCGTTGAAAATATAACGGAAAAAACTCTCCACGACTCAAAATTATGTTCATCCAAAGAAAAGAGCACTATCGTCGAGTGGCACTCAAAGCTTGGCCACGTCAATGAAAATTCGTTAAAACTCGCCTTACGAAATCAACTGTTGATCGGATTAAGCTTCAATCCGAAAGAAAAATTGCAAGAATGTGAAACTTGCATTCAAGCAAAAACGACTCGAAACCCATTTCCAAAGCGAGACAGCCCGAGAACATCGGAACTCCTTGAAATCGTACATTCCGATGTGTTTGGTCCGGTTCGTAACCCGTCAAACGGAAATTCAAAATATTTCGTTACTTTTATTGACGATTACTCCCGATATTGCAAAATTTATTTTTTGAAGCAGAAAAATGAAGTCATGAGTCGTTTTAAAGAGTTTCAGCGCGAAACAGAAAGATTCACTGGCAAGAAAATCAAGTTTCTTCAAACCGATAATGAAAAAGCGGAGTACTGCAACAAAGAATTTGACGCCTATTTAAAAAACTGCGGCATTAAAAGAAGACTTGCAACCACCTACACACCGCAGCAAAACGGAGTAGCTGAGAGGAAAAATAGAACTCTAGTTGAAAAAGCGCGATGTCTTCTGTTAGACTCGAACCTTCCATTAACTTTTTGGGCTGAAGCAATTTTCACTTCAAACTACTTGTCGAACAGAACTCCATCAAAATCGATAAATGGTGAATTACCGTATACAAGATGGACCGGTAAAACCCCTTCAGTTCGGCATCTTCACGTTTTCGGCTCAAAAGCATTAATCTAATGCTTGTTACCATCTAATGCTCTACCGCCTTTTTGAACGGTGACATCGAAGAGGAAATTTTTATGAAAATGCCCAACTGTCTAGAAAAATTTCTTCAAGACATAATTCTCGAAGAAAGTGACGATCCTAATTCGGACTTGTTCACAAAAGCGAAAAACATGCTTGAAGACATGAAAAACTTGAAAAAAGAAAAGGTCTGCCGCCTACAGAAAGCTCTCTACGGGTTGAAGCAAGCCGGAAGGCAATGGTTCTTGAAGTTGGACAAAATTCTACAAACTTTGGGTTTTCAACCGTCTCTCGCTGACCCTTGCGTCTACGTCTTGTCGCGAGTGGGAGGAGAAAAAGTTATTGTTGCAGTTTATGTCGATGACTTAATTATAGGCGCGACAAAACCAAGTTATTTTGAAGAACTGAAAATATCACTTTCAGAAAAATTCGTAATCCGTGATTTGAGCGACCTCAGTTATTGCCTTGGCATCGAATTTAAACAAACAAAACATCACATCTCCATTTCTCAAACGAAATACATCGATGTTTTGTTGAATCAATTCAATATGTCTATGTGCAAACCAATTTCCACTCCAACGGAACCAAGACTAAAATTAAAAAAACCAGAAGATGAGGAAGAATTATTCAACATGCCGTATCAAAGTTTAATTGGTTCATTGATGTATCTTGCAGTGGCAACTCGACCTGATATTTCTCATACGGTGAGTTACCTCAGTCAATTTAATACCTGTTTTCGAAAGGAACACTGGGAGGCTGCGAAACGCGTTTTGAGGTATCTGCAAGGAACAAAGAATTTTGCGTTAAAATTCAGAAAGACTGGAAAAAGTCTAACTGGCTTCGCCGACGCCGACTGGGCAACATGTCCGCAAGACCGAAGATCCTACACCGGTTATTGTTTTAAACTCGCTGGAACAGTCGTCAGCTGGGAATCAAGAAAACAAAGAACCGTTGCTCTTTCGACGGCCGAAGCAGAGTTCATGGCACTCACAGAAGCCACCAAAGAAGCAATCCATCTCAAACAGCTGGGAATAGATTTGGGCATGCAAATATCGACGGTGACGATTTTCACTGACAACCAAGCAGCTCAATAATGAATAATAGGCCGTGGGTGCGGAAGCGATAATCCAGATAAACAAGGAAAATAAGTCCTCTCCCGCTGTTGCTATATTTATTTATTGGACCGGTTTCGGCCAATCGGCCATTTTCAACACACCTAGTTTCAACAGAAATCAAAAATCCCCCCGTCAGAATTTGAATATAACACATAAGCAAGATAAATAAGCAGGAGGGTCAACAACAGCAATGACCAACATTAACACTAACAGAACGGGATAACAAACCAACAAGTACACAATAGATAACTTAAAACTATACATGATAGGTACAACCAACAACTCACCCGATCGATGTATAAATCTAAACTGACTAGTCCCTTTGACTAGAATGAACAGGGTTGACCGGACCGGGCACTCCTTCCCCTCCCCAATCAGCGGAAGACACTCTCAGACATGCACTCTGGCATGGTCGCAAATCAAACGAGGTGATACGATTAACGCATCCTCTACCGTACCTAGCCGCATGCCGCGTGATTTCTAGAAATTCCAACCAATTTGACTTGGGCCCTTTCTTTTGCTCATGCAACAAAGAAACACCCTCTTTATCATCAAAATCGTGTTTTGCGTCCAACAAGTGGTTGCGAAACTCAGAATGGCGTGACGAAGTAGGCAAGTGCTCCCGAACACGAAGCCCCCAGTTTCCGGCCCGTCTGGCCAATGTAAAATGCCTCCCGGCATGAGCACTTCAGCATGTAAACACCCGACCTCTCAAACAATCCAATGCCACCCTTGACCTTACACAGGTACTGGCGTAGTGACGCCCAGGGCTTGAAAACTACTCGGACATCCGCATCCCGCATAACCCTTTCTAATTTCCGAGTGATGTCACCTAAAAATGGTAAAACTACCATGGGCCTCAACGGATTGTCACAGGTGGACACAAGGCTTTCAGCCACGGCCAATATCGCCATCTTCGCACCCCTCCTAAGCACCAACTTATCGATCAGCGACCTCGAATATCCATTAGCTTCGGCCATAACTTTGATTACTTCTATTTCGTTGGTGAAACGTTCATTCGACAATGTTCAACGCTCGATCGACAAACCAAATAAGTCCCGCAACTTTCTGTCCCCAAGTGTGCTGTGAGTCTGAAGGAATCAGAGTATCAGTGACCGTCGGTTTTCTGTAAATGTCAAATTCAATGTCTCTTCCTGTCCTAATAATCACTAAGTCCAAATAGTTGAGGCGGCCACCAGACTCTACTTCCGCAGTGAACTGAATATTTTCATCAAATCCATTGAGGAAATCCAAACACCGGTCACAAACACCGCATTATGTATAGTTTTAAGTTATCTATTGTGTACTTGTTGGTTTGTTATCTCGTTCTGTTAGTGTTAATGTTGGTCATTGCTGTTGTTGACCCTCCTGCTTATTTATCTTGCTTATGTGTTATATTCAAATTCTGACGGGGGGATTTTTGATTTCTGCTGAAACTAGGTGTGTTGAAAATGGCCGATTGGCCGAAACCAATAAATAAAGCAGCTCAAAGTCTCGCAAAGAACCAAATCATAAGCTCGAAATCAAAACATATCGACATAAAAAAGCATTTTATTCGAGACGTAGTCATGAGAGGAGAAGTCGAAGTCAACTATCGACCCTCCGAAATTATGGATGCTGACATATTCACGAAATCTCTCCCAACTGTTAAATTCGAACAGTTCAGAGAGAATTTGGGACTCTCAAAAATCGTTCGTGAGGAGGAGTGTGGGAATTAATTTGACTCCACTAACTATTTTTTAGATCACATGAAACCTTTTTGCTTTGCCTTATACTTCGCGAATAAATACTTGTCTTTTTCATTGAACAAACTTCGTCTAAATATAACACAAGCCCGTCAACGAAATTTATTCAAGATACAAGCTAGCGACTCGCCGTCAAAACTCCGATGAGTCAATAGATCAGTACCTTCGGGCATTAACAGTTCTGGGCAAAGATTGTCAATTCAAGGCTGTCACCGCCGATCAAAACCGGGGCGATTTCATTAGAGACGCATTCATTAATGGATTGTACTCGCCGGAGATCTCTCACATTAGACGAAGCATCTAAGGACGCTAGATCACTTGAACTGGCCCGTCTGCAATCTCTCTCGTTCCCCTCGACATCAACAGTTAACGCTGTTCGATCCGATTTGCCATTCTCCATCGAAATCTAAAAGCTCTCGTCGAGAATCTTCAGCTTCTTCGAGCTCCTCCCAAGAAACAGTCGCCGCTATATTCACCAAAAATGTTTCTACTGCGGCAAAAAGAAACATTCTCGAACTAACTGCCCAGCGAAAAACGCTCAATGCACAAAATGTTTCAAGAAGGGACACTTCGCTACCGTCTGTAGCAGTGGCGTAGGTAGGAATTTGTCCTTTGAATTTGATTGAAATCTCGTACGGGTGAGGAGAGGGGGGTAATTTCACATTTTAGTCAACATTCCACCCAGCCAGCACACTCTTGAATCTGGACATCTTGCTGGCCTCATCTCAGCCTCAATCTCATTTTAATTTGAAGTTTATTTTCTCGCTGCTCTCATAGCCTCAATCTCTCAGTTAAGGGCGATTTTTGGACACTACCCGTCAATTAGCGCTTTTTTCACCCCCTCCCACATCCATGAATCTGCGCATTTTCTCAACTTTAGCAACTAAGTATCGTTTTTATCCCGTGAACGATGTTTCTTATTTTTCCACGAGTTTTGGCGTTTTCCTAAATTTTAGCAGCATATTACCGATTTTTTAAATTTTTTTTACCAGGGAATTAGCACTTTTCTCAGTTTTAGCTGGAAATTAACCTTTTTTTCTTAAGTGTTTTCCTCAATATTAGCCGCAAAGTAGGGGGACTTTTCACGAATTAGGATTTTTTTGGTTCACCATACGCAAGGCATGAGCGATTTTTCTCAGTTTACTCGCGAATTAGCGGTTTCTTCACCTGTTGCCATAAATTGGCGATTTTTTTCAATTTCAGCCTGGGGCCAGGGGACTTATTCTGTAAAACATCGAAGCTTTTACACGTTGCCTAGAAAACAATGTTGCTATGGTAGAACTGTTGAAATCTGTTTTTTGCCTTTCCGCATTGGAATTTTAGAGAATACCGATTTAGTAACATTGGAAATCGACTTCGGAATAATAACCATAGAACTATACTGGAGGAGACCAAGCTATTAAATATGCACTGAAAGAAAATAAACTTCAAATTAAAATTGCCATTATTGCTATCAAATACTAAATTACATGGAATTGCCAACAGCTTGTTATCCATATCGTTAACGGAGAGTTCAAAAATGTTAATAAGGAAGCAGTGAGGATCATATCACGGAGCACGTCTAAACGTGCGGTTTCTTTAGTCTATAGCGGGGAGCGTACTATGAATCCTCACACCCAAAGTAGCCACGAAGAATCCGAGTAATGTGGGAAATCAGCAGCGTGCCTCTTCACGACGATTGAGAGGCGGGGATCGAGAAAAATTCCCGAAGATGAGTGCGAAAAATTGATGAGAATGCCGACATGCGGACATGCTGACGTCTGAACCATTCACGACAGGACTAGCGGCTTTCTCGACCACACAACACTCTCATCTGAGACTTCGAGCTAGAATACTTCTCGCTGTGGGCTGATTCTCCACAAGCTGCGCCGGAAGTCAGAATGGCGAAGATCAGCAGCGCGAGCTGAAATTAGAAACTTTCGACGTGCTTATCCCATGACAGACATGAATAAAAAAGCTAGCCTGAGGAAAGTTAAAATTCACAATGATAACGGGGTTTGATAAAGATGAAAGCAACATTGCAATCGAATTTGTCGATATAGCAACAGAGTCTGGTGACGCTTCTATAATAACCTACTAAATAAATACTCCTTAGCAACGTTACTTCAAATTCAATGTTTCTAAAATTGCAGAAAGCCGAATAGCAACGTTTCTTTGATGGATAGCAACATTGCAATCGAAATTTGATTGCCAGTTGTTCAAATTTGATTGCCAGTTGAAATTTGATTGATTGTCAGTTGTTGTCTAGCCTTCGGACAGTGTAGACGTGTCTTATCGCTCCGTGTCGGTCGAACTGTTTATTGTTATTCAACGCCGGGTCGCAGTGCTTGTTAAACTATGGACTGCGCAAAGTGCTCGAGGGAGTTGAACTCTCCGAATAAAACAGCTAAATGCAACAAGTGTTCGGCGGAATATCACCCGTCGTGTACGCGCATAAAAAAGGTAGAAAATTACAAAAAGATGAGCAAGGAGGCAAGAAAAAAGTGGGTATGTGACCGGTGTATAAATTCGGAAGAAATTAATGTGAGTCTAGCTGAGGGAACTGATATTGAGGAGGAAAGTAACGAAGAATACGATAGTGATAAACTGATCAATTATTCTAAGGATTCTTTTGAGATGGTCCTTGCCAAATTAAATGACCTGAGTAACAAGATTGATGGCGTCCAGGAGTTACGAAAGGAAGTATCTGAGATGAAGGTATCAGTCCAATTCATGAGCGAAAAATTCGATAGTTTTGTCACGGTGGTCGGTGAAATAAATGCTAAAATGGTAGATTTGAAAGCGGAAAATGAAAAAATGAAAAACACAGTTGCATCTCTCCAGCGTAAAGTGGATCAGTTGGAACAAAATGGAATGCGAAGTGATATTGTGATTGATGGTGTCCCGGAGTCGAAGGAGGAAACTTGTGAATTGGTTGTTCAAAAACTGGCGAATGCGTTAAAGGTGGAAGTAAATGTCGGTAAGGCTTACCGCGTGGGCTTGCGTACGCCTGACAAAACTCGGCTAATTGTGGCACGTCTCGAGTGTGAAAAGGAGGTCCAGAATTTTGTTACTGCGGCGAGGAAAAATAAGGAACTAACAGCTACAAATTTGTTGGGCACCTGGCCGAGAAATAAAATATACGTGAAAGAACATTTGACCCCCCTTCGTCGTGAGCTTCATTATAACACGAGAAAATTGGCTAAGGAAAAGGGATGGAAGTTTGTTTGGATCAAGAATTCGAAAATCTACGCAAGGAAAAATGAGGAAGATCGGGCCTTTTCTATTCTAACTCCTGAAGATCTGAGTAAGATAAAGTGAGTACAGTTTCTTGGCGTTAACATATTGTATTCTGTATTTGTGTGGGCCCAATGTGTAACTCTGATGTACTTTTAGTGCAATCGGAAACAACCAATGCAACTCTAACTAATTCTCCTGATATAATTCCTCCATATCTCGATTCGGAGGCTGTTTTCATTGAAAGTCCTATGAACATGAACATTTCGGCGAATTCAAATCCACATAATCTCCGAATACTATGTTTGAACATACGTAGTTACACCAAGAATTTTGATCAATTTCTCTGCTTTCTTGCTGCATTACATGTTGATGTTGATATTATTCTACTTGTTGAAGCCTTTATCCAAGATTGGACTCATGTCTTGCCTCTAGATAATTATTCAGTGCATATTGTTAAAGGTCAGACTAATAAAAACGACGGAATTGTGGCTTACGTAAAAAATAACATTGATATAATAGAAATAAAAACCAGTTTGAAAATCACTAGAGCCAGTGCAATTCAGATTTTCTTAAAAACGAATTCCCGAGATAAATTAAAAATCACTGCCTGTTATAGAAGCCCAAACAATAATAACGAAGTAGTGGATCGTTTCATTGAAGAGCTCCAGGAGCTACTTGATAAAGATCCGCACATGGAATCACTGTTTATGGGTGACATAAATATTAATTTAACCACAAACCAAGGGAGTTCTAGGGTGGAAAAATACCTGGATGTTTTAAGTGCGTCTGGATTCAGGTGCCTAAATCACCTCCCAACTCGCATGAGATCCTGTTTAGACCACTGTTTCTACAGAGGGTCTACCAATACCAATGTTACCGTGTTAAACACTGCAATAACCGACCATTTCCCGGTGATGTGTGAAATACAATCACAAATCCAATCAAAGGAAGGTGGCAATGTAAAAACTAGCTCTCGCTTAAAATTAGATCTGGAAAAATTCAAAAATATAATATCGAATATAAATTGGGAGGATTTTTACTGTGAGCAGAACGTGGACATAGGAGCACAAAAGTTGTCCGATTTACTTGAGGAAGCCAAAATGCGCTCGCTAATGCCGATGAAATTTGGAAGTAATAAGAAGACAATCCTGAAGCCATGGATTACACCAAGCATACTCAATTCGATACGAAAGAGGGACAGAATGGCAACAAAAGCTTTCAAACAACCATTTAACATAGTACTACAGACAAATTATAAGAAATACAAAAATACTTTGAACAACTTGATTAAAGCCGAAAGGGAAAATTACATAAAAGGCAAATTGGAAAAAGATGGCAATGATTTGAGGAAGAGATGGAAAACAATCAACGAGGTAGCAAATGGTCGGGAAAACGACAAAAATTGCTTTCCAATACAGGATTGGATTCGAAACTCAAGTCACACCGAAAATCAAGAAGATGTCGCAAATCTCCTGAATAATTATTTCTCTTCAGTCGGTGCAGACTTGGCAAGTAGCATCGTTGTTGGCCCGAGTCATGCGCAAGTGAATCTCACGACATCTCCATCACAACCACATTCGATGTTTGTTTACAAAATAGAAACAAGCGAAATAATAAAAACCGCGCGGTCATTGAGAGGAGGATCGGCACCGGGTCCTGATGGACTACCACCCCACGCTATAAAAGAAGTTATCGGGATTATTGCTAAACCTCTCGCCCACTTGTACAATCTAAGTATCTCTAAGTGCGTGTTCCCTCAGAGATTCAAAGTGGCAAAGGTGATCCCACTGTTCAAAAAGGGAGAAAAAACGGATCCAGCCAATTACCGACCCATATCACTGATAGATGTGATCGCGAAGATATTTGAAAAGCTGCTCAAATCCCGACTAGTGAGTTTCATAGAAAAAACAAGAGCAATTGGGTCCCAGCAATTCGGGTTTCAAAGAGGAGTCAGTACACAGGACGCTTTATTCAAAGTCACGGATGAAATTTATACAAACTTGGATGCAGGAAAAAAAGTAACCCTAACGTGCCTTGACGTAGCTAAGGCATTCGACACAATATCTAAAGCAAAACTCTTCGAAAAAATGGAGGTCTTGGGTATTCGTGGGCAGGCATTAGAGTTATTCAAATCGTATAATAGTAATAGGGAGCAAGCTGTCCACATAGGCGATACAAAAAGCGAAACTGCACTAATACGAGAATATGGATGCTCGCAGGGCACTTCAATCGGGCCAATCATTTTTCTAATATATGTAAATGAGCTAGCATCACAAAGATATTCGGGAAAAATATACATGTTCGCTGATGACGTCGCCCTAGTAAACACTGGGAAAACTTGGCAGGAGGCCCATGAAAATGCCGAAAAGGATTTGCGAGCAATTGGGCAGTGGATGAACACCAATAAACTCACTATTAATGCTGCTAAATCGGTCTTCATGAATATTTCAAGAAAAGCTGAACCTCCGTCACCAGACGATGACAATTTGATGATACACACCTGCATCGAAGCACCCTGTGACTGTCCGAAGATCAAAAAAGTTGATAGTTTAATCTATTTAGGTGTAACCGTGGATTGTCAAATGAAATGGAACTGCCACGTTCAAAATTTGTGCCAAAAACTTAGAGAATGTGCATATGTCCTGTATCGGTTAAAATTTCTTTCAAAAGCACTAAAAATAAACATTTATCAGGCGCTGTTTGAGTCAATCATACAGTATGCTATTGTGATTTGGGGAGGTACATTCAAGTACCTAATCGATAAAGTATTTAAAATCCAAAAGATGACTTTACGGGTCCTGTTCAACAAAACTAGGCGCTACCCCACTGATGTGCTATTTAAGGAATTGGGCTTGTTAACCGTCCATCAATTGTATGCTAAGAATATGTTTAAAATAATTCGAAAATATAAAAGTGAATTTTTCGCTGATGTGAGACAGCGTAAATCAAAATCATATAGACTAAAATTACCTAAAGTTAAAAATAAATACGCTCAAATGACAACTAAATACAAAGGAATGCAGATGATAAACAAAGACTTTAAAAAAATAGAAAATTTAATGGGCATAAATAACAAAACTATTCAAAAAAGAAATTACTAAATTAATACGAGATCAACCGTATGAGTGCTTCATAACCTAAAACTATCTGTATCTAGCTCTAAACCTATAATCTATGTAACGAAATCCAGGTAGCAAAAGAAACAACTCCGTGCTGGGCCACAGTGTCCCACTATCCAGCACGGTCATCGGTAATTTCTCACAAATACGTATATATCTACCTAATAAGGTGAAATGTGTTAATTACTATTTCATTATAATATCGATTATGTAATGATGACAGTAAACCATTACTATTATTATTATCATTATCATGTTAGAGAATAAGGCTCCTGACTCACTAACTTTTTTCATCATTGCTTTTTTCAAAAATCATATGTTTCCGTTCAGTTTTCTTAATTTCATGAATGAGATTTCAATGTTTCTTCCAAAGCAACGTTTCTACTTCGTAAGAGAATAATGCCCCTGAAAAGTTACCTTAAGAGTCCGCAAATTGGCATATATTCAGTTTTTGGCGCAAATTAGAATTTTTCTCAATTTTAACCGCGAATTGGGGTTTTTTTAAAAATTGTAGCAGCGACGCGTCGTAGCGTTTCAAACCTGTGAATTAGCGAATTTTCTCAATTTCAGTCACAAATTGGCGTTTGGCGCAATTGTAGCTGTAAATTGGCGATTTTTTCAATTTTTAGCCGCAAATTAGCAATTTTCTCAATTTTTAGGCTTAAACTAAACCTTTATCTTAATTTGACCCGCTGGTTATTTTATTTTCTAAATATTATCCACGAATTAGCGGTTTATCACATTTCACCACCGCGTTAGCAATTTTATATAACTTTCATAGGTATAAATTATTGCTTCTTTTCAGTTCTAGCCGTGAATTAGCGTATTTTTTAACATTGTACTATAGCCAAACATGAATTTGCCATTTTTCTGAATTTTAGCCTCAAAAATGCCTTCAGAAGGTGCAAATTTAAATTATAAATGTCATTTTTTTTGTTCAAACCTTTTTAAATCAAAAAATTTACATCTATCCATCCATTTCTGTCAAAAAAATCATCATTTTTAATTTTTAAATTTCACGACACTTAATTCGAGAATAAGTGATGTTTTTCAATTTTAGCAGCGATTTTTCGCTTTTTCTAAATTTTAGCAGCGTGGTAGCGTTTCCAACCCGTGCATTACCTACCGAGTTTTGTCAATTTTTGCTATGAATTGGCGTTTGACTCAATTTAAGCTGCAAATTAGCAATTTTTTCCATTTTTAACTGAGAATTAGCCTTTTTCCCCAATTTGAACTGAAAATTACGTTTTTCTTAATTTTGGCTGCGCTAATTGGTGATTTATTCAATTTTTACCGCGAATTAGTGATTTTCTTCATTTTGTAAACGCGAATTAACGTTTTTTCACAACTTTATAACTGCAAATTGCAAATTAGCGATTTTTCGCAATTTCAGCTGTGATATAGCGTTTTGTGCTAATTTTTCGGCCATTCAGCATCCTATCCCTTTTTCATATACGAATAAGCGATTTTCGCCATTTCAGTTGTGAATTTGCCATTTTTGTCAAATTTAACCTGAAAGCGTCTTTTTTTTCGTTAATATTATAGGATGTTTTCTCAACTTTAACCGCGTGGTTTGCCGAAATACAACACTTTTGCGTTGATTTCCATAATTTATTCGTAGAATGGCCTCCATGTACCGCGAATCAGCGAATTTTTTCATAATTTTAGTCTGGAAGTTTCATCGTGAGACCATGAATCAGCGCTTTTTAGCAGCTATAGCCACGAATATTACAGATTTTTGTCTGATAGAAGGTCCGGGGCGAACCCCCCCCCCCCCCGTACCTCGGTTCACTACTGCTTTGGGTCTGAAGAACAAGGAAAAAGCTGGACGTACTCGGACTTTTTCGGGCTGCTTTAAGTCCAGAAAATCTGCTAAACCTAATTTCAACGCGAAACGCTCATTTTTGGAGATTTTATGGGCCTCTTCGTTATGGTACTAGTGCTCCTTCGTTCGTATACTTGTAGTTCTAGGGGGGGGGGGGTGGATCTATCCCGCATATTCCCTGCCTCGTACCTACGCCCCTGCCTGTAACGTTGCTGTCGGAGAGCGGTTTGTTATGTTTCCTTGCCTTATTTTCTACCTGAGCTCTCCAATAATAAAATGATGGAGGATAAACAGACGAGTTATTTAGAGGCATGAAAAGTACAGAGAATACAAGGGATGCTACGTAGCGGAAAATTTTCGTTTTGGCGGGATTTCAAATATGCCAACTTTTTTAATAAATAACAAATATTTCCAAAGGGTTTTAAATTTTTATTTATTTATTTACATGGAAGGATTAATAGGCCTAATCGAAAAAAAAAATATTTTTGGAAAATGTGAAACGTCCTCATTAGCGGTTTTTTCACCCATTGCCATAAATTGTCGCTTTTTCTCAATTTCAGCCTCAAAAGTTGCCTTCAGAAGCCGCGAATGGCGTATTATTCAGTTTGGCCTCGATTTTAACCGCGAATTAGCGCTTTTTCCTAATTTTAGCTGAGCACAGCACAGCCAAACTCCATCCAGGGCCATTGTTTCTCGAAGCTCGAATTGTGTTGGGATTTGCCTTTCCGAGTCGTCCGGGTCAACATAAGTTTAATTAATTTATCACTTTAATTAAAATACCGGCAATAGAATTTATCCCTCGAATCTATCTAACAACATCTAGATAAAATAAAATTCGGCGTGGTTTACCGATCAAAAGAAACGCCTAGAGTTTAGAGAAACAATGGCTATCTCAATCTCCCACTGCGTCTGCGCATTGGACTAGCATTCTAGAAGTTACGGGCTCAAACGTCGCCGGGGAGCCCATTTTTTCTCGAAGCTCGAATTGTGTTGGGCTTTGCCTTTCCGAGTCGTCCGGATTACATCTTACATACTTATTAAGTCAGTTTAATCAATTTACTACTTCAATTAAAATGCCGGCGTCAGAATTATCCTTCATATCTAACTCATCACATTGGCTCATCGTTGGCTTTTTGATTCGGCCACTCGGTGGAGCGAGGTATTTTGAAAGTGCCAACGTTGCGAAATTACATGAAAATGAAATAAACTCATTAGCGCTATATTTTACGAAAACTTGCCTTAAAACACAAGTGATTGATCATGAATTGCCAACTTTTATGATCAATGAAAGAAACTCTTGGAACCGATTGGCAGGTTAAGACACAGCTACAACCTCTACAAACTATACACAGATGTTGCGTCTCACGCCAATCGAACCTGTCCCACTTTGATTCATCCCTATCCGATGATTTATTTGTGGAGGAGATTTGTGGGATCAGTGGGAGTGCGAAAAACTGCTACCCTTTTGTTTTGATGTAGCTACGCCCATGCTGCCCTCTTTATAAGTTAAAATTAAAGGAGAAAGATTTTACAGAAAGTTTTTTTTTTTTTTTAATTAGATAGTTGGTGAAATCCATCTCCAAGTCGTCCTTCTTGGAGCTGCGCGCTCGGTTGCGGCCATTTTTTTCATGTCTTCCAACTGCTTTGCCATCGAAGGTAACGCGTTTTGCTCCCCTCGGGCCGACGTTTGAATTATCGGCTTAGGTTTGACCCTGATAGTGCCGTACGCCCATAAAAACGGCGCCATATTGAAGAGTCGAACAAATATGAACATGAAGCCCAACCATCGTAAGTGAAAATCATTCCTAGTGCCGAATTTGTCTAAAAAGTCGCTGTAGTCGCGAACAACGGCACGGGCGAATAGATCGATAGATTCGGGAAGAATGACGAGGAATAGGACGCCTTGGACTATTTCATAGAAGTAGGCGAACATGAGAAAAGTGACGAGACTGACGGACGACACACCTTCGAATGATACGTTTTGAATGAATTCACTTCGAGCGTAGCCGTGGAACGTGGGCAGTGAAATGAGAAAGAGGGAAGCGGTGACAATGAACGCCGACAGGTAGCACATCCAGTCAATTCCATATATTTCAAACGCTCGAATGTATTCGTCAGGAAAGGAGCGTATAATGTAGAAGTCGGCCATGTTGCCTCTGAGAATGCGTAGCGAGATGTAGACAATGATGAGGAAACACGCGACGACTAGAAGAACGTCGGTTGATAAATTGGATTCGTGGGAATAATTGTTGAGACCTCGAGCACTCAGAATCATCCAAATTCTCAAGCTTCCAAGGAAGGCCAAACAAAATGAGAGTACCATCGACAAATGAAATGGAGCATACGATTTTGCATAAGCGTCCATAGTAAGAATCTAAAAAATATACACAAATATTACATCAAAGTTACAGAACATCGAACTATTTCGATTACATTAAATTTCCCGCGATAGAAACATTGCGGAGACACGGTCACAATTAACTCGAGAGACGTAATAATTCTTGTCGGCACGTTGAATATCACGAACTGCAGGTGCACTAACCTCGTCTTATTATCGAACCAATTGTACAAGTAAAGATCCGTAATGTTTCTTTGGGATGGGCCCAGCGTGTTGGGCAATTTGTGAATATAACCGTCCACTCTTTGGTGAATAAGGTCTGTAATAAATGTACAAAAAATGTTAGAAAATGGGTGAATCACGTCAGGAGGGAGGGGGGAGAGCGTTATACTCCAAAGAACAGAATCTGGTCCGTAGTCATATGTGTAGGTCCACGTTCCTTGTTTTGGTCCAAATCCGATATATTTCGCCCAGCTTCTGGAAAAGTCACCAGTTTCAATCGTGAACGCATTCAAAGCACCTCCGGATGAGTTTAAAAATTTCGTAAAGTACGAATCCCACGATCTGACTTTATTTTGTTGAAAATGTATATACGATTAGGCGTTTTTTTTCTCGAGTTGAGACACGTACGAGGCAAAAAATAACTCACGCGGCTTGACTCTCAGCTGTCGGATTATTGGAGCACCCACAATTTTACTCGCAAGGTCTGCTATATAACCGCGACGGTATTCGCCCGCGGCCCAAGGATCGCTAGGGTTCGATCGAGAGCGATCATCAACTGGTTGAACAGAGTTTGAGGGGGGGGGGGAAGTTGAAGGTTTTGGTTGCTTTGCAGTGGATGAGGAAACGTCATACGTGATTCATGTGCTAATGGAAGTGGCTGTCCGTTGTACCAAAAGTAGTGGTGGAGGTTTGGAAGTAATGAGAAAGTCAAGTAGTCAGTAAATCTGAAAAAAAAACAACAAATATTTAACGTAAAATTTCGGTATTCTTAAAGAGAGGTAGAATTCTGACTCGGATGCGTTGCGAACGTCTGCCAAACCAATATGTCCTGGCACTAACGGCTCTTTAATCACATCTTCTAGATTTTTTTTTCTATAATATTGGGTCTTCGTATCGCTATTCAATCGTATCTTCGCGAACAGAAAGATTAGCATTACGGCACAAGCCACAGCGTACCATTTGGAAGATACGACCGTCCTGAAAATGATCTTTGGATTGGGGGGGGGAGGGGAGTCCCGCATGCAAATTTCTCGTTCAACGCTCAAAAGGCAGTTAAATTCCTACTTTGATTTTGTGTATTCTTTGGTCCCTCTTTGTTCTCTTCAATAGGCCGCGATCCAATTCCATGAAATAGTTTAACCTGTCTTTTTCTTCAATTTTGCTTTCGCAAACCCCTTGAATGTAAAAAAGGTCCCAAATTTTCCTCTATACAGAATTCAAATTTGATTAAATTCGTTTCTCTGTTTTCAACCATTAAAAAACCTACGTGGCTAAAGTAGAAAAGACAAATTGATTTGATAGTTATTCTCAATGGGTCTACGATAATAGCGTCGGCCAAGAGAGCAACTCCATAAATAATCATCCAATGTTCCGAGTCCACTTGCCTTATTGTGAACGCACTCACAAATACAAAAGCTAATGACACGGCTATGCAACAAAATGTGAACACTCTGGAAAAAAAAAGAAAAAAAAGCGAAAGGTGATAGGCGGGTGGGGAAAGGATCTTACTTCCAAGCTAACTCCCAACCCCTAATTTTTGGACGCGATCCTTTACGAATGTTGGTAAGGTCCAGCCACGGATAGTAACTTGACGGTGAAAATAAATGTGAAGTGACGTTTTTTCTGGCCCAGATTGTAGGTCTCGCCACTGTGAAAAAAAAAAAAATGAATAAACACAGACGTTTATAATTTGAAATAATCATAGGACAATTTATGATGGGGGGGGGGAGGGTTTACATTTTTCACTCATCGACCGTGAGTGAAACGTTCGTTGACGCCCCCGTCGTCTTGGTGCCTTCGCGGACCAACTTTCATACTGGAAATTTTTCGAATTGACCGGTTTGAACTTCTTTTTAGGGTCGCAGCTCTTTCTAACGAGGAAATAAAAAAAAAAAGAGAAAGTTTGAATCCAGATTTAAATGAAATAGTATTTGTCATTACTCGTAAAGAAATATTCCTATCGCAAAAAGGATGTAAGTGACAGCCAAAACGACCGCGGATGTAACGGCCTCATAAACCGTGAAGTCAGCTTGAGCAGCATCTATTATAGCTCCTGCGTAACAAAAAACCACGTCCATAGCAACGGTGAGAACTTCGAACCATTGGGAATGTATACCGGCAAATTTTCTCAATTCCATGGAGATGCCCATACAGGTGGCAACGAATTGCATAAGAATGATAGCGTGATCTTTATGCGAGTAAATATTTCTTTTGTTCCTTTTGGGTAAGAGGGGTGGGGAATTGATTCAGTTGCTGTTTAGCATCTAAACCTGAAATTAATGCGTACTTGAAAAAAAATGAAATCCAATGATGAGTCTCTCCAATCTGATTCACGATGTATCGACGAAGTTCTTTACATTCGACTGCCGATTTTTCAGACTCCTGGTGGCGATCGACCCGACTGATTTGATCCGATCGTGCCGACACTGATCGCGGCACGACGCTCGGTTTTTTTACATCTTCAAATTGATCGTTATAGCGCGTCGCTAGGTTGACACAGTCGGAGAAGTCAATTTGAGTCAGCCACCGTTCAACGACAAATTCATTGGCTTCCATGAGTGTTAGATCGTAGACGATGATTTTCTCGCAATACCTTGAGCGGAACAGAATCAAATGAGTGGTTTGTGGAAGGAGAGGGGGTGGAAGCATTGGTTTGAGTATAATATCCTAACCGTGCACCACAATCCCTCCCCTTCACCACCACCCCCAGCCAGCTGATAGAACTCTCAGGGGCGTAGCCAGCCCTTGATCTAGGCATGGGTACTTGTGTACCGCCGTGAAAGAGTAACAAAGAGGTTCTTTCACCTCGTGATGTAGGCCCGACAGCTTGCGGTAAGGTGTGCACGAGCTGGCACGAGGGTTAGTCGCGAGGTTTCGGGCTCCCCCCCCCCCTGCACGGATGTGCGTCCCGCTGTCCATAACTCTGTGAACTCCCGACTCTAGATGTAAACCCCGTGAACTTCCCCAACTATAGAATCCCCCGGGTTTTAAACTAAAGTTATTCGAGGTAGCGCTATTCCATGAGATAACCAGTTATTGATAAACCCACTGAAAACAACAAAAGTACACGTTGCGTAGGACGTCTCTCGACACCATGGGTACAAGTTTGAATGATGTAGGAAACCGCTCTTTTGTCCGAAGCCAGGTCTTTTTCAGAGAAGATAGCGATCCTTACCAGCGATCTTTTTTCCGTCAACAGTGGAGGGTGTGGGCAGGGAAGGAAGGGAGTACAGATAGAAGTGACATAAGTAAAGGCGGGAGCGGTCTGGGGGCAGGATCGCGGGCATTACAATATCGTTATAAAGTGTCGTGCCATCGTGCCACAACCATCATCGGTATGGAACCTCTACAGACCCCCCCGACGCGAAAAACATGCCCGCCAATGACATTAGTACAGACTTGTCAATGGAGTCTCAGGAAAAAATAGCTGGTTCATGGCAGGGGCGTAGCCAGCCTTTGATCTAGTGGTAGGCAGCTTCACGTGAGCACAAGTCAGATGCATCGTGCAATGACTATTGCAGGCTTATATTTGGTGATGAGGCCCCGGAAAAAGATCTCGGCAACTCATCAACGCAGAACCCTTAACGTAACTTTCGTAACGTCTTCTGGTACGGAAACTACAGCAATTTAGTCTCCCAAACTAAGACTCTTCTCTGTCATACAGACGAATGGCTCCTTGTCAGGAACTTGCAGTCTTGACGGCCTGTAAACTGTCAAGTTATAGTCTTCAACACGTGCGTTCGACCAGCTCATGATCTTAGAGAAAGACAGCTTTTCTGAAAAGATCGCAGGATGTCTAGCACTGAATAGGAGGTCGCACGCAATTGAAATTTTCACGGAGCTTTGAATTTTTACGGGCTTTTGTTTTTGAAAAAAATAGTTGTTCGACCCCTGCCTCGGTCTGGATTTTCGCCCCTGGTTCGCGGCTATAAAAGAAAAAACAGTGTGACCCGAAGTGCCCCCCCCCCGTATCATGGAGGGGCCTGATGTTATCCCGGGCCCCGGGGCCCCAACTTCAGTAAAGACGGCCCTGGGAGGGGGGCTTATGTAATAACGGAACAATGCGTAAAAAATTGAATGCACGTGCACGTACTGTCCACAGATGGAAAGAATGCAGTTCGGAAGAAAGTGCCTAATGTCTTTTCTAAAAACATTTACTTCAACCCCCCGGCCCCATTACTTTCGGAAAGACTTCCACAGTTCCACTCTCGCACTCACACTTCAGTCACTGGACGAGTAGACGATATGAATGAAGGGAGGGTCTTCTACTATCCCGCGCGCCGAAAGAATGCCCCTGACAAAAAATTCCCTCCAACCACCCCCTCGTCTGATATACTGCCTTTTATAAAAAAGGATGAGCGCCCACTGAGCAAGGAGGCAGACCATCAACCTGCAGAGGGGTAAGAGGAACCCTGTCCGTCATCGAAGAGCCTAATGTTTTTGAGACTGTAATGCAAGTGTCACAATTCTTTTCTCAGGGGCATTCTTTCGGCGCGCGGTCTGTACTTTCCTCTCTTGTTCGCTCGCTCGCTATTAGCTATTTCTCAGTTCACACAACACACAACCTGCCCTCATGCTTTCCATAGCTTAATTTTTGACAGAATCAGCTGTAACAACAGATTTGAACCAATTAATTAATGGCAAGACTGACGATAAGTTTGAAAGAGTAGACTGGATAAATAGATTTTACTCGTTTATTTACACCCTCGGCTTGCCGACAGTCTGTCAGTCGCTTTTTGGTTTATTATTCATTCTGAATAATACACCTATGTTTTCGGTCAGGAAAAAATGTTTGCAACCCACCCTCAAACTTTCTCTGTGTACGTTTTAACATGTCTAAACGTTTTAACATGTCGATTTCTGCGCAATGTCCGTCCGCCGTATGCCGTCCGGGCCATGTCTTGCCCTAGGATTCCTCGAAAAAACTCGTTCTTTCATACATAGACTCCATTTGGGATCTAGTTGGTCCTAACATCTGATCAGTTTGATCAACTAACTCCCTGGGATTTTATGGGCGGGTGCAAAATGGGAATTTTCAAAGGGGTTCCAGGGGGGTTCAAGGGGGTTTAAGGAAGATCTCGGCCAAGGACAAAAATCATCAAAAGAAACCATCAATAACTTTTTTTTTCTTAAAACTTGGAGGACCTTTTTTTAAGTTTTTTTTTTTTTTTTTTTTTTTTCAGAGGTCACTACCTCTGACAGCGCGTCTATTAATGTAATCGTTACGGTGTAAAAATTAGGGAAAGTTGGTTTTATTTTGTTATTTTCGCTATTATTACTCATTATAATCATTAAGTTTCTGTATTTCATAGAAATATGACCTGCAGTGTACCTCAGTGTACAACTGGGTACCATAATAACAAGAAATTACTGAGGGAGGAAAATAAAAGCAGCACCCCTCTCTTCAAAATACCAAAAGTAAGCTTTTTCAAACTTCTTCTTGCCAGGAAACGTTGGAATTGTCGGTAATGCCAGTTTAAGCTTGATTCACGCTAAATAGTGACAAAAAGTGAAAATAGAGACGTGACAATTTTGTTCGGCAAAAATAAAAATATTATTCTCACAATTTCTAGGGACCATATATTTTATGCTAGACCGGCACGTGACAGTGGCACGCACTAAAATCCCTTTGTGATTTTTTAAAATGTTTTTAAATGTCAAGGCAATTTAACGTGATTGTGTGAATTAAAAGTCACTGTGAGCTCATTTTCTGAAATACCACTTTATCTAAGCACGGCCTGTTACATCACTATTAGATATGGAGAAGAGAGTGCCTAATTTACTGACCCAGAGTTATCTCTACTGACCGGGTACTTACAATGCACGGTACGAGCTGAAATTTGGCATACGATTTACTCTTTGGCCAAAACGACGATTGTAAGTACCTGGTCAGTAGGATTTCCCGAGTTTCCCTCAACCGATCGGGATTAAATTTCAGGGTAAGTCGTATTGACCCACGCGTAATACTATGCAAAAGTTTAGGTTGATTCGAGCCATTACCAGTACTTGGTCAGTAGAGAAAACACTCTGAGGAAAACCCGTCTGGTTTGTTGTATGCAAAATGTAACCTCGATCTGAGCATTTTAAGTACCTGATCAGTAAAGACAACTCAGGGTCAGTAAATTAGGAATTCCCGACCGAGAGCTGGCGACAGTCCCAGTCAACCGGAAGAACATAGTCATGAAACTAGCTCGATTGGGTAGATATAATGATGAGCTGAGTACGAATATGAACGTCTGCCTGGGGCATTTGCCCTCAGCAGCCAATCATAATCTCTGGAAATGATACACAAATTAACTGGAACAAATTACAAGTAGAACAAATTGGTTTTAATGATTTCTAGGTTTCTTTAGAATGTGTTTCAACTATAGTTCTATGGGATGTTGGAACAAACCTGCTGTTTCAGACCACCTATACCAAAATCTATGTTATTTGTGTTCATTTTTGGGCTCTTGCTTCCATTCCCCCCCTTGTTACCTCCCGACGACGTCTAAAATATATGGAAACTGAAGCCCTATCCCGCATACCCCCACCGCCCACGTCTCCCTAATGCCTATGATGCTTTCTATTTTGATTTATGAAAAATGTTCGTAGGATCAACTAACTAGATGGAATTCTGCAACCCCACAAGCCGAACGGGATTTAACTCTCAAAGACAAAGTTTGTGCCCTTCATTTTCAAGAAGAGGACATCTTGAACACTGGCGGACCGACACCTATCGGGGCCCGGGGCGGAAATCTCTATGAGGCCCCTTGAGTCACTAAATAAGCAAGAAATAAAATTATTACGTGGCATCAAATTATGGATTTCCCCTTAATTTAGCCACGAGTTCTAGGTATTTATACATCCTATCCGCCAATTAGAGTTTGTGCTCAATTTAAGCCGCAAATTGGATATTTTCTCAATTTTAGTCGGAAAGTAGCGGATGTTTTTACACTTATTTTGCCACGAATTCGCGGTTTTTCTCAATTTTAGCCACAAAGTTGCCTTCAGAATCCGCAAATTGTTCACTAACAGTCGAAAATTTGAATACTTTCAATTTTACCCACGAATGATAGCTTTTTCTACACAATTTATCCACGAATTAGTGAGTTTCCTCAATTTTAGCCGCGAATTGGAGTTTTCCTCAATTTTTGCTGCAACTTATAGAGCTATGTTTTACCTTTTTTACAGCGAATTACCACTTATTCACAATTTGAGAAAAAGTGGCAAAAGTTATCGTTTCTCTAAATTTTAGGCGGGCTAGTAGTGATTTTTTTCAATATCAACCGCAAATTAGTGGATTTTTGAACATTTTTGCCCCGCATTATCTTTTTTTGTTCACTTTCATCCGTAGATGCGTTTTCTCAGTTTTAGCCCGAACAAAACGCAGATGCCTCGGACTGGCGTACTTTCAACCACAGCCGAAAATTATTATTTCTTCAATTAGCCGTGAATTAGATATTTTTCTACAATTCTTCCGCGAATTAGTATAAACGTCGTCAATTTTAGCAGCGACGTAGCGTTTTCATTCCGTAAAAGCGATTTTTCTTGGTCGTGACTTTGAATTGGCGTTTTCCTCAATTTTTGTTGCAAATTTGGGATGTTTTACCTTTTTAGCAGTGCATTAAAACTTTTCCCCTATTTGAACTGCAAATGGCGTTTTTAATCAAATTAGCCATGCTAATGAGTGATTTTTCTCTGTAATGGCAGCATATTAGGAAATTATTTTTAAATTCGTGCTATGGATTAGCGCTTTTTCCGAGTTTTAAGCCCGAAGTTGACTTCAGAGTCCACGGATTTGCGTTTTCCTACATTTTAGCCGCTATTTGGGGTTTATCTACTGTTTCAATCTTAAACGCATATTAAAATTTTTTCTGCACTTTATGCGCGTTCCTCAATTTTTGCAGCGAAATGTGAAATAGCGTTTTTAATTCCTTGAAAGCGATTTTTTTCTGCTGAAAATAGCGATGTTTTGCCTTTTTTAGCAGCTCATTAGCACTTTTCCTCAATTTGAGCCACAAACTAGAGTTTTAACCGTGCCAGCGTGATTTTTCTCAATAATGGCAGAAAATCAGCAGTTTTTTAAACATCTTCGCTCTGCATTATAATTTTTCTCCACTCTTAGTAATGGATTAGCGCATTTTCCCAGTTTTAAGCCCGAAGTTGCCTTCAGAGGCTACGGATTCATATTTTCCTAAATTTGTCCAGCGAGTCAGCGTTTTCCTAAATTTTAGCCGCGAATTAGGGTTTCTCTCAATTTTAGCTACATATCTACTAAATTAGCGGTCTCCACAAATTCTTGTTTGTTCTAGACTTTTCCGCGAATTAGCGATTTTACTCAATTTTAGACCCAAATTAATTAGTGATTCTTTCTAATTTCGGCTGAGAATTAGCCTTATGTTGAATTTTAGCCGCTAATTGGCGCTTTTTGTCAATTTCATTCGTGATTTGCCTTTATTTTAGTAGCGAATTTATTTGTGATTTTTTTCATCATCACTTCAACTAATTTGAGCTGATAATTAATAATTTGTCTTAATATCGTGAATTATCGTTTTTCGCGATTTCCGTAGGGAATTTAACGTTTTAAGCCCCACTCTTTATTTCAGCCCTCCCTAGCGTTTTTTTTTTTTTTTTTTTTTTTTTTTTTTTTTTTTTTTTTCAATTATAGGCGTAATTTTTTGTTTACTTTTAAAGATTTGAATTAGCACTTTTTCACCATTTCAGCCACGAGTTTGGCGAAAGAACAGCACGTTAGAATTTTTGTTCTCATTTTATTCGTTAAGTGACCCCTATCCACTGCGAAATGAACAATTTTTTGTCTTTTGAAGGCGACATTTGTTTATTCATATTTCCAACGGGATCTTGTCAGTCGCCACCTCGCAGTCGCAGTTCTTAACCCCCTCCTCATGAATTTTGCTTATCACTCCCCCCCCCAACCGAAACCCAGACTCACCATAACCTTGGAGGGGACAGAGTCCCTTTTCTCAACTCGATTTTGACAATTCCAAAAACAGAAATATTCGTTTTTAATTCATTATTTATGAAAATCTGACGATGGTCTGAGAGGGGCGCCAAGCCCAAGTGGCGCGGGGGTGGTTTGAACACCCACCCCTCCCGGGCCAGTCCGCGACTGGACGGATGCACTGAAAATCGTCGAATGGAGGACAAATCTCCGTCCAATTGAATAGCAAGACTCCTTTTCACGTGCCCACATCCGTGACATAAAACCTAAAAATCTTCATTTTTTCAACTTTAAGCTTTTTGAGGCCCCGGGCGGTACACCCCCCTCGTCACTACCACGGTACGCTACTGCGTCCACGTAGGGTGTAATGACCGATGTTTATCCAGAAAAACTACTAGCATTTAGTAGCCAAGTGCACAATTTTATTCATGAGTGTCATGGCTGAGTGAAACTCTCAAAGATATGCAATATCCTGCAAGACTCAAAGGTCTTGACGTGATAGAAGCTCTTTCCGATTACATTTTTAAGGCGGCGACTTCCTCTACTCATCCCCGAAAAAAAAAAAAAAAATCGGTCAGAGGAGTCCCCCCCCCCTTAAGAAGGGGAAAATTACGCGGGGATTTGAAAATTTCCTGTGATACAGAGCGGCGAAATTCTCTTAAAAAACACGACTACCAAACAGTCATTGCGAGTCAAGACTCACCAATCAAGAAAAACCCCGGAGTAATCATTCCACACGTCAATGCCATACAGTTGACCCAGATGGGTTTGAGTCTCGATCAAAAACCAATTTTCTCCGCTCGACGACAATCGTCCACGAGTTGTACGATAGCGAAACAAATGAGGCTATGGAATTTTATACAATTTGCTTTTTAAAACTGTGAATTTTTAAAATTACGATAAAGAGGATACTCACGCCATAGTGAGCCTTTCGACCGATAATACGAAAACCGACGCTTGAATCAGTGCCCGACCCAATTCGACTCCCCGTGTGAACATCAACGAGGTAGGGGAATTTGTAGAAAACTTGAGGCGCTTCAATGAAGTGAAACACATTCTAGAACACGTAACCCGTTTATTATCTAAAAATTGTCATTATTTTTTTTTTCTTAGCAACCACTTACGGGTTTAACGTCCTTATTATCCTTCCAATAAGCAAAAGCGAATAGAGCGATGAAAAATATCACGAAGGCGATCAAGTTTACGAAGATGTTCAAATTGACAATTTTCGGTGGCATCGAGTACTCGCTGTCGGAAAAAACGCTCCTCGCATTCATAACGACTTTTTCAACCGCGTGCCACGATACATCCGAGCAAGAACACTCGACGATTCCATTTTCGCGGATTATTCTCCTGAGCTGAAAAATATAACAGTTTTTTTTTTTTTTTTTTCAGCTATAGTTTTTGTCTTATATGGAATGAACAAGCCTTGCATCCGCCTCTTATCCATTCTTTGTGCAAATAATTCAAGCAGATTAAAGCAGTGGGGAAGATTTCGTATGAAACAGACGCTCCTGGTGAATACTAAGCAATCGAAAATGTATTTAAACTTGCGAGTGTGAACAGTTAAAATACAAAGAAAATTACATCTTCGGGAAGAACAGCTACGTAAACGCTATTCGAATCAATAGACGAAGTCATATTGAAATTGAAGCCATGAACTTCGGATTCTTGGACTGGAGAGTCAAAAACATTCTGATAACTAGGAAATTGGCCTTCACGTATGTAAACCTTCATTCGCCGTGGGGTTTTAAACATAAAAAACATTCCTGTGGAGGGCACTGGAAATTGGAATTGCCAAACGACGATCGATCTATCCTTCAGTACTTGAGTGTCATCGTCTGGGGCGTTCTTTGACACCCCACTCAGGCGAGTGCCTGCTCCAACCCAAAACTTCTCATCTTGAATAGCATCCTGTACGAAACAAAAAATTGTTACTTCGGAAAGTTTTTTTTTTTTCTTCTTTTTCATTTAGACGTTACGATTGTGAAATGGACAGTGCTTATAGGTAGATTAACGCGCTCCTCCGTTTCATAATCGACATACGATGCAGAAATAACCGGCGACACGATGTTGTGCGTATGAACAACATTTCCGATCCACCAGAATGACTTAGCAGACATGGCCATTGACTATAAGTACGAACTTCAATAAAATAACGGGCTATTATGATCGTTAGGGTTTCCGCACATGGAGCCACTGAGTGGCGCTTCGACGTGGCGCTTCAGAGTGGTTGAACCCAAGGTTACTGTATTACAGAGGTAGCGCCGTAACTAATAGATGAGGGGAAATCCCCCCTAAAACGCGTCATAGGATACCTATTTAGGCCCATTTTCACCGACAAAATTGATCTCGTTTAAAGTTGATCGTGACTAGTTGCCAATAACGACCCATATGACTTCTGATGTAAGTGTTTTACATTGTAATCATGATTAGTTGTTCATCTTGGTTTCAGAAGTTGGTGAAACCGGGCCTTAGTATAGTAAACTTGGGTTGAACCTGACTTCTTTGTGTCACCACTGTTTCTATGGTTATTTTAGTTATAATTCTATTTGTCAAGTCAACATATAAATATCTGGAAAGAAGAAGCGATTTAATCATACTCAAAACTATTGCAGGCTTCCTAGTCGATGTGTCAAGTGTGACGGCAACCACCACTACAAGGATGGTGTGGTGTTTAGGTGAAACAGCTGTTCACCTAAAAAAAAAATGGCTGAGTTCGTCGACGCCACAAGCGAAGACGAAAGTTTGTCTAAAATAAAAGACTACATTTTAAACGGTTGGCCTAAAAAACCAGCTAATCTCAAAGTAAAGGCGTACATACAAATAAAGGACTACCTTATTCTTCAGGATGGCCTAATTTTCTACAATAATAGAGTAGTAGTTCCGTTATCGCTTAAGAAATACGTCATGGAACAACTCCACCAAGGACACCTTGGGATGACTCGAACAATACTTGAAGCTAAAAAATCGTTATACTGGCCAAAGATGTCCTCCGATATTCAACTAGTGATGCACGAGACCGAGACGAGACTTGAGTGGTCTCGGTCTCGCTCATGAAAAGTCGGTCTCGAAAGTCTCGGTCTCGTCTCGAAAAGTTAAAGGCGCGAATTCAAAGTATGTGTGATATTAGTGACGAGTGATCCTATTCTCGCCTCAATGATTACATATGACGACGATAGATGAATTTATACTTTGCTTTCCTTCCTTGGTGGCTCGTGGCACGAAGGGAGATAAGTGATACGCTACAGATTAATGACCAAAGAGCTTTGTAATTGCCCCAAAATAGAATCGTGCCTTTAAAACAATCGTCAAACTGAGAACGTGAAAGGGGAACAGTTGGGAATTCAACGAGATCAACTCAAAATCTCGCACATGCCAACTCATTGAGCTCAAGCAAGAGACTTCCCTTCCCAGTCACGACGAGGCAGAGGTGCACAATCCCCCCTCATACATCAAACCCTCCTTCGACTGGCAATGTTAGTTTAAAAAAAAAAAAAAAAAAAAATGAAAGCGGTGTCGAGTTTGATGATAGTGGCCCAGGGAAGTTTCCAACGCAAAATTAGGGTTCCCTTGCACTAAGCAGCCTGGCCGCGGCAGCCAGTTGGCTGCTGTGCAGTTGGGCTTGTCCTAGTGACTGCCCCAGCCTGGAAATCTTTGCTGCCTAGTGCGCGGGCAACCATAGGTTGCATTGTATTTCACCGGCCCCCCGGGAACCCTAACCCATTTTTTTATTACGATACCTAGGCATGAAGGAGCTTTTAACGAACGAGGCACGATGTTTGTGACACGAGAAGAAGTCGAGTGCCATCATCGGTAGAGTTTGTAGTGCGATTATACGCCTCAGGATCGTACGCTTTTTTTTTACCTTCGATCGTTCAAAGCCTTTTAAAGCCAATTAGGTTCATAATTATTTAATTTAAGGGTTCCGTAAAGTCTCCCATTTGCCACACAACTTCATTCCAGAGAAATAAAAAAGAAGAAACAAAAGAAGCGCGTAAGATGAAAGCGGGCTTCCCTGCCACAATTCTTCTACTAACTCACCAACATAATCAACTGACTTTGACCTTTTTGGGTTATAATTTTTACGGTTCCACTCATCCTTCACCCATCATTCATTGTGCTTAAAGACCTACTTTACACACGCCGTGTGGTAAAGAGTTAACTCATTTACCGTGAACTATTTACCGCACGGCGTGTGTAAAGTAGGTCTTTACGCACGATGACCGTCTGCTCAAACACTTCTTTAAGAATGATCTTAGGAATAATAGATTATACGCCTAGGCAAGAAAGCGATTTTTTCGAGGCCGAAAGGAAAAATTGGACGGTCGAGGCGTAGGCCCCCGCCCCCCAAATCCCCAAAATCACTTTTTTGGCGGTGTGTACAGTATTTTTTTAATTAAAACATGGGCTGATTTTTTGGGTCACGGCGATAAGGTTTTATCCCCTAGGCTACTAGGAATCACGCAATTGCCATTTTACTTGCGACTACGTTGTTTGGCTGGCGAGGCAAAGCCGAGTCGGCTAAATGAATACGAGCAAGTGAATTGAGGTATGCACGATATTTTTCGCGAGACAAGTGAAATAATAGTATATTTCACAACAAGTGAGGGAAGTGGAGTTTTACCTGCGAGTTGTGGTTGGCTCACGAGGCGGGGCCGAGTGAACTAAAAACAACTAGCACAGTGAAAGCTTCTTCTTCACGAGTTGTGGATATTATTTTTCGCACGACCAACAGGTTTAAGGTAAGGTAGGGTAATTGGGAACAAAATTTGTACGTTTCACCTTCTCCTTACTGCGAGGACTGCGTAAAGCGAGTAAAGTATTTTTGTGGCGTTCATACTAGACGATACACATCTCATTTAACAGCCTCGGCTTGAAAATTAGATAAATGTATGTGCGGATGACCAAAGATTTGACGTTCACAATTACCCCAAAGATTCCCAATTACCCCATTGGGTAGGGGGTAATTGGGAATGGTTATTTTTTATTTACCTGGGCTTATCAAATTAGTCAAACCCCTAGAATTACCCCAACTCATGTACATTTAGGCTTAGCGAGTAGCGTCTACGATGCAACAGTCGCAATCTAGTTGAGCTTGCAACTGGGGAGAGAATGGGGAGGCTCAGATATCAGAAAAACTTGCAAAACCCAATTTTATCCCGCTACCAAGGTCATGGACCAGATGCAAGCTCATCTGGTTTGAAGCTTTCGTATCAATTCAGTTGCATCGTAGGCGCAGTGCATTTCAGCTACCACAATAATGACTTATCGATGTTATGGGAATGAGGGAACCATCGGCCGGAAACCGAATAAATATTTCTTTAATGAACACCAAATTTAAAAAACTCAAATTACGCCGTCTCGCAATTATTCACCCTTCGTGTTTTCGGCCTATTCTGAGATTTTGGGGCTGGTTCTTTGGCTTTTTCCGTAACTCTTCCCTTGGTGTTTTTTTTTTCTTCTCGACTTCTTCGAGCCTTTACAACACTTCCTCAGAAGTTAAAACTTCCCCATACGTGTGATGTTTCAGCCGAGTTCCTGCATTTTTAGTGGCGCTTACAGACGAGTCGGCCGAGAGCGGAAGCGGCAGTGGGCTCTTCACGGAGGAGGAGCTTCGGGACGCCCTTGGAGGGTTGGCGTCGGGCAGGGCTCCGGGGTTCACCGGGGTGTGCCCTGAGATGCTTAAGCATCTCCCGGACTCGGCGGTGGAGTCTTTTTTGGGGCTCTACAATCGATGTCTTGTGGCGGGGTACTTCCCGGTGAGATGGCGGGTCGCTGTGGTGATACTTCTTCTGAAGTCGCCCGACCGCGACCCGGCGTCTCCCGGTAGCTATAGGCCGATTAGCCTCCTGCCTTGCGAGAGCAAGGTCCTGGAGCGGCTCCTCCTTGGCCGGTTGGAGCCCTTCATCAAGGAGGCGCTCCATCCGCGCCAGTTTGGGGGGGGGGGGTAAGAGGGGGCTCGACGGAAGCGGCACTGGACGCGGTGCAGTCCCTCGTCGATGCCCCCTACGGGAAGTACAAGGTGGCGGTCCTGCTGGATGTGCAGGGGGCCTTCGATTCAGTGTCGTGGCCGGGGTCTTGATGGCGCTGCGAGATGCTGGTGTCCCAAACGACATCTTTAGGGTGATCGCCTCGTCCTTCGAGTCGAGGGAGGTGCGGCTCCGCTACGGTAGTGAGGAGGTGCGGGAACCTCAGGGGGGGATCTCACCAGAGGTTGCCCGCAGGGGTCGGTTCTCTCGGCTGCTTTGTGGAACCTTCTCTTTGCCGCCCTTTTGTGGCTTTTGCAGGGGGAGGGTTTCGAGGGAGTGGCGTACGTGGACGACCTTGCGGTTGTTGTCGCGGCGCGCTCCCGGGACGAGGCCGGTCGGGAGATCGATCGGATGTTGCGGGTCGTGGACGAATGGTGCGGGGTGGTCAAACTGGCTCTCGCTGTGCCGAAGTCCCAAATGGTCCTAATGCGGGGTCGTCTCTCGCAGGATAGCCCCCTGGTGGTGCGCTATCGGGGATCATGCCTTGTGGGGGAACGGCAGGGCCGCTACCTAGGGGTCGAGATTAACCCGGGGAGGACGAGCGACCCCGCAGCTAGAGGCGGTTGCGGGGAAGCTAGAGAGGACCTTTGCCCTCTTTAGGTCGGTGGGGGGAAACGTATGGGGCACGAACTTCCACTGCCGAGTTCGTTACTTCAGGGCGGTATTCGTACCTACCCTGCTGTACGGTGCAACGTGGTGGTGGCACCGGCCCACGAAAGCTCAGAGGGCGAAGGTCCTCAGCTTGCAGCGGCAGGCCTTGGTAAGGGTGACCATGGCGTACCGGACTGTCAGTTCCGACGCGCTTCAGGTGCTGGCGGGGATACCTCCTGCGGACCTCCTGCTCGACGCATGGGTTCACGGGCGCCGCCTGGTTCAGGGAAACTTGGACTGGGTACGGTGCCGTGAAGATTGGGCAGAGCGCCTCGGTCTCTTGGCCGAGGAGTGGGGGGCCGCATGGGGCCTCCGCCTCCTTGACGACCTAGTCGATGAGGCTTGGCAGGCGCGTTGGACTTACAGTTCAACGGGTAGGCGTACATTCGGGTTCGTGCCCGACGTTCGGACGAGACTGGCAGCGGCCAAGTGGTTCACCCTTGAGCACGCTGCCATGCAAATTCTGACTGGACACGGCTCGTTTAACGCCAAGTTGTGGTTCTTCCGGCGGCGGGACTCTCCAACATGCCCTTGTGGTGTCGAGGAGGAGACCGCCGACCATATGCTTCGTCGCTGCAGCCTCCACGGGGATCTGCGGCGGGCGACATGAGGGAGTGGAGGCCCACCGGAAGACTCGGCTCTTGTCCGAGACCGTCGGGCGTATGGCCGCCTCCTGGCCTTCTCCCGCTCCTGGCTGGAGCGAAGAGGGCTGGGACCGGCCATGCTTGAGTAGGGTTCCCTACTCGGACAACCCGGGCAGGGTTCTCTTCCCTGTCCGGTTTCGGTCCATGGCGGAAGCCAGCATCCTCAGCTCAAAAGACCCACCTCCGCGTGGTCTCTCTCGGACGCGGCTGGCTGGCCATCAGCCGTGGCTAACGGGTTGAGCTGAGCGATGGGACCGACTCTGTTGCGGTATCCGGGCCAAAGATGGGGTACAGGCCAGGTAAAGGCCTGCAAAAAGGTCTAGGTACTGGCCACAACTTAAGGAGTTCCGCAGAGAGAGAGAGACGAGTCGGCCGCAGTGTTTTGCCAAAGCAACGGTTTTTCCAAGTTAAAGTTAGAAAGGAAGGGTTATAATTCAGTTCCCAATTACCCCCGAGGTAAAAATCTTAGGGGTAATTGGGAACAGCCTTCCAGAATGTTACAGGCAGTATTATAAGGAGAAACCAATCTGCATACAATGATAGAGATCCATGAAGTATTGACTATGACCATAAATCTCGCTTACGAGTAGAGTCTGCCAACGCAGTGAGCTCCCAAAAGCAGGTCTTTAACTTCGATTTTTTTTAAAAAAGCTGAACTAATATCGTAACGTTACGCAAGACGTTCATATGTTCACCGGAAAACCAAGAAAAATATCTTCCGTTTTCGTGGTGAATTGAAGCTTCAGACCACATCGACAATTGGTTCATCCAACCCAACCTTTAGCATTAATTACACTTGTTCCCATTTACCCCTGATTCCTAATTACCCCATCTGACCCTAATTGTCTTTCCTGTAAGTGTTCGGAGGCAAGGGTACGCTAATTGAATACAGAACTTTTTTTCACTTTCCTTCACTAGTGAGTGAAAGCCTTCCTGTTTCCTTCGCTTGCGAGGGAAAATGTGAAATTATTGGCATTCTGCATTAATTTGCTTCACTAGTGAGTGAAAAAAAAACAAACTTTTTTCACCTAGCTCATCTTTTCAAGTAAAAATCAACTTCCCTGTTGGGGTACCTGGCGAAGGGGAAGTATCACTTCCCTCCGTGATCGTGCAAAAACCATCATGTATAATTCGTGAAAGAAGAAGAAATATGCGTGTTTCCAACGATAATGTTACAAAAAGTTAGTTTAGCTGCAGCACCTAACTTTTGTGCTCACATTTTAGGTTTGTAATCAAGTTGTCCATTTTGTACCACATTTAAAGTTGTGCCTAGATTTTAAGTGTGAATCTGAATTTTAGGTATTGTGCTAATAGTTAGTTTTACGCTGATAAACATAAAAATGGAGGCTAAATTTCGATAGTACAAAAAATACCCTACTACACGTTTAAACTACCTGGAATTAATCACACAATCTGAGAGATGAGGGCAAGATCTATTCAATCCCTAAAATCAACATCACAGCGGTATACAGGCCCCCCAATAAACGCCTGACAGAAACCGACGTCACTGCTCTGCTGTGCAATGGCGGAAATCTGCTACAAGGAGATCAATGCGAAAAATATCGCATGGGGGTGCCGGAACACCAACGTAGCCGGACGTCTACTTCTTAGAGCTTTCTTCCCGCCACAATTTTGACGTTGTTGCACCATCCGATCCAACGTTCTTTAGGAAAAACTCAAACCCGGATATCCTGGACATCGGCGTTACGAAGGGACTCTCCACGCAAATTTCCACCAGAACAGTACCTGAGCTCCGCTCCGATCATTCTCCAACAATTACTACACTCGGGTCCACTCCTATCCCTCACCAAACTCGAAATAAACTGATTAAAGGTCCAATAAACTGGCATACATACAAAATCTACATCAATCAAAACTTAACGATCAACTATAACCAGAGATCTCCCGAAGACTTATCTATAAGCGATTTCATAACTACACTTAAAGAAGCCGTTGCAAACTCCGAAAGTTCTCCAAACCAAAAATCATCCTCGAAAAAATAAAATATAAAAACAGCCTTAGAAGACAATGGCAAAGGTCCAGAGAGCAATCTCTGAAGATCGAAATAAATCGACTCCAAAAACACGTCAAAGAGGACCTGGAGAAACACCGGTACAATAGATACGCCCAGTACTTGGAAAATGTGCACCCCGCGGACAACTCCTTATGGAAAGCCACTCACCAACTCACAAGAAAAGAAAACATAATCCCCTCGATACACCACAGCGAGCGTGTAATAACCGCGGAAGGGGAAAAGTGCGATATTCTCCTCCAAATACTACGCTAACGTGTTTCTCTGAAGCAGCGGAATCTATCGATGAAACCCGTGATCTTTGTCTCTCAGAACAAGTGAACACGCCCCTTCACTCAGCTGAACTAGCTGAGCAGCTGATTATGTAACCCGAGCGGAACTAAAACGGCTTCTCAAGAACCTGGGCCCTATTGCACAATGTTTTATTAGCTAATAATATAGCTAATATTAGCTAATAAAACAGCTGTAATATTAGCTAATAAAACATTGTGCAATAGGGCCCTGGCCGTGAAAAAAAACCCTGGACACGATGGAATCCCTCCAATATTAATAAAAAAACTACCAAAGAAAGGCAATATTAAATATTTTCAATCAGTGTCTAAGAACTGGATACTTCCGAACCACGTGTAAATTAGCCGAAGTGAAATTAGTGTTCGCAAAAGCAAGAAAAAATAACAAGTTGGAAGAGAACTATCGTCCCATCAGTCTTCTTCCAATCCTTGGAAAACTGCTCGAAAAATGTATTTAACGTAGACTCACGCCTTTTGTCACCGACCTTATCCCAAAACAGCAATGCGGATTCATCCCTAACCATTCGGCCAGACACTAGGGGGTTCAAAAATAAAAAGAACACAGTCAGTGTCTTCCTGGACCTTGAAAAAGCTTTTGACAAAGTATGGCACGAAGGACTCGAATTCAAACTGAAACAAGCCGGGCTTCCAAAATACATATACGAGGTACTGTGCGCCTTCCTGACCCGCAGGTCCTTCTTCATCAGAATAAACAACAGTGTCTCCACGACGAAACTGCTGGAACTCCACAAGGCTCGGTTCTGTCCCCCATGCTATTCAATATATACACGAGCGATCTCCCTGCTCTTTGGAATGTCCAAATTGCTACATTTGCGGACGATACTGCCATCTACTCGGTCAATGAAAATATAATCGAGGCACGAGACGCAGTTCAAAATGCTTTGAAAGAAATCCTGCAGTACACGAGAAAATGGAAGACCACCCTCAACCACAACAAATGTGTAGCGAAATTTTTCACTCTTCGCTTTCCAAATAATCCTTCGGAACTCCAATTAGGCAACACCACCTCAAATGGAACGACAATAAAGCTTCGATGCGATACCTGGGCCTCCATCTTGACAGACGGCTAACGTGGGAAAAACACGTTAACAAAAAAGTGGGAGAAGGCTATGCAAAGGCAGTGGCAACTGTACTCCATACTAAACAGAAAAAGCAGATTGAAACCCGAATTCTGTGTACGCGTGTACAAATCTATAATCCGACCATTGATGCTATATGGGAGCGAAGTGTGGGGAGCTGCTGCAAAGTCTAAATTGTACAACCTATAGGTTCCTCCAAAATAAAATACGTTCGTAAGAAACTCTCAGCTCCACAGGGAATTGAACCTGTCCACTTGCTGTCCATGATCAGAGAACACATGGTCTCGAAATTCAAAAAATTCCACGCCGACCGTGGAATGAGCGGTCTATTATTCATTGGGCCAACGGGTTTCAAGAAGACTACGACCCCGTTTACTCCAAGACCAACTACTCATGTGATAATTCCTGTGATTTAACAAACCCTGTGATATAGTTATTCCATACGAATTGATGTCCATTGTACTTGTGAAATCTTTTAAGGTTGGTCTAGTAATAAATGAAAAAAAAAACAACAAAAAAAACGCTTCTAAGCGGTAGTACTCCGCTTCTCTTTGGCGCCGCTAAATTAGAAGCTCCACTAAGTGGCCTCGTGTGCGGGGGTTAAAATTGAAGAAGCGCCACTCAGCGTTTTTTGTCTCCCCCCCCCCTATTAGCAGCGCGCCACTCTATGTGTGGCTTCAAAGTGGTCCCGTGTGCGGAGGCCCATAGAGTAGGTCAATTTAGTCACGTTATAGTAATAAAACTTGTTCAACGCTCCTTCGGACGACTCTTCGGACAGAATATAATTGTTCGAACGGGATACGCGCTGATTAATTTCACCGAGTGAATCAGTCTGCAAGATAAAACGAATAAATGGAAAGCTCAAGAGAAGAGGGTAACCCTCCCCTCCCCCCCATAGCACGTACGCAGGCTTTACAATGCGTTAAATTAGGTGTTGAATGAGCGGAAATTCGCTGGTACTGGGGGGGGGAGGGTTGTTGGTGCCAAAATCATGAAATTTGGGTTTTGAATGAGCCCGGCCCGTGAATTGAATTTTTGAGAGAAGCAAATTAGTTTTTCATCAAAATAGCTGAACCTTCGAAACTGATTTTAAAAAGTGCTGAAGCTGAAATTTTGTATTTAACAGAGAGAGAATCCGCGAAATTGGGGTTTGAAGTGGTAAAAATACGTAAAACTGAGAAATCGAAGGATCCAAATCCGCGATGGCAAAACCAAACACAAATTTCGGGGAGTGGGTTGGTAGAGGGTAAAATGACCTCAAGTTGGCTTTAGCCCGTGAATTAAATTTGATCCTTGAGAATAAATTCAACCAGTGAAGGCAATTCGACACGTGCAAGCTCATTAGTGTGTAGTCTACCGTGGTAATGATGAGAAGGGGAGGGGTGCGGACGACCTACGTTAGGCTGGAGCCTATCGGAAAAGAGAAGCTGAAGTGCTTCATGGCTAATTTACAGCTAAACGGACATAAATACGCTAATTCGTGGTTATAAAATTAAGTCAAGATCATTCGTGCTGCTATAAAATTTAGCGTTTGTATCTCCTTCAAACCCAAATTTCATGGATCAATATCATGATTTGAGGCTAATCGATATTCCGTACAGATTTGGTGGGGGAGGAATACGATGTTCAGCTTTGACTTTACACAATTGCAAACCTTCCCTTTTCTAACACATATTATTAAAACCCCGAGACTCTACCTGAGAGAAAGTAGCGAACGTAGGGAACGTATAATTGGTTGGGGGTTCGTATAACCACAGTGGCAAGATTGTGTCTCTCGTTAGGTCCAACAGGTCAAGCAACGTGTCTCCGGCGGCTCGCGTCTAATTTTAAAAATATCGTTACATTGTCGATGAATAATTAGAAATTTCGTGTCAAAAATTATACCTCGAACATAAAATATGTAAAGTCAAGATCCATTCGGTTAATTCTGTACTGAAACTCAGTGTAGGGCAACATCAAAAGTTTGACGGACAAATCAAACATTGCCCTGTCGATCGAGAAATCAAATAACCCAAAAAATTAAGGCGGATAAGGATAAGGTGCGGAGTTGTACGTACTTTAGAAATACATCATCCAATGCCTCTGCCCAATGTTTCTGTGGGGTTGCAATCACTATGTTGGTGAACCCTGTCATAGTGCCATGGAGGATTTTAGACATAAAGCGTGCAATCATGTGCCGGCAGCTTTTTTTCTGAACTTCGCTTTCTTTCAGTTGGCTTATTCTAAATATGGTGAAGATTTCTTTGAAAACGGCTAACATTGTAGCCGGAACGGGCATCTGCAATGAAACAAGTGTAGGCATGTAATAAAGTGGAATGGGAGAACACGTTTTATTGACTTTTCACTCACTCTCGCCAGCTTCTTAGCAATCTCAAGCCTTAAAATGTCATCCCCCTCGATTATTGTGTCATCTTCGAGATTGTTCTCCTTGAGGAGCAGAAATAGCCGAGATATACTCGAGACGGAGTCCACGTAATTTCGGCTCAAGAAATGCTCATCTACTCCTTTGATCGCCGCTTTGATTGCTGCAGTCACATTTATGTCATTCTCCGATATCTGTGAAGCGTTTTATGACACTCTGTTTTGCTTTTCAGACGACAAGAAACAAAAACAAGCAACGCACCACTGGTATTTTAAAAGTGTCGCCGCCAGGATATATTTTTTTAGGCTGGTACCAGTCACTGTCGTAAACTAGAATACACAGAGTGGCCGAACTGATTTGAACGTTGAAAAACCACGATTGGTCGGTTTCCGCGATGGGCTCTGAAAATTTTGCTTCCAATAACACAGACTCTCCCATAAGTCTTTATCAGCGAGTTCAGCTTGCCTCCAAACAAGGTCCAGTCCTCGGTTTCTTCAATGAGTACTAATCTGTGGAGAAACTCACTGCTTTCCATTGTACAGAGAACGTTGAATGGTTCAAAACGATCAATTTCTTCCGGTTGGGACTCACATTTTTCAGCGTAATATATGACGGCCTTTTTCAGCCTTATCTCACTTCTAATATTTCCAACTGTTTCATCCATAGGCATAGGATTTCAGGATATCATCCGGTTAAGTTAGGGCTAAGCGTTTAAAATTACTTGTTGCAACCACTTCCAAGATATTAGATGAATTTGGTTCTGAAAATAGGTAGTCGAGAGGGGGTTCTATAAATATACCGGAACTGTCGGTTCGGTTTTTAACGGACACCGGACGATCGTCGACAAAGATTTCCCAGTCTGGAGTTTTGTCCGCGACGATAGAGATGACGTACGATAATCGTATGAATTCTTCCGACTGGAATTGCTCCATGCAGTTATGAATACACCTGTACATTTTTTACAGTGAATTATTTATTCTTCAATCTTTTTCTGTAAGTCCCAGGTACTTGATGTAAAATTCAGGAACACCATCGACAAGGTCGATGGTTTGGTTCGCCCACACGTCAACAATATCATCACTTAATAATCGCGCTCTGAAAATAAACGTTGCACCGCAAGTAAAGTCACCTCCTTCATAGGTTATTGAATTGCCTAATAAAATAATTGGCATACTACTTAGACGAACGCTAAACATAAATAATAATAATAATAATAAAAACAATTTTACCGTGGGATATCTGCTTTCGACACACGCTCAAATCATTCGGCATACAGTCCCATTCGACGGAGAATACCGACAAGTCGATACCCGGATTCGTCGTGGCCAATTCGAGAGTGAGTAGAGTTAGGCACGGATAGGTCCTTTGAGTGCCTCCCAAGATGAACAGTTCACCGGTGCCCTTAGTTATATCGATTGAACACTACAAGAAAAAGGTAAAAATGATAAATAATTGAGTGACGAGTGGACACCACTAATAATGGTGTGAAGCAGGCGCAGATCCAGAGTTTTTATCATGATTGAGGCGGGGAGGGGCTCACAAAGAAGTCCCTTTCACAAGTTTGTTCGCCCGGAAAACTAACTGTCGCAAGGCAGGAGCCTAATCGGCCAATAGCTAGCGGAAGACGTCGGGTCGCGGTCGGATGACTTCAGGAGAAGTATCACGACAGCAACCCACCCATCTCACCGGGAAGTACCCCGCCACCAGACACCGGTTGTAGAGGTCCAAGTACCGGCTACCGAGTCGGGTAGCCACTTGAGCATCTCAGGACACAACCCGGTGAACCCCGGTGCCATCCCACCGAGTGCGCCTCGAAGCTCTGGGACTATTATGCCACATCTGCTCTGAATTCGCGGTCCTTAGCGGAGTCAATCACCTCCCCCAGGATCATCCAGGACGCTTGGAGATCTGATCCTCCCCACGGCAACTCTGTAGGGAATCCCCCAAGGGTTCGCCGAGAGGCCCTTCTCGACAAACGCCCTCCAGGCTGACCCCTTGGACCGTCGAATGGCCTTTTTAAGCTCCCTCTTCGCAAGCGCATAGCGCTGCCCCCCCCCCCCCCAGCTTCACGGTCCGGACCTCGAGAGTGTGTTGGAGTGCCCGGCGCAATCTAAGCGCTCGCGAAGAGAAACCCGCCACCTCCGTGGACCACCAAGCGACTGGCTGCATCGTGCACCCCCTCATAGAGCCCACCACATCGGCCTCCAAAGTGTCAGTGACAACCACCTTGTCAATGAGCTCCACGCCTGACGACCCCGGTGGCACGACCCCCCGAGGTTAGCCTCGAATAGGAGCCGCTCCGTCTGTGAGTTGAATGCGCCCCATATCGCGCGCGCTGGAAATAAAGCCGGCTGGACGTGAAGCGACCCTTGCCTCGGCCACTGACACCCCGCAGCGATGTCGACTGACACGAGGCAGTGCGCTGGGCTGAGATGTCAATTCCCAGCTCCCACGAGCACAGGCGGGGGGAGCGGCTGACGACCGCCTAAACAGCGTAAGGTCAAAATCGTACGACTCCTCCGAATGTCCGCGGAAGGTGGACCCGCACTCAGCACGGTTGGCAAGCGCAAGATCCCCTTGTAGACATGAAGTCCCGCATCCGTACGACTCTCTGGTTGCCCCCAGTGGAGTGGGTTTCGGTGCTAAATCTCCGAGAAATATCAAGTTTTCAATAGTTTTTTTGTGGGCTCGAACCCCGGGCTAGCCGGCCATGACAGTCCGCCGCGTTAGGCTGACGTGGCCCATGCGCAACATTCAGTCAGAGGGCAAATATCGGTGAAATTGGATTCTTCCAGGCACAATTTTTGCGAAATTTCAAGTTTGGGGCCAGTTTATTTTTGAGGGTGTGGATCCTCGGCTAGCCGACTCCGACTACGCCCATATAACGCGATTAGCCGTGTAATTGTAACTTTGTAACTAGAGATATTTGCGATTTTGCAACTTCGGGTTCTAATTTGAGCAAAATTACAAGTTTTCAGGTTGAATGTCGTGAATGGAAAGAGTCGGAGTCTTCGGGTGTAAATTTAAGCAAAATTGCACGTTTTGCGGTCTTTCATGTGGCGGCGGATCATCTACAACATTCCGAAACAAATTGAAGTTGCAGATACCCGGGCTGATGAGCAGGGGGGGGGGGTGCAGCTACTATGAAATTAAAGTTTCAAGGAAACATAGCATAAACATTTGAGTTTCCGAGATTTAACTGTCGTGAAATTGGAATTTTCAAATGGCCTGTCAATAATGCGACGGTATGTGGTTCGTACGGTCGAAAAAGAAGCTTTTCAGGGCTGATGAGTGAGGAACCGTTCAGGGTGTCGCTTCATCAGATCAGCCCTCCCTAAGCTTCCAAGCTTTTTAAATCTCTATCATTGGATCGATTCCGTAGCTTCATCGGGAGCATTCCCGCTGACATTTTAGAGGCGGTATTCACATTTAGCAGGCAGGAAGCATCTGCAGGTTTTAGAATGACCGATGAAAATTGTCATGTTGTAAGCCACAGGAGTCACGCACGTAATCTTGGTAAAAATATCCAGTTTTTGGAACAAGCAATCGTGTTCTCTCGGAGAAAAGACAATTTGCTCCATTTCTTGCCAGAAAAATCTTAATTTTTGAGAAAAAATCCTCAAGTTGAGCAATTTCTTGAGTTGAGCAATTTCTTCCGCAGCGTTAAGCTTGAGCGCTTTCAATTCGACATTCGAGCACGCTATCTCATTTTATTACCCTTTAGTATTAGTTTGGAATTTCTTATACATCAAACAACTCCTTACGCTGTCAGTGGAGTAGTGGAGTTTAAGCATGTACGATTCCTAATTTTAGCGAAATTGCAAGTTTCCTGGAAATTGACAGCTGCGCTGCGGGTCTTCAGGTCTTAATTTCATCAAAATTGCAAGTTTAGGGTTCCAACAAAAACAAAATGGCAGTTTCCAGATTCCCTTGGAATGGCGGAACCCATGCTCGACTCTGGCGAAGTTTCGGATCCAGGTCATTTCAGAAAAATTGCAAATTCCGGGTCTTAGTATGGGGGAAATTAAGTGTTTCAGTGCTAAATCCCCATGAAATTGGTAATTTTAAAATTATTTTTGTGGGCGCATCATAGGCTGTGACGAGGCCTGTTGAGAACCGCTAAATTTATAACTTGGAAAAAACCTCCCCCAAAAAGCCACAAGGTTATGTTGGCAGAAGACTCATGCGGGAATGAAAATAAAAGCCATGTGCGTGGTTTTTAGCTGTTTTGTTAAAAGAGAAAAATATAGTTCGTTTCGTTTTGTTTTGATTGTCGAACTGATGACTGATTTTGAAGTTTGAACCCTCTCGAGTTCACAATCCCTGATTGACACAAAACCGAAAGGTGAGTTTGCATGAGTTTAATATGTTGTCGTTATAAGCCGGGGCAATTTACGCGATCAACGATTCCCCTTTGTGCGTGAAAATATAACAAGGCCCGTATACGAGGTACTCCCAACAGAATCGCAACATTTGTGATCTGCCGAATTGGATGTTTCCAGGCATGATTTACGTGGAAATGTATGTTTTGGGGACCTATTTTTTTTAGAGGTCACGACTCCTAGGCCGGGGCTAGCCGTCCCCGAATACGCCTAATCCCTGATGAATTGCCGTGTAGTATAACTTATAGAGAAAAAGTTCTCGTTCTCGGATGAAATCTAGAAAAGGACATTTTGCGGCTAAGACAGAGGAGAAACACCCATTCACGGCTAAAATTGAGAAACAGCGCTGGTTCACGTTAAACTTGAGAAATAAATCTCGTTATTCGCGGTTGAAATTGAGGAAACACGCCAATTTGCGATTTCGCGATGCAAAGTTCGGGGCGGAATTAAGAAAATGCGCTAATTCACGGTTTATAGAACTCTTTCCACAGCTAAAATTGACCAAATAAATTGCTCGTTCAATGTAGAATTGAGAAAAATCACTCATTTGCGGTTTGAATTGAGGAAAAGCGCCAATTCTCGGCTAAAATTGAGAAATGGAGCTCATTCACGCAGGTAAAATTGAGGGAAGGCGCCAGTTCGTGGTTTCTCAAACATCGGTAAACATTGCGACCGTTTTTATACATATATATATGGCAAGTTTGAGGGTGAAATTGAGAAAGAGCGTGACTTAGCGCATACATTTTTGAAAAAAAGTGCTTATTCACGGCTAAAATTACGGAAAATTGTTCGTTAGCCCGTGAAATTGAGGGGTCAAAATTAATGAAATTCGCTCTCACGCGGATTATGTGAACCTTATCACTGCTAAAATTTGTAGGGAGAAAATATTGCTCAAGGCAAAATTAGGAAAAAGCACTAATTTGCGACTAGAATTCAGGGAAAACGAATTGGCGAAATTGTCACCGTTTGTTGCTGATTGGTGGAATTCTCGTGGCTAAAATTGAGAAATAGCGTTCATCCACACGTTAAATTGAGAAAAAACTTTTTTTTTTTTTTTTTTGCGGCTGAAATTGACAAAACGCACCAATTTGCAGTTAGGCGATGCCCAGTGCTGGCCGTAATTGAAATAGTAAATCAAAAATGCGTTATTTCACGGTTTTTTGGAGACCTTTTCACGGCTAAAATGAAGAAAATGGGCTAGTTAGAGCTAGAATCGAGAAAAACCACTCAGTTTGAGCTAAAATTAAGGAAAACGTCAATTCCAGGCTAAAAACAGTATTCATTTGCGAGTAAAATCTGGGGAAAAAAACTCTGTGCAACTACTCTTGAGAATATCAGATGCACCATTGCCTTTTTGAAGGATTATAACAGGATCTGGAGGTTAGAATCGCGTCAATTCACGGTCATCAGAGACTAAATTTGCACAGAAACGGCCACTATCCGTCAAAAAATTAATATCTGCTGCAAAACTGTCGTTTGCAGCCTTCTATTTCGGATTTTATGTCAAAAACCTGAAACTTCTCCCCCCCCCCCCTGAAAGTGATACTTTTGGAGCTAAACTTTGAATTTTAGACCTGAGATGGTAAACAGAGCTGGCATTTCCTCTCCCATCACAAGTCTGGATGGCACAGGGGGGTAAACAAGATTTGAGCTAGTCAAAAACACACGAAAATTGCGCGTCGAACCAGCGGAAATGGGATTTTAGAGTGAAAAATCGGTTTTTTGGAGAGGAATACAAGCCAGATCAGGGATTTTCGTGGGGAGTGGGCAGCTGCCCCACGAAGTCTGCACTTTTGATTCTAGGGGAGGGCAACTGCCCACCCCTGCCCCCCGCTGGCTACGTCCATGCCCTGTTATTTTTTTAAGAGCATCTAGTTCTGAGTCTAATCACTTTTTCTTTTGTCACAATTGACCCAGCCTTTTCACCGGAATTGTTTTTTTAAAAAATGGACATTTTTAGCCGCTTTTGGCAAAATGTGCGACATAATAAAAATAGTTCAACTCTCTGTTGAGTGATGTAATCTATGACGCTACCTGTAATACAGGTGACATGGTAAGTTTCAACATTTGTGGACAAAGTTGGTGGTTGTATCCACTTTTTTTGAAACAAAACCGATTTTCATTGCTCAGTAAATAATGTTTTCCGAGCCCTGAAAAATCTGGCAAATATGGTTTCCAACTAAATTTCACCAGCTTTCCATAAAAAATAATGCAATTTTCTTCAAAGGCTTCGCTCGAAAGTTATAGGCAAAAACGTTCGCCTGAAGAAAGGAGTTGTTGGAAATTTTTTCGGATTTCTCACTGCATTTTATTGCCACTTTATCGGGTCTTTAATAAAACGCTATACATGACTTAAGCCCGGTGCTCACGATGCAATTTTTCTTCGTTAGATAACCATCAAGGAGAGAAGCTGCGTTATGCTCATGGGTTTACTCGTGACGTCAATGCTTGAAGCCGTGCTTGTTGGCTGCGGAACGGTTAACTGGCGTGATTTAAAAGGGGATGTTTTCTACCGCAATATTACGGCACCGCTTCCCTAGGAAACCCAAGCTTAAGGAGTTATAAGCGGAAAACTGAAAAAATTGCCAAAAATTTACAAATTGCGTCAAATTTCAGCATGTTGCTGGGGTCGTATCGTTGGGCAAAGTTGAAATTAGAGTTTTTCAACTTAGCCCGGAGTTTTTTTCTTGAATCTACCCCTTTCCAGGGCTACAGTTCATTTCCACGAGTCTCCTCTGAATTAAATCATATGTTAAAGGAGAAGACGGGCGAAAATGAATTGCCCCGTTCCAGAATTTTATGCAAATGGGAAACGCTAACATAGTATGACCACCCGGCGTTGAATCCCTCTCCGTCATTGAGAGGGAGAGAGTTTGGGTGGACCGCTTCTTTCTCAAGGCAAACTGTGACCTGCCAAGAACACCCCGCGCACCATACCGTTTAGCATGGCTCCGAAGAAGGGAACTGCGATCAGTGGCGTGCCCAGGAATTTTTCTTGGGAGGGGTTTTCAAATTAACAAAATTATTCATAAAATAGTTATAATATTTAAAAAAATTATACCTTCAAGATACGCAAATATTCAAGCGATTCATGTGTCCCTGAGGTACAGGTGGACACCCACGCGGTGTACGCGTACCGCCCAGCCGTGCTCGGGTGCTCATTGGGTCCGCAAACAATTCGACACATGCGGACTTCACTCCATAAAACTGCCTTGCGAATAGTCAGTCAAGCCATACTTTATAAGCACGAGCGAGTATTGCTGTAACCGTCAGTGGAGAGGGGGAAGTCAGTCAGTTCGTAAGGTGGACACGACGGTCCTATTCGAGGGGGGGGGGGGCGCATATGGTCAGTTCATCGATTTTAGGGCGCTAATAGCCAATTCATCTTTTAAGTGCACTAATAGCCAGTTTGGCCATTTTTTCGGCGCGGCATGGCTCGAATCGTCATTTAAGCCATCCACAAGGTGCAAACTAATTTAAATTATTTAAATTTATTCGCAAACTAAATTAATAATTTCTAAAACATTATATTCCTTGATAGTGATCGGATGTTATTAAAAAACCAGCATGCAAGACATGAATAGTCAGTGTGATATTTTCAGTGCTCGAATCATCAGTTTTACCAGTCGAAATGGTCAGTTTTGCTGTTTTTAGAGCGATAAATTTTCAGTTTTTCAAGCGCTAATGTTCAGTTTGGCCAATTTAAGGACTGGAATCGTCTGTTTAGGCATTTTCAAGGCGTGAATCATGGCTTGGATAGCTAGTTTGGCCAATTTTAGTGCGCACAATCATGAGGTTTGACATTTATAGAGCGCAAATAGGATGTGAAACCAAGGCGATAATGGTCAGTAAGGACTTTTTTGACGCGCGAATGGTCGTTTTTACAATTCTCAGGACAGGATTAATCTGTTTAGTTTAGGCCTTTTCAAGGCGCGAATTGTCAGTTTAACTATTTATCAATAGGCCGCACATTGATGCCGATTTTGTGGCTTGAATGCCCAGTCTGGCAATTTTTACAGCCCTTTGCCAGTTTTGCCATTTACAGGGCGTGACGTCAAGTCAAGGCACGAGAACTGTCAGTTTGGCCAATACTGGCACGCGGGTGGTTGATTTTGCCATTTTTGGAGCAAGAATATTCTGTTCAGGCATTTTCGGTGCTCAAATTGTCAGTTGTTCCATTTATAGGACCCGAAGCCAGCTTGAACATTTTTTGAGCGGGCATCATCACCAGTTTCGCTATTTTTAGCGCACAAATAATCAGTTTAGATTTTTTCAACGTGGAATTCGCCAGTTTCGCCATTATTTTTTTTAGGTTCGAATGGTCAGTTTAGCCATTCTTGATGCTGCGAATGGTCGATATTGCTATTCACAGGACAGGTATCATCTGTTTAGGCTTTTCCTGGACGCACACAGTCAGTTTAAGCGCTCTTAGTGCGCAAATAGTCCGTCAAGCCAATTGCTTCAGCTCGAATTGTCAGTTTGGTTATTTTTAGCTCACGAATGGTCTATTTAGCCATTTTCATGGCGGGAATCATGATCTTTCAGGAATTTTCAGGGCCGCACGAATCGTTGGGCGCGTGAAGTCAGTTAGCCTATTCTTACGGCACAAATAGTCAGTTTTGCCATTTTGGGGCGCGAGTATAGTCAGTTTAGGATTATTTTTGGTGGGAATAGCTAATTTAACTAGTTTTAGGAAGCGTTTGTCTGTCAAGTCATCTTTAGTAGAATTTCTCAAGCCCCTCTCTCTCAAACAAATCCTGAATCCATGCCAGGACAGTGGTACAAATACCATTGACGCCGTGAATAGTTACTTAGCGGGGCTAAATGGCTAAATAACGAACTTTTAGGGTCACACAAATCAGGTTTTTGTTGTTTCTTTTGTTTGTTTTTGTTCTTTTACTTTTTTTATTATTTTATTTATTTTTCATTTTTATTTCTCAACTATACTGGCCTGAAGGACTCTGGGAGGGGATCTGAACCCCAAAACCCTCCCCATGGGCACGCCACTGACTGCTATCTGACGAAGACAAGAAAAGTAAAATGAAAGAATATAAGAGGCTACGGCGTTAAAGAGTAAAACAAGATCCTATGTTCTAACTGCAAAACAACAAAAGAAAGAACAGCTAAAACATTTATCAGGGACATCCTCGGAAAAAATGATATTTCTATGCTCCTTCTGTAATGGAAATCGCGAATTCGCCATAAATACGGTGAATGACGATTGTATATTTTTGATTTCAGTTTGCAGATTTTGAATTCAACGAAATTGGAGATCTGAATTTAGGTATTTTCGTAGAATGACCCAACTATGATTTTCTGAACCGAGATAAGGCTGAGAACCGAGTCTCCCTTCCTTCTTTTGTTTTGACAACCCTTTCTTCCTCCTTTTTACTTCCACGCTATTTTATCTACTCCTCGATCACGGACCACGCACCCCCTAGAGAGATGTAGCGGCTGCTACAGCTTGGATGTATAGTATCGGCGCCACTGGATCGGTACCATACCAAGACCCTGGGAAAGCGTGCCCACCTCCTAGTCCGCCTATGGAAGGCATAGCGGCCCGTAAAAATTCCCAGCACTCTGCTCGCAATGGGAAGCAATTTCTCTTCCAGCAAATTGATTCTACAGAGTGACAACAGCCACGCTGTTGCCCCTTTGACCCAACCTCTCAAACATGCCCTCTGCTAGCCTGTACGCCAACAACATTGCGAGGCTGTTTGCCTAACTCTTTTAATTTGACCTTTGATGGACTCTTGGCCGCCAAAAATATGACATGACACGGACATCGTGGCAAATGAGCCGTTGGCGTGATGAAAAAAGTAGAGGCATCACTGAATTTTCTGAAATTTGATTTTAAAAACACACTTACCCTTCCGGTACTCTCGAATTCATGGCTCTGATCATACAACGTGTCATCACCAATCTCCTTCAAGTGGTACTCAATCCATCGACGACCTGGTTTGAAACTGAAACGTTCGAACTCTGTTCGAAACGTCAATTCTTTGTCCGTTCTATCGATGTAAGCGTTGGAGTCATTGGCTATCAGCAAAATTGGGTGTGTTTTTTCGTTCAAATATTTGTCACTAGAAATTCAAAATTATACTCACGGTAGTATCTCCAGAATCCGATTCGTTTTCTGATTGGTTTGCACGGCCTTATAGGCACGGTAATAGCGACCACGATGAATTTATCCGACACACGATAATTCCTTTGCCCGTTGTAATAAAGTCCGCTTTAAATAACGAAAAAAAAAAAAAAAAAAACGTTTTGAGTGGAGAGTTGAAAAAAAAAGAAAAAAAAAGCTTACCATCCTCTGAATGAGATTTGATACCGACAACGGTTCACATTCACATAGTTGTGAACGCCGTAGAACGGAGTGAAAAAATTTATAACTTGATATAAAGTGCGGTGGCCTCCATTGAAGAACGACACGGTAATGTTGTCAATGCGTCCTGGGTCAGATGTCCGGTATGTGCGCAATGGATAATTGGGCTCGACAATAGCCACGAAAAATGCTAAGCGAACAATTTAGGTTGTGAGAAAAACTGATTTCCCCCTCCCCTCGCCTTGGGACGCATTAAAATTACGTTTCGGCGAAATCGAAAATATTTCTTCGAACAATTGACACACTCTCTTGTCGTGAACTTGAGGGTATTTTTCGTATTCAGCTTTGCAAAGTTTGTTAAGGTAAACTGATTTTTGGAAGTCCTTTTCCTTTAGAACTAAATCTTCTCGACCATCGTTAAAGTCGACAACGGCTGCGAGTTGACCCCCGAAACTTTGCACGGCCAAATATAATTTCTTTGAATCGTTAGTGGTTGTGTGAATAAAATTAAACGTCATTTGGAATTTCGCCGACTTCCACTCTGAAATCAAAGCGTCACGGTCATTATATGATTAATACTCAGCTGATATATGTTAAAATACAAAATTGGAAATTCACGAACCTTCAACACCATTATCGATATCGGCGCACACCGCACCCATGAATCCGTCGACGCACGAGCAATAGAACCCGCCGAACGTCCTGTAACACGTGCCGCCGTTCAAACACACCGTCGTCTCGCAATGATTCACAATCCGGTTGCAGTCCGCGTAAAACCCTTTGGATATGTTGCAAAAGCATTCGTCACTGCCTCGCGGTAATTTCGTAAAGTCGACGGTACGATCTATACACGTGCCCCCTTTGCCGCAGACACATAAAAGATCGTGCCGTCGGTGTTGTGATTCGACTGTGACGACCGAAGAGGAAGCAGGGAGTCGTTTATCGACGGACGGTGACGTCGTCTGACTGAGCGTTCCGGTTAGGCGAACAATTGTGGACAGGAAGATGATCCAGGCAGTCGCTAGAAGGATGGAGGAAGTGCTTGAGGGCTTCATCGTTGGTTTTGGACTTTTTTTTTTTTCCTCCTGCGTTCTCCGCGGAAATTTGCCAAGCACCTTTGTCGAGGGTGTGGTGGTGGGGGGGGGGAGGGTCACTTTTCAACGCTTTTGGGGCAGTCTATTTCTTGAAGTTTTCTTGCCGAGATGATCGAAATTTTGATAGAATTTTGCAAAAAGAATCAAAGAAAAATCAACCTTCAACAAAAAGAAAACTGCAAAGCTTCCGAATAAAATGATCAAAATTCCCCAAAACACGTGTTTTTTTTTCTTGTAGTTTTAAATTTATAGTTAGAAAATGACTTTTTGTTCAAATTCTGAAGTCACGTCGATGAAAACAGTTTTTTGTTCAGCTGAGCAGAGCGTCGATCCACACTCATCAGTGACGTGAACGGGACGTGCCCCATCAGGCAAGTAATAATTATTTTACGTGCCGGACGGGTTTAAAAAAAGGTTATGTAGTCATAAAAAGTAGGTACACCTTGGGCTATATCTCATCAGAAACTCTCAAAAATGCCTTGAAACTCCGACAAATTCATTACCAACAAGATTTTCATCATAATGCAGTTTTGGTTTGATAAGTCCGTCAATAGAGACCCAGGCGAGTTAATAATAAAATATTTCTGGATGCAATTTTTATTTTTGGTACATTAGAGGTTTGTTAGGACTCAATACTATTTTTGAATTGAATAAAGAGTAATTGACGGACACATTAGGAAAAAAAAATTAAATAAAGCTAAAACAAGCCGGATTATGGATAGCGTTGGTTTTTTAACAAATTAGTTGAGTTTTTGAGTAAAATTACCAGCGCGTTAAAAAGACGCAATTTCACGAGTTTACCCTGTTCGGCAAAGAAAGCAAAGTTCACCCCAGAAACTGACTGTGCTCACATAAAAAGAGCAATATTCCACGAAGAACTTCCACTTTTGCTGGTTAAGGTGGGGTTTCAGGCGGGTTTTCTCCCCCGTCCCAGTCACCCCTCGCCTAAACTTCGCACATAAATTGTGGCCCCATTTCTGCACCAATATTCGATTTTAAAGTCTTATTTTAATCTTCAGGAAGTTCTACAGTGACGTTAGATCTTGCTTTTTCAAATTTTATACCTAAAATAACCCCCAAGCAATTTAGAATTCGGATATGTTTTAAGGTAATTTCAGGGATGAAATTCGGAAAAGCAAGATCTAACGTCACTGTAGAACTTCCTGAAGATTAAAATTAGACTTTGAAATCGAATATTGATGCAGAAATGGAGCCAAAATTTATGTGCGAAGTTTAGGCGAGGGGTGACTGGGAAGGGGTCGAGGAAACCCGCCTGAAACCCCCCCTTAAAGGCCTCGCCACACCGAACGCGAACTGCCGCGCGGACTGATTCACACGCTGAAAAACTATGGCAACGGGGTTTTCCTCAAGTTCGGTGGCTGCTGCCAGTACAGTAAAATTTGCAGTTGTCATGGGGAGGCGTGATTTTAACCAATCAAATTGGTGTGTTTTGTTTACTCTGTTTTATTTGCAATACTGGAAGCAGCCAACGAACAGGAAGCTGTCGTTAAATATGGTTTTTTGGCGAGTGGACTCAACCTCACGGCAGTTCGCGTTCTGTGTGGCAAGGCCTTAAACGATCGGTGTAGCCTTTCAATGTATAAAAACTGTTAATTCTTGCCCAATAAAATGACATTTTGATCACTGAACTTAGCATTTTGTCCCCACGGGAACTAACAACGGCAACTTGAAATTAGGTCCTGAAATTACATTCACTCCCCCCCCCCCTCAATTGCTTGATTCTGAAGTTTTGGGGCATTTCTGTACTAAAAACGGAGCGAAAGCTTCGAAATTTACCCTCGAATAGCCGATCTCCTACAGTTTCGTAGTAAAATATGCATCCAGTTTCTGTCCTCGATTGGCAGTTTTAGGGGCACTTTCATCGCTAAACTAGTAGTTTCATGCAATAGAGCAATTTCTGAGGTTTAATCGCCGCGTTTTGAACATGTTCATGGAATCAGCCAATAAAATGTAATCGCTGGGCTAAACAAACGAAAATTTCGGATAAAGAAACGAAAATACAACAAAACAAAGTGCTCAAACTACAAAAGGCCCTAACCACAAAATGCTCCAACCTGATTTGTGTCTTGTCCCTGGGACTAATGGGTTAGGTCATTTATGTGACCCTTTTCCGTTGTGAGAATGCGACAATCGCCATACGACGCGATATGGCCCGTCACGTGCAAGACCGGGTTCTCGAGCCCGGGTCCGGGGCCCGTTGGCTGTTGTGCACTCAGCGTGGACCCCGTGAAGGTGGGCGTAAAATGCGCCCGCTTTCAGGGCAGGGTCTTCGCTTGCGAGGACCCCACGCGGCTCGGCCCTTAAGAGGGCAACCTCGATTTTGAGCACGGAGGAGCAAAATGAGGCTGCGGAGCTTCCAGCAGTGGTGGAAAGCAAGGAAGCAAGTCCCAACGTACTTGAGCGTCAGGAGGCGGAGGAGGAGAGGGAATTGACCGAGGTTTCTCCCCGCAGAGACCACATTGAAAGAATGAGGAAGGAAGAGGAGGACTCTCTTTCTAAATGCAGAGAAGTTCTACAGAGGATGAAGGAGGCTACAGCGAGGCAGAAAAACATCAGTATGGATGTGAAGAACGGACTGGCCGAGTTAGATGAAATGCTGGACGTCATAGCGTCATGCAGGAACACGTGGAAGGCGGCGGAGAGAGCCGCTGGGGGCTTGGCAGTGCGTACCGGCGTGATTCCCTTCCCACCACTAGAGGACACTCCTAGCGGCCGCAAGAGAGGTAGGGAGGCGATAGTGAGTATGGGTGGAAGCTCTACAGAGCGCCCGGACAGTAAGAAAAGGCGGGACGGAGAGCTAGAGGAAGACTTTGTTACGGTCATCCGTAAGAAGCGGTCCAAGGCAGTCAATAAACAGAAAGAGGGGCGGCCCCCCCAAGAGGCGAGGGGGTCTGTCCCGATGAACCAAAAGAAGTCGGCAAAGAAGGATAAAGCAGGCGGGAAACGAGCAGCAAGCCGGCCCGATGCCGTGGTGATCAAGCCGGCAGAGGGTAAAAGCTACGCAGAAGTTCTTCACTCGCTGCGGCGCACAGTGGTAGCGGAGGGTTCGGCAGGAACGGAGATAACTGCCATTAGGCGGACGCAGGGAGGGGCTGTACTCGTTGAGGTAAAGAAAGGTGGGGGGGACAGGGATGCTCGAGGGAACGTCTACACGTAGTAAAACACGGCGAGGGAGAAGGTTTCGTCTGGGTGGAGTGCTCTAACTATGTATTTGTGAGTTGCTACCTCACTCCGAGTGACCCGATCTCAGATTTTCGAAGGAAGCTAGAAAATCTGAAGGACGTGGTACAAGGATTTCAGAAGAACCTGATCGTTGGCGGAGACTTCAATGCTAGAGCGGTCGAGTGGGGTGTGACCTCAACAAATGTAAGAGGGAGGCTCGTCATGGAAATGGCGGCAAGACTGAATCTGGTAGTGGCCAACGAAGGAAGTTCACCCACTTTCAGGAGGCCGGGGTGTAGGGGCACAATTCCAGACGTGACAATGATTGCGGAGCGCGCCTCATCCAAAGTGAAGAATTGGCACTTGCTGGATGAATATACCGGAAGTGATCACGAATACATCGAGTTCGAGCTGGGGGGCGCTGCCGCCCGACAGCAAGCGCATTAAAGCGCTACAACACGGAAAGGTTGGACCCTGGGGTCTTCCTTTCGGTCATACGGGAAGGGAAGAGGGGAGCCCAAGAGCGAGCGAAGGAAGCGGGTGAACTCAGCCGATCGGAAGCAATTGTAAAAGAGACCACTGCTCTCATCGAAGAAGCGTGCACCTGGTCAATGCCGAGGAAAAAGGCTTTGAAGGGTAAGACGCCAGCCTACTGGTGGACGGCAGAAATCGCGGAGCTCAGGAGGCGTTGTTTCCGACTGAGACGGGTAGCGCAGCGGGCGGCACCGCGGGGAAACGAGGTGGAGAGCAAAGTGGCGGACTACAAAGAGGCTAGAAAGGCCCTGAAGAGGGCAATAGCTGATAGTAAGCGGCGCAAGTGGAACGAGCTCATAGAGGACATTAATAAAGACCCCTGGGGGCTAGGCTACCGAATCGTGACTCAGAAACTGGGGAGCATGAGCCCTCCAGCCCCAATGCCTGGAGTCGTAAAAGACAGGATTGTTGAAGGTCTGTTCCCCGATCATCCGGGGCGAGACCCGGACGTAATAGAGGAAGAACCGGAGAGCGTTCCCTTGTTTACGAAAGAGGAGCTACAGAAAGCGGCACGTTCGATGCGAAATAAGAAGGCGCCCAGACTGGACGGAATACCATCGGAGATACTGAAGATTCTGGCAACGCACGAGCCCGACTTGCTCCTTGATATGTATAATACGTGTCTTGGCGAGGGAATCTTCTGTAAGCGCTGGAAGGTAGCTAGACTGGTGCTCATCGAGAAGGGCAAAGGAGATCCGGCCTCTCCCTCGGCCTACAGGCCGCTGTGTATGCTCAATACGACGGGAAAGCTCCTCGAAAAAATGCTGAAGCCGAGGCTGATGGGGGCAATCGAGGCGATAGGCGGACTTTCTGAACGACAGTTCGGCTTTGTACCAGGGAAGTCCACCGTGCAAGCGGTTGGGGAGGTGGTAGCGGCGGCACGGACCGCATGGGAGGGGAATCACCACTCTAGAGAAATCTGTATGGTAGTGACACTCGACGTCAAAAATGCGTTTAACTCGGTCAGCTGGGTGGATATCTTGGAGGCACTCGAGGTGCGCTTCCAAATTCCCACCTATCTTCACAGGATTGTGCGTAGCTACCTTCATGACAGATGGCTGCTTTACGACACGGATGAGGGGCCCAGAAGGAGGCGAGTAACGGCGGGCGCGGCGCAGGGGGCCATTCTCGGCCCGGATTTTTGGAACGCAAGCTACAACGGAATTCTCGAAATGGACATGCCAGAGAGCACCTTCCTGGTAGGGTACGCAGATGATCTGGCAGCAGTCATCACGGCCCGTAGCCTGGAGCACCTGCAGTTAAAACTGAATCAGGTGATGCGGAGAGTGGATGGTTGGATGAAGGAGCATAGTTTGCAGCTTGCCCTTCACAAGACGGAGATCGTTCTGCTGACTAGGAAGCGGATAGACCGAGTTGTCCCAATGCGGGTTATGGGGGAAACGGTTCAGACAAGCAGAGCGGTAAAGTATCTACAAATAACGCTGGATTCGACGCTCTCCTTCTGGAATCACGTTAGTGGAGCGGCCGACAAGGCTGCTAGAGTCACGGCCAACTTAAGTCGGTTGATGGCAAATATTGGCGGGCCTTCCCCGAGGAAGCGGAAAATGTTGCTTGGCACGGCAGAAGCTATCATGCTTTATGGCGCAGAAGTCTGGGCGGATTCTTTGCGGTTCGATAAGTACGCGGAAAGGTTGCTGGCAGTGCAGCGGAGGGCCGCGCTCCGCATATGCAGTGCCTACCGCACGGTGTCAGGTCCTGCAGCGCTTGTCATAGCTGGAGTTATCCCGCTAGATCTGCTGGCGCGGGAGCGGAAGCGGGTTGCTGCAAAGAAAGCGGAGGTCCCGAACTCCCGGGTGAGGAGGGAAGAGCGGGCCGTGACCCTAGCTGAGTGGCAGAGGAAATGGGATGCTGAAGCGCGCGGAAGGTGGACGGCGACTTTGATCCCAAAACTCCAGCCGTGGCTGGAAAGGAAGCACGGAGAGGTCAACTATTACCTGACTATGTTCTTGTCGGGGCAGGGTTACTTCGGGAAGTACCTGCACCGAATTGGAAAAGAAAGTTCTCTGAACTGTATTTATTGTGGCGAGGAGGACGACGCCAGGCACACCATCTTTGAATGCCTGAATTGGGAGGCCCTTCGAAATGAGCTAATTAGACACGTGGGGGCCCTGCACCCCGCCAGTGTAGTTGAGAGGATGCTCGGGAAGCAGGAGACCTGGAGCCAAATCACCAGCTTCGTGGTTGAGGTACTCAAACAGAAGAAGCGCGACATGGAAGAGAGGCCGACCTGAAATAGACCTATGCAGGTCTAGGCCTGGGTCCAGCCGACGGGTGGAAAACAAGTAGCAGGACAGAACGGAGGTGCAAAAAAGGCACAGGAAACCTCCCCTGAAGTAATACCGAAAAGGTCGTACCGGGGAGGGTCTCTGAGGAGGAATGTCTGCGGGTTTTTTAGTGGGCCCACACTGCAGGGGAGGCATATCCCAAGCGTCTTTTTGAAGACTTTTCCCGCAGACAATTAAAAAAAAAAAAAAAAAAAAATGGGGGGGGGGACATTTTAGCCATCATTCCACCCAGCCCAGCACACTCTTGAATCTGGACATCTTGCTGGCCCCAATCTCTCAGTTAAGGGCGATTTTTGGACTCTATCCGCAAATTAGCGCTTTCCTCAACTATGGCCGGCTGTATCTTTCATCTCAATTTCAGCCGCGGATTAGCGATTTTGCCCCGCACCCACCCATAGCGATGAGTTTGCGCATTTTCTCAACTTTAGCAGCAAAGTATCGTTTTTATCCCGTGAGCGATGTTTCTTAATTACCCACGAGTTTTGTCGTTTTCCTCAATTTTAGCAGCATATTACCGATTATTAATTTTTTTGGCTTATTATTTCTCAATAATAAGTCTTTGTAATCGTATCGCAAAACAATTTTTATGACCCCCCCTCAAAATTTGTAGTTTTACGTTTCAAAGTGCGTAGAATCCAAATCTGCAATAAAAAAAAAAAATGTCCGTCCGCCGTCCGGGCCATATCTTGCCCTAGGATTGCACGAAAAAACTCGTTCTTTCGCACGTAGACTCCATTTGGGGTCTAGTTGGTCCTAACATCTGATCAGTTTGATCAAATAACTCCCTGGGGTTTTATGGGCCAAAAGCGGGTCCAAAATGGGGATTTTCAAAGGTTTTTATCAGGGGATTAGCACTTTTCTCAGTTTCAGCTGGAAATTGACGGTTTTCCTCAATATTAGCCGCAAAATAGGGGGACTTTTCACGAATTAGGATTTTTTTGGTTCACCATACGCAATGCATGAGCGATGTTTCTCAGTTTACTCGCGAATCAGCGGTTTCTTCACCTATTGCACCACAAATTGGCGCTTTTTTCCCATTTCAGCCTGAAAATTTGCCTTCAGAATCCGAAAAATTGGCGTGTATTCAGTTTTTGGCGCAATAAAAATTTTCCTCAATTTCAACCGCGAATTAGCGTTTTTTTTTTTTAATTGTAGCGACGTACCGTTTCAAACCTCTGAATTAGCGAATTTTCTCAATTTCAGTCACGAATTGGCGTTTGGCGCAATTTTAGCTGTTAAATGGCGATTTTTTCCATTTTTAGCCGCCAATTAGCAATTTTCTCAATTTTAAGGCTTATAATCAACCTTTCTCTTAATTTTGACCAGGCTGATTATTTTATTTTCTAAATATTACCCGCGAATTAGCGGTTTTACCCCAGCATTAGCAATTTTATATAACTTTAATAGGTATTGATTGTTGCTTCTTTTCAGTTCTAGCCGTGAATTAGCGTATTTTTCAACATTGTACTATAGCCATGCATGAATTTGCAATTTTTTTTTAATTTTAGCCGCAAAAATGCCTTCAGAAGGTACGATTTTTATTTATAAATGTAAAATTTTTTTTCAAACCAAAAAATTTACATCTATCCATCTTTTCTATCAATTTCTGTCAAAAAATCATCATTTTTAAATCATAAATTTCACGAAACTTAGTTAGAGAAATAGTGATGTTTTTCAATTTTAGCAGCGATTTTTCGCTTTTTCTAAATTTTTGCAGCGTGGTAACGTCTCCAATACCTAATGCCTCAACGGTTTGCGGCAACTTCGGCCATTCGTCTTCTCGCAGCCCAATATAACGTCGTGTTTCTGGTGTAAATACAATTTTCGGCCTCCAAGGATGCTCGGACGTCTTCAAGCTCTGGACAATTACCCAGATGCTGACCATCCATGAACCCGCCTCCACAGAGCACACAATCCGGGCTCTGAAATACACCTATTCTGTGCAGGTGGCCTTGGAGGTAGTCATGGCCTGTGGTTAGCCTGAAACAGGCTACAGCTACTTGTCGAGGAAGGTTATGTGGAATCCGTCCGTTTTGTACAGTCAGTGATTGCCACTTCCTACCTTCAGCTTCCCGCTGCTGCCTTACTTCCAAAGATTTCATAATACAGGTCTTAATAGCTCTTTTGGAAGTGTGGTACGTGACGCTATTCTCAAATTGGGCGGAAAGGGCACCCTCTCTCGCCAGACGATCAGCTTCCTCATTCCCATACACTCCACAGTGTCCGGGAATCCACTGAAGCACCAGTTCCACTCCTCTGCTGATCAGCTCGTGTGCTCGTTGCTTGGACCTTCTCACAATGGAACTGTCGTCATCTCCTCTAGCGTTACACACGGCTTGGAGAGCTGCCATGGAGTCCACAAAAATTGAGACTCTGGTGTCAGCTCTCCTCAGGCACTCGCCCAGAGCCATAGAAATGGCTTCGACCTCCCCGTCAAAGTTGGAGGCTGACTGTCCAACGGGAGCGCTAAGTTGGGAAGAGTTGGAGGAAACTCCTGCTCCTGCATTGGTGGTCGAGTTTTGGGCGGATCCGTCAGTGTAGACATGCAGCCATGTTTCAGGTGGATATCTCTCCTCTATAGTCGCCAGGGCAAGGGATCTCAGCTCCTGGGATGAACACAGCTCCTTACTAACCTCTCTAACGAGGTCAAGTCTTAGCCGGGGAGTGCTCAGGATTGGCATTGAACCAAGAAAAGCCTCTCTCGGGCCAAGAGAGATGGCATGCTCCTCCTCAATCCTTGCCACCGCAGAAGTGAAGCTTGTCTGGGTCTTCAGTCTAGGTGCCACACTGTTGTCCTGGGTCCAGTATGGATCACTAAGCCTTGCCAGCCTTTCCCTCAACATTACAGAGGCTATCTGCTGTCGGTTCTTCAAAGGTTCAATGCCCGACTGGACTTGCATTGCAGTGATTGGTGTAGACCTTGGGCCACCTGTTACGACTCGCAGGGCGCAGTTCTGGGCTTTTTCCAGCTTTGTGGGGTGGGTATCTGCAGCAGTCACAGTAACCTCAGATCCATACTTCAGAACAGGGCGCACGTAGGTTTTGAAGGTTAAGGCCAGGACATCCTGAGTTGCACCCCATTTGGTACCAGTGAGTCGCTTGAGCAATTTACATCTATTCAGGCCTTTATCCTTCAGAGAATCAATATGTTTCCTCCAGGTGAGCTGCGTGTCCAGTCTCACCCCCAGGTAGACTGCCTCCGATGTTCTCGGGATGGCTTCAGAGTTGTGGAAGAGCGAGATGGAATGCTCCTTTTTGGAAAGGCTAAACAGCTGAAAAATGGTCTTAGTTGGACTCACTGTCATCTCATCCCAGCCCCCGCAGCCCATCTACCCAGTGATCTCAACGCTCCATTCAGTGCAGTTTCGAGGGCTTGAATCGAGCTGCTTGTACCCCAGATCACCAAGTCGTCAGCATAAAGGAGTGCGTTAATTCCAGGACTTGAAACCTGGTTGATGACATCATCAATCATTATGCTGAACAGCGTCGGGCTCAGCACTGAGCCCTGCGGAAGTCCCTGGCGAGTCTGTCTGTACACTGAGACCTCAATGTTGTATCGCACCCTAATGAAGCGCTGAGCAAGAAAAGAGGCGACAAACCTGTACATATGTCCATGCACACCCAGCTCCAGGAGCTTACTGAGCAGCTTTTTCCGCCAGACAACATCAAATGCTGATTTAAAATCCACAAACACAGCCAGTGAGCTTTGTTTACGTTGGAACCCGTTCTTTATTTCTTGGGACAAATGGGCAATATGTTCCATGGTACTGCGGTGTGCTCGGAATCCTGCCTGCGCGTGGGATAGCAGTCCCCGTTCTTCCAGGAATATGTTCAGCCGGTTGAGAACCATCCTCTCCAACAGCTTGCAAAACACACTCGTGAGTGCAATTGGACGGAAGTTCTCTGGGCACTGGGCAGGTTGGAGATTTGCCCTTCTTAGAAATGGGTATTATTTCTGCTTTTCGCCATTCTGCAGGCATTCCAGCTACCCATACTCGATTCAGGAAAGTCAACACTGTTTCTTTGGCTTTTTCTGCCATATGAATAAGAAATTCTGGTAGGATCTCATCAGGACCTGCGCTTTTTCCTTTCTTAGATTGCGTGAGGGATGCTCTAAGTTCAGAGATAGTGAAAGGGCTGTTGAAAAGGTCCTGCTCCATTGAGTTCAGTGCTACTGGTTTCAGCTCAGTGTATGGCTTACCATTGTGCTTCTTTGGTCTGTAGTTGCTTAGAGCACAGTAGTGCTTACAGAAGTGTGAAGCTATGTCCTTTGGATTGGTAAGTAGCCTGTCTCCTCTCTTCATGGGCTGATTTTTTTCTTCCCTTTCATTGCTGAGCCTGGAAACAAATTTGTGCGCCCTGAGCCCGTCCTTTCGATAGTCCATCCTTCCCACGAAACCCCTGTAGGACTGCCTCTTACCCTGAACCACACCCCTTCTCAAAATTGCCTCTTTTTGTTTAAGTATTACACGACCAGCATGTCTTCCTGACTCTTCAGCAGCATCACGCGCCTCATCTCTCTCCTCCTTTGCAAGCTGGAGCTGACTGTTCCAGAAAGGTCGATAATGCTTCACCTTTCCCCTGGGTACTGCCTTCTTAGCGCATTTGAGTATGGCACTTCTCAGGCTGTTGTATGTCTTATCAACACTCTCCTCGAGAAGCTCGAAAGTGATTGCCTCATTGGTTGCTTCCTCATACACCTTCCATTTTGCCTTCTTCAGGTTCCACCGAACAAGAGTGTTCCTCTCACTGGGACGCAGGCCACGGTTGTGTAAGTTAACGCACAACAGCTTGTGACCCATACTTCCGGGACTGTGCTGTAGGTGGTGAGACATTTTTTGTGCTAGAGTCGGGTGGGCCAATATAGCATCAGGGGTTGAGGTATATCCGGAAAAAGACATGAATGTTGGCCTGCCTTCCTCATTCTCAACATAAGTCACTGGGTTCGCGTCAATAAAGTCCTCCCAGATATGGCCTACTGCGTCAGTTTGTGTATAGCCCCAGCGGCTTGAAGGCGCATTCAGGTCTCCATAAAGGATCGAACCTGAGTCCCATATTGACTCGAGCCAAGCAAGATTTGGCTTGTTATGTGGGGGGTTGTACACCACAAAGAACCTGTAGCGCCCTCCACTCTTACAGACTTCCGCAGTCACTGCCTCCAGTTTATCCTGGGCTTCCATCTGCTTGCATATAGCAAAGCTGGCCACCAGAGACGACTTCATAGCCACTATGATTCCCGACGCGACATTACGGCCCCTATTGAGGGAGTATGTTTGGTATCCTGGGATTTGAAAGTAGTTGAGGTTATCAGCAGCTGCTCCCGCTTCGACGATACCATATACGTGAATGTCATTTTGAGTTATAAAATTCTTAAGTTCGGTGAACTTGGTCGATGTTAAGCCGCCTGCATTCCAAAACATAGTTTTGAGCAGAGCGTTGTCGGGGCCTTGAGAAAGGCCATTGACAGGAGACGGATTTTGCATTGTCTCTTCTTGTTGTGTCGCAAATAGTGTGTCTTGGGCTGCGAAGGCGACACTGTAGTCGTTTAGTTCACCTTTCGGCTATCCAGGGGGCACGTGAGTGTTTCTTGTTGGGAGAATAACTCGGACGCGACTACATCGCGAATTAAACCTAACTACAACGTCGAACGCTCATAGAGATTTTATGGGGCTCTCCGTTATGGTACTAGTGCTCCTTCGTTCGTATACTTGGCTCTGGGGGGGGGGATCTATCCCCCGTATCCCCCCCCGTACCTACGCCCCTGATCATAATGGCCATCGTCAATTTCTTCAAAAAAATGTAGATATGGCAGAATCCACCCTAATAAGCCGTGTACACACGGAGACTTTTCTGTCCTGTCTTCTATTGTAGCTAGCTGGTGTTTTAAGTAGTGGAGTTTTAGGTTTTAGGTTTGTTGGTTGAATGATAGTCAGCTGTGCTCGCTGATGATAGTTCAAGAAATTGAATTACTCCTTTTTTATTATCCCCATTTTGAAGCCCATGGAGGGGCTTAGTATGAAATTATTCGCACAAATTTGAAGCATTTTTATTACCCCCTCTCTTAAACCCTCTGCTGAAGTAAAACAAAAAACCAAAATGCTTCGTTTGAACCAAGTTTAAACACTGAAATATATTGCCATATGGGCAGACAAGTACTTGCGCAAGATATGTCCGACTTTTTCCCAGATTTGTTTCAAGACCTTCTTTTCTGGCAGCATTCTACCTTCTAGAGGTTTGGGGAACTGAACCGATGATACCTCGACCCCCGTCCTATCCTTCCTCGTCTTCTTTTCTCTTCTTAATTCTGCATTTATTAAATTACCTAATTAATTAAAAGGTGGCCATTAATGTGCGTGGGGACATTAGATTTCTTAAAAGGGTCAAACAGTAAAAAAGTTCGTCGTGTGCCTCCCACACAGAATATTGGGCAAAAAATGAAGGCCCAGATTGGCAAGGACGACTCTTGAGTCTTGGCTACTATGCAGGGTACAGGGGCACCTTCCCTGCCCGGTTTCGGTTCATGGCGCAAGCCAGCATCCCCAGCTCTAAAAGACCCACCTCCTCGTCGTGCCTCTCGGGCGCGGGTGGCTGGCCACCAGTTACGGCTAACGAGCCGAGCTGAGTGATGGGACCGACTCTGCTGGGGAGTCTGGGCCAAAGATGGGGTACAGGCCAGGTAAGGGCCGGCAACGGCCTAGGTACTGGCTACATCTTAAGGAGATCCGCAGCAGGGTACAGGGCTGTGTTTGCTGTCATGATGGGCAAATCCTGCGCCATCTGATGGCCACAAGGTTGAGGGTCTGGACTTCCGGACCCTCAACTTGATCAGTCGTTGAAAGAGTCTTCATTGTTCAGTAATTAAGTACCTATATTAACTTGACTCAATAAACTGTACACGCAAAGAAGCTGATGTTCCAGTTCCGTCAAGTCGAATTTTATTATGTTATGCGGAATGAGCACGAGAAGTTTGAACTCGTGACTAGAAGACTGAATCTCTCCTTCATGACGAATGGTACGAATACTGTGATTCAAAGAAATCTTCAACAATCTCAGTCTGAGGATCCGGTCGAGGATCCGCTGAGTATTGCGAGGAGCGAGGCTCCTTGGTTTCAATAGATTGTGAGTTCAACAGTACCTATAGTTTCTTCAAACATTGTTTTAAACTCTCGATTTAAGTTTCTTTTGACGATTTATGAAAAATAATGCTTCCCGGGCTCTTTTTCCTGTTTGTCACATATTCAATTCAAGGCTTTGGAATGTACGCTCGTTGTAGCGCGTTATTTTAGCGCCGCTCGAAAACGCTTCCAGTGGACGACCGGCCTAAGGGAAATGGCTACAAATAAAGAACGCTTGCTGCGACGAAAGATGACACTCTATACTCCTCCATGATCAGGATTTGTGATGGATATTATCCTAACTCCGATGTAAAAGTTCTTTAGAATCCCCTTCCCCCCCCCCAGACGGAAATCTCTAAATCCGTCCCTGTTACCGTATGTACCTATACATTATTCCGACAGAAATTGTTTATTTTCAAGCCCGAAAAGTTACTCCCATTTTAACGTGAATACGTTTTACAGGAGTGTAGGGTCCAATTCGGCAGAAGTGGTAAAATGGGTCTCACAGCGCGTGCGCCGCCTAGTGTTGGTGGTGCTGGGTGGAGGGTATTGGGGTCTCAAAACTCAAGCTCAGCTGCCACTTGCCAGCCATAAAACGTATTCACGCTAAACTCGGTTTTTTATTTATTCATTTTTTATGTCCTGTCCTTTGTTCACGGGGCTAATGTAGACGCGGTATTTCTAAGCTGTGTTTCCGCGTGGTAGGGAGAAAGGAGAGATTTTTCCAGAATTTCTCCGTTTTTTCATAGAAACATATTAGTCCGAGAGCTAGCGACAGTCCTATTCAACCGGAAGAACATAGTCACTAAAGGTGTGCAAAATGATGGCATTTGACCCCCTATAGAACATAGTCCAGAAACTAGTCTAATTCGAAAGGTTTTATGGAGCTGATTACGAATATGATCGTCTGCCTGGAGCATTTGCCCTCTGTGGCTCGCCAAACTCACGTAATTCGGTAAATTTTAATTAACCGGAAAAACACAGTCCTGAAACTTGTCTTATTCGACAGGTTTTATGCAGATTATTACAAATACAATCGTCTGCCGGTGTCTGCCTGGGGCATTCGCCCTCGGTGGCCAGTACACTCTTAAATCAGGGATATTAATTAACCGGAAGAACTAAGTCCGGAAAATGGTCTTTTGTGACACGTTTCATGTGGCTGATTAGGAAAATGATCGTCTGCCTAGGGCACTTGCCCTCAGTGACCAGTCAAACTGCACCGGAGGAAAATGATTAACCGAAGAACACAGTCCTGAAACTAGTCTCATTCGAAAGGTTTTATGGAGCTGATTACGAATATGATCGTCTGGCGCCGTCTGCCTGGGGCATTTGCCCTTTGTGGCTCGCCAAACTCTCGAAATTTGGAAAATTTTAATTAACCGAAAGAACATAGTCCTGAAACTGGTCCTATTCGATAGGTTTTATGAAAATGATTACAAATATAATCGACTGTCGGCGTCTGCCTGGGGCACTTGCCCTCAGTGACCCGTCAAACTGCACAGAGGGGAAATGATTAACCAGAGTAACATAGTCGTGATTCTAGTCTAATTCGAAAGGTTTTATGGAGCTGATTACGAATATGATCGTCTGCAGCCGTCTGCCTGGGGCATTTGCTCTTAGTGACCAGTCAAACTGCACCAGAGGAAAATGATTAACTGGAAGAACATAGTCCTGAAACTAGTCTCATTCGAAAGGTTTTATGGAGTTGATTACGAATATAATCGTCTGCAGTTGTCTGCCTGGGGCATTTGCCCTCGGTGGCCAGTAAACTCCTTAAATCAGCGATATTAATTAATCGGAAGAACTAAGTCCGGAAAATGGTCTTTTGCGACACGTTTCATGTGGCTGAATACGAAAATGATCGTCTGCCGGTGTCTGTCTAGGGCACTGGCCCTTAGTGACCAGTCAAACTGCGCCGGAGGAAAAGATTAACCGGATGAACATTGTCCTGAAACTAGTCTCATTCGAAAGGTTTTATGGAGCTGATAACGAATATGATCGTCTGGCACCGTCTGCCTGGGGCATTTGCCCTTTGTGGCTCGCCAAACTCTAGAAATTATATTATTTTGTTGTTCTTTAATTAATAATTAGGCACAGCGATTACTTACCCCCTTCACCCCCCTTATGAAGGTCCACATAATCTCCCCCTCTCCCAACGAAAAACCTGAACTCTACGCCTCTGCTTAGCTCTTTCTTTCCGGGTCAGACCATTTAACGCACCCTTCTGAACAAACTTTTGTACTGCTAAGTTATATTTTGTGTAATGAAACAATCTCAGGTCACCCGTTGAACAGAACCGTTGAGTATTTTTTCACTACATTTCTAAAATATTCAATGAGGTCTTTAGCAGCTGCTCGACATTCACTCACAGCTTTCAGATACTCCTCGCGACTGCAGCTTCCCTCGCTATTGATCATGACGATATTGTAATTGACCGAATCAAAGGCGACGTCCAATGACATTTTTGCGCCCTAAAAAAAAAAAAACACCGTTCGGATATTGGCAAATAAGAGTTGTTAAAGCGACTGGTCCCTCTTCCCCTCACACCTTGCAGTCTGAAGGGTCAATAACAATTCGACCGTCGTCCATAAGACAGCATCGGACTGCAGCAATCAAGTGTTGCATTTCAATGCCGGCGTTCATCATTGCGAGACAGGCGGCGTTGATGGCACAGCACAGAAGCTGAACAAATTTAAAATTGAGATATTGTGAGCTTTTTAAATACGAATGATTTTGAGGAGCTTACACCACCAGCATCTTGACTCTCCTGAACGTTCAACGTAATCTCGTGACGGGCGAAATTCTTGGGGAAAAACACCGATTCAGCGGCGCTTTTAATAAGGTCCTCTTTCAGTTTGGCATCATTGCCTACCGGGTCAAGCCGGGTAAGTTATTAGTACATTAAAATTATACGGTGACACCTTTTTAAAAACCAAATATTTTACCTGGGGGACCGATTTTAGTTTTATACAGAACTTGAAAAGCCAAGTCGTTCGTTTGAATCTTGCCGTGTTTCAACTCGTACGGCCCGTGTACCGAGGCGACGACCACCGTGTTGCCCTGAGAGAGAATCGCCGAGCCTTCAGGCTTACTCAGAACATTCAATTCACTTTTAATGGGTCGACCGCACCAAACATTGCACGAGTTTTCAGTTTCCATAATTTAAAAACGCACAATTCGAGGCACAAATTTACAAACACATCAAAAACACGCCTTTGATAAGAGACAAGGCGGTAATCAGTTGATATCATTGAACTGTGTACTGTTGATGTAAACTGGAAAGGTGATTGTTAAGAATTTGACCGTTACTCCCGGCATTTCACTTCATTTTTGACCAATTTCGCGTGTATATTTTCGTAATTATGTACGTTTTTCCTTGAATTACGTTCCTGCTACGATTATGCTCTATCTCGGATCTATTTTCCTTTCAGGTCAATTGATCGTATGGCATCGTCTCAGGAACCACTTCCGATTGTCCAATTCAGAAACATATTCCTTGATTTGTCTTTTCAAATCGTTGAACGTGAGTCATACTTGCAGGCGGTGTCCGAAACGCCGTACCTCCCAAGTAAGATTCTTTTGTCGGATATCCGCCACGAGGCCTTCGCTCAGTGTGTTGAAGTTTCGTCATTGCCCATTCCCGGTAAGTACGTCTACGCTTTATTTTTAGTTTACATGTTTCGAACCCTACGGAAGGAATACTCGATTGATAATCCTCTTTTGTCGCGGTTTTCCTATTCATCATTACGGCGCCAATGTCAAGTGCCAAAGGGGTCAAACATACTGAAACTACTAGTACCCCCCCCCCCCCCCCCCCGAGCAACTTACACGAAATTCTGCTGATAACTTCCTCCACTACTTCGGATGGTGATGAAACTCAGCTCGTGAACACCATGAGTGTTCACGAGCCCCATGAGTGTTGTGGGCCCCACAAGTGTCACAGATACCAAAAATCCTGAAAGTACCAGTACTTTCTTTCCGAATAACAACTCAGGGCACGTCGGCCTTTTCATTGGCCTGGCGTGAAGTGTAGGACATTCGGCAGAAACCAAGAACGTACTCGGACGCTGATTTTTGGCCTCTTTGAGGGGTTCTGTCATGTACTCTGAGAGACGTTTTGGCGAAATCCGCCTGCATTTCTAAATTCACCACGGATCTGAGGAAATTTTAAAACGCGTACAACTAAAAATAGATTAATTCGCGGCTAAAATTGATAAAAATCGATAATTCACTACTAAAATTGAGAAAAGCTCCAACTCGGGGCTAAAATTGAGAAAACACCAGTTTTTAAATTTAAATTGTTAGTAGAGTCGCTTAAGCTACGAGGGTTAGTTGTTAAATCATGTATAAATCTGTAGCCGTAGGAGCCTACATCGTCTGTCTTCCCTCGTTGAGGTTCGTCAAACACGGACCGGTTTCGGCTGCTCGCCATCTTCAGCATTTGGTTTCCCAACTGAAACTGAGCGTTACCACCCTGTTATCTCTAGCGTACCGTGGCTGGGGCGAGGGGGGCGGACCGCCCCGGGCCCCCGTTCGGATGGGGCCCCCGAATAGCTTAAAGATGAAAAAATCGTGATTTTTCAGTAGACAAGATGAGAACGAATGGCTAAACTCGCTTGTAAAATTGAGAAAAACACTGATTCGCGGCTGAAATTGAGAAAAAGCGCTAAATTCAAGCTGACATTGAGACAAAGCAAAACCACGAATTGTTGGGGCAAAATCGTGACCGAAATTAAGAAAAAGCGCTAATTCACGCAGCTAAAACTGACAAAAGCGCTAATTCAAGGTTGAAAAAGAGAAAAACGTGAATTCGCGTCTTGAAAAACAAGAAACACGCTTATTCACAGCTAAAATCGTGAAAAAGTGCTACAATTTTGCAGGTTTAAAAATTGAGAAAAAGCGCGAATTCACAGCTAAAAGGGAGAAACGCCAATTCATGGATTCTCGGGGCAACATTGGGACTAAAATTTAGAGAAAAGCGCTAAATTCACGGGTGAAATAGACAATAAGCGCGAATTCACGTCTAAATAAAAGTGGAGGAAAACTCAGCTAAGGCATGAAAAATTACGATTTTACGGATAAAATCGAGCAAAAACGCCAAAAATCGCAGCTAAAAGTAAGAAAATGTGCTAATTTACTGCTAAAATAGAGAAAAAAACGCTAATTCGTAGGTAAAAATGAGAAAACGCCAACTCGCCGATTCTTGGTGGCAACTTCGGGGCTGAAATTGAGAAGAAGCGTTAAATTCACGCGGCTGAAACTGAGAAAAACGCTAATTCACGGATAAAAAAGAGAACAACGCGAATTCAGGTCTGGAAATAGAGAAACACGCTAATATGCTGTAGTGGTACAATTTGGCAGCTTTAAATGATTGGGAAAAAGCGCGAATTCACAGAAAACGCCAACTCACGGATTCTCGGGGATGGGACTGAAACTGAGAAAAAGCGATGATTCACGGCGTGAAATAGAGAAAAAACGAAAATTCGCGTCTAATAGTAAAAGTAAAGTAAAGCTGAAATTGAGAAAACAACAACTTGTAGATTCAGGCTAAATCAGTAAAAAAGTGCTAATTCACGGGTAAAATTTACCTTTCCATTCAAAGCAATACACTGAAGTGTAAGTTTAAGTGAAGTGTGAGTTTTTCCACCCGTCCTCTCTGAATTAAAACACAATGTTAATGGAGAGGACGCGGCTCTATACACTTGTGCAGGGTGTTGAATGGAAATCGCTATTAGAAAAACACGAATTGGCGTTTAAAATGGAGAAAACCGCTAATTTGTAGATACAATTTGGACAGTGCACTCAAACGCTACCTCTAGTTTGCGGATTCTTGAGGCCAATTCATGGCTAATTCACGGCTAGGAGTTTATAATAAGCACGGATTCGCAGCTAAAAATGAGAAAATGTGCTAATTCGGTGCTAAAAGTGGGAGAAAACGCTAATTCACAGCTGATATTGATGAGCCTCGGTGATTCCTGGGGCAACTTTTGGAATAAAATTGAGAAAAAGCGCTAATTCAGGCGGCTAAAACTTTGAAAAAGCGCTAATTCGCGTCCAAGTAGCTGAAGGTCTGAGGTCGAAACGGAGACAGGACCGCGAACTCGATTCCATGTTATTATAACAAAAAGTTACAAACACAGCTAGGCAAACCGGATCGTCATCAAATTTTGATGGCTTGTACTGCCACCGGAGTAGAGTATAATTACAGAAAATCAGCTCAGTCGGAACGCTTTATGGAGAGTCATGGGCTGGTCCGCAGAATTCGTTTTGTTGGTCCGCAAATTAGGAGGACCCCTAATTTACGGCTAAAAGTGAGAGAACTGGGTCATTCGTTGCAAAGATACCAGAAAACTCCAATTACCGGTGGTCAAATTTAGAATTATAGCAATAATTCGCAATTAAGGGGGAGTTGCACATGTGTTTCCTCGACCCCCCCTCCAATCATACCTCGCCTACTCCGCGTTACGGAAATTACCGCCGTATTTCTGCACCAATCCTGGACTTCAAGGGCTCATTTAAATCTTCAGGAAATTCCGCACAACCGTACGATCTTCCTTAAATAGCTGTAAAACGCACATAAACTTTTACCTTCAAAATTCTCACTCTTTCGACGACTTATTTAGGAAAGCAAGTTCGTACGGTTGTGCGGAATTTTCTGAAGATTTAAATGAGCCCTTGAAGTCCAGGATTGGTGCAGAAATACGGCGGTAATTTCCGTAACGCGGAGTAGGCGAGGTATGATTGGAGAGGGGTCCGAGAGGGGTCGAGGAAACACATGTACAACTCCCCCCTTAAAACCTTGAAAAAGGCTGATTCACGGCCAAAATTGAGAAAAACCGCTAGTTCTAGCGTTTGAAGGTGTAAATTGACGACTTCTGATCAGAGGGGCGTACCCGACGCTTGATCTAGGGGTAGGCAGCTTCATTCGGTGAGAGAACCGCTAGTACTTCAACTAGGGATGCGCGCGGGACGCGGGAAGTCCCGCGGCCCGGCCCGCATGCGGGACTGGACGCGAGACGGGACTTGAAAATGGTTTGCTGGACGGAACGCGGGACAAAGCATAAATTTCCCGCGTGGGACGGGACTTCCCGCGGGAAATCGATTTTGTTTTTTTTTACTAAATAGTGAGATGAACTATAATAATAATAATAATAATAATAATTTTATTGCCAGCATAAATGATTTTATAAGGCATTGTCAAAATATAGTAGAGTAACAACTCATTTGGAGCGTAGAGCAAGGTAAAACTCTGCGATCGAGTAAGGCTCAAGATCAAGGATAAGGTGGCGAACCTGAGTCTTGAATTTAGCCAGTGAGATGCTGCGGTCCTTGAGGTGGGAAGGGAGGGCATTATAAAGACTCACGCCCACGGAGCTCGGGTTCAACCTGGCAGAAGCAGCTAGGCGCACAAATGGTGCAGAAAGGTCGTCAGCACGTCGCGTCGAGTAAATTGTGAGAGGCAGAGTTGAGAGGAAACTCGGTCAAGTGTGACGGCACAAAGAGCAAAATGCTGAGTATGTAAGCATCATGGAAGGTCAACACACTCAGCTTCCTGAACGACCCACGGCACGACTGGCGTGGATGCAGTCCGCAAAGCACACGAATAGCGGCCTTTTGGAAGCGGAAGATTTTCACTGCTCCCGAAGAATTCCCTCAGGCAAGAATACCGTACGTCATACGGGAATAGAAGAGCCCGAAGAAAACCAGTCGCAGCGCCTCAGCTGACACGACCTTTTTCAAGCGGCGAAGCACGAAGGTGGCCCTTGATAGGTGGGGCGAAAGGTGTTCGATGTGACTGTCCCAGGACATACGGGAATCGATGAAGAGACCAAGGAACTTGACAAACTTATGGGGCCCTTTGAGATCATAAACTAAGTCTTGAGTTTTATTGTCGTTAAGATCGAGACGATTGGCCAAACACCATGATTCTATTAGTGAAGTTGCCGCTTCCAGCTCATTAAAAAGCTCGGCCTCAGAATCACCCGTGCAGAGTACCGTCGTATCATCGGCGTAGAGAAAGATCTCGGACGAGGAAACGTCCAAGGGACGAGGACGCTAAGCATAAATCGTTAACATAAAGAAGAAATATGAGGGGACCGAGGATAGAGACCTGCCTAACTCCAAGGTCAAGAGCCGGAGTAGGGTCCGATCTGACTCCCTCGTGCGCCACGCACTGTAGCCAGCCGACGAGATATGAATGTAGAAAACTGACGGAACGCTCATCGAAACCGTAATAAACGAAGTTTCTCAGATAGGATCCCGACGTCAATGGAGTCAAAAGCCCGAGAGAGGTCCAAAAGTCTGAGACCCACCTTTGAGCCAAACTCAAGCCCGGACATTACCGATTGCAATAAACGAATAGCGGCGATGGAAGTAGAACGGCCCCTCCTAAAACCATGCTGATTTTCGGCGAGAATCTTATTCTGTTCAAGGAAGTCCAGTAACTGATTAAGGACGAGACGCTCGACTACCTGTGTGAAAACTGGAATGATAGAGATTGGCCGAAAGTCACTGTAAACTTGGTTGCCCTTTTTCGGTACGGGAGTCACAACTGATATCTACAGGCACTCAGGGAAAGAGCCAGTCTCAAAAAAGCTGTTGATGACAGAAGAAAGTGGTTCTGCAATGAGGTCAGCTGACGACTTTACAATATCGACGTTTAACCAGTAGACGTCGTACGATGTAGAGTTCTTCAAACTGGTGATAGCGCTAAAAACACCCTCGACCAAGACACTCTTAAGGGAGAAGGAGGAGCTGAAATCCGGGCGCAAGAAATCGCGGAAGCTAGAAGGAGAATCGGGCAGCGAGTCGACACCAGTGGCGTCCAAATTAATAAAGAAATTGTTAAATCCATCGGCATCAAGACCACTGACAGGTCCAGACGAGCCCCGAGCACCCAACGGCAGTTTGCCCTTGACCATGTTCCATACCGTTTTATTGAAATTGCTGGTATTATTTATTATCAAGGAATCGTTATATGCCTTTTTCGCTTCAAGTACGCTTGTTCGGAAGTCCTTGCGAGCGGAACGAAGGAGAGGCGCAATAACTGACGGGGCGTATGTTGAAAAATAATTTCGGAGAGCGGAAAGATCCTCACAGCGGCGCTTCTTCAGCCGAAGTTCTTCGGTAAACCAGGGGTTCCGCCTCCTCTGGGAGCTAGGAATTTTGACACTCTGAAGCGGCACCGCAAGGTCCACGGCCGAAAGGAATGTGTGAATAAATGCATCAGCCCTCAATTTAGGACATTCTTCGGAGTAAGTGGAGAACCAGAGCCCGTTATTTGAGGAGAGAAAGTGCCTCAGAGCAAGAAGACTCTCCGGAGAAATGAGACGCGAAATTCTGGATCCAGGAGAGTCGAGGCAATTGTGGAGCTGAATCGAAAATTCCTGAGCACGGTGGTCCGAAAGGTGGAGTGAACTGTGGCCAGAGAAAAACGAAGAAGACTAGAAGTTCGTTATGAAATTGTCGAGGCAGGAGCCTTTACCGGTATAGTGAGTTCTTGTGGGCCCGGTGATAGTCAATGACAAACCAAACGAGGCGATAACGTCTCTGAAGGCCAAGCAGTTACTAGAATCCTCATCGAAGTCAATGCCAACACAAGAGGAGCGGAATACGAAAAAGCCTTGGTCAGAAAGGCGTCAAAGAGCTTGAGAAAAGCCCCCCCCCCCACCCATGGTTCATTGGTCAGACCACCCGAAAACGATTCTTTGAGAACATCTGTTGAGGGGGGAGGGGGTATTTATCGTGTACTTTTTTGTCCCGCGGTACATGCGGGAAATCCCGCGCGGGACGGTACGCGAGACGGGAACTCAGCAAAAAAATGCGGGACGGGACGGGACTTTTCATTTCCCGTCCCGTCCCTTCCCGCGCGCACCCCTAACTTCAACTGAGAACTAGGCGCTGGAAATCGTAAATTTAGTATTTTCTCATCTATGTCAGCGAATTAACGTTTTTCTCTATTTTAGACGCGCGACTCATTTTTTCCAATAAGTTTGCGCTTTTGCTAAGTTTTAGTAGTGCCCTTGGCCTAGAACAGCACATTAGCGTTTTGTTTTGTTTCTCTAAAGCCGGCTCCACACGACATGCGGTGTTTGCCAAATAACGAGCAAAATATTTATAAATTTCTAGCATTGCCTAGGAACCGACCAGTTGAAAATTGGAAAATATTTTGCTCGTTATTTGGCAAATACCGCATGTGTGGAGCCGGCTTAATAATTTCACCCGAAAATTGGCTCTCTACATAATACAACTAGAATTTTCGATTTATTCTACATTTTATCTGTGAATTGGAGCCTTTTCTCAATTTTCGTCGCTATGTAGCGTTTTTCTCCTGAGAAATAGCGAATTTTCTCAATTTTAAATGCGATTTGAGTGAATTTTCTTGTATTAAGTCTTCCCTCGTTGACAACGTAGGCTCCCACGGCTACGACGTTTTGGACCGTTGCTGCGGTTGGACCATTGCTGTTTTTAGAACTTCCCTGTGGTTGGACCTTGGCTGTGCTAGTACCATTGCTGTGGCTGGTTCTTTCCTGAGGTTGGACCGTTGCTGTGGTTGGACCTTTGGTCGGGCAATTGCTGTGGTTCGATCTTGGCCATGGTTGGACACTTGCTGCTTTTGGACCGTTGCTGTGGTGCTTGCTTTAATCGTACGAAAGTTCTTCTGTTGTATTAGTTGAGAACGATCAAAACAATGTTTTCATTATTGAATTAATATTTCTCAATAATAAGTCTTTGTAATCGTCGTGTTGTATTCGTCTTTCTCAGCTGCTGAGAGGGCAAACGATTCTATGATAATTTCCGCGCGAAGGCCCATACAGTAGCATAAAGTATCTATTTGCCGCTTACCTGGCATTTGATCCAGGCCGATGACCGAACGATATCGTTCAAACCGTAGTTTCCAACTTTTCCATTAGCTGCGAATAAAATTGAACTCGTCGGGAGATTTCAGATTAATATGGTCATTCGAACGTTCCATCGTTGCCCGATTTGATGAATGGTGATCGATGAAAGGTTCTTTCGCCTGTGTAAGCGTTAGCGTTAGGTTCGTAATAGTCCCACCGACTGCGCCATGTTTTAATCATACGAAAGTTCTTCTGTAGTTTTAGTTGAGAACGATCAAAACAATGTTTTTATTTTTTATTTTTGTAAAACAACTGACTTGAATTAATAATGTTAAAAGGTGGGGGGGGGGGAGCGTGCAACAGTGCTTTTGGCTGGATTGGACGTTTTCTGAGGTTGATCTTTTCTGTGGTTGGACCGTTCCTATGGTTGGGAAATTGCTGTGGTTCGACCTTGGCCGTGGTTGGACCATTGCTGCTTTTGGACCGTTGCTGTGGTGCTTTTGGCTGGATTGGACGTTTGCTGAGGTTGAATCTTTCCTGTGGTTGGACAATTGCTGCAGTAGCGTACCAAGGTAGGGGCGAGTGGTCGGACCGCCCCGGGCCCCCTGACAGGCGGGGCCCCCGAAAAGCTTAAATAAGGAAAAATGAGGATTTTTAGGTTCATTCATGTGAAAAGGTTGGACAGCGATTTGGCTCCTTTCTACGAATTTCAGTCTTAATCCGACCTGGAGAATATAACCTTACAAGTAATATCAGCAAAGAGTGTGGGCTGACTACTCGATTGAGCCCCCGAGAGTGCTATTCTGGTGGCTGAAATACAGCAATTTGCGCCTTCTTGAGGAAAATTCATGGATAAAATAGAGAAATTAGACCGTTCCCAGTTTCTTTAGGTCCTTACAGGCGCACTAATGTACTGATGGGCAATTTAGAACTGGCTGACGCGGCCAAAACCTTTGAAAATGCGCTAATATTCGTGGCCCTTCCGCGGCTAAAGTGTAGAAATCAATGCAAAAGTGTTGTTTTTGGGCCAAGTCCGCGGCTACAATTGAGAATACACGTTACTAATTCAAGGTTGTACAATTAAAAAAAAAACATCGCGGCTGATATCGACAAAAACAACGCTAATTCGGATTAAAATTGGGCCTAAATGGCAAATTCACAACTGAAATGGCGAAAAGATATGCTAACTCGCTAATTAACAGCTGAAATGGAGAAAAATGACTAATTCGCGGATAAAGTTGAGGAAAAACGCTATTTCGCGGATATGAAAATGAAGAAAATCACTAATTCCCGGCTGAAAGTGAGAAAACGCAATTCCGTATAGCATCTGAAAGATTTGAGGCTCAAACTAATAAATAAAATAAAATAAAAACTCTAGTTTTCAGCTCGAATAGGGAAAAAGTGCTATTCCCGGCTAAAAATTGAGGACAACGCCAATTCATGGCTAAAATTGAGAAAATTCGCGAATTCACAGGCTAAAAACGTTCCTACGCAGCTAAAAGTTGGAAAAAGCGCTAATTCGCGGCAAAAATTGAGGAAACATTTGCGGATAAAGTATTTAAGAATTTCTAATTCCGCCATCTCGCCTTCTGAGGGCAACTTTGTGACTGAAATTGAGAAAAACCGCAAATTCATGGCTATAAGTAAAAAAAAAAACACTGATCCACGGCTAGAACTGAGAAGAAGCGCTAATCCATAGTTAAAATAAAAAAATGCTGATGGGGTGCTTAAATGGAGAAAAACCCGCTAATTTGCAGCTAATATTGAGGAAATCGGTAATTATTCTGGCTAAAATTAAGAGAATGGTTAATTTTCAGCCTGAATTGAAAAGAAAGTGCTAATACGCTGCCAAAAATGGAAAAATTGCCAATTTGCACTTGAAATATCGGAAAACGCCAATTCGTGGTTAAAATGAACAGAATTCGCTAACTTACGGGTTAGAATCGCTACTACGCTGCTAAAATGACGAAAAATCGCTAATTCGCGGCTGAAATATAGGGAAATCACTAATTCACGGCTAAAATTGAGAAAATTCGCGGCTTCCTCGGTCAACTTTGAGTCTAAAATTGAGAAAAAGCGCCAATTTACGGCTATGGGTGAAAAACCTGCAAATTCGCGGCTAAAACTGAGAAAAAAACGCTGATCCGTAGCGTATGGTTATGGTGAACAAGAAAATGCTAAGTTGTCGTAAACATTTAGAAAAAACCGCTATTTTGCGGCTAATATTGAGTAAAACGCTAATTTTCAGCTCAAACCGAGTAAAGTGCTAATTCTCTGATCCTTGCTAGAAAAAATCGCTAATTTGTAGCTAAAATTGTGAAAAATTTTAACTTTAGTTAAGAAACATCGCTGATTCACAGGATAAAAAAGCTACTTCGCTGCTAAAGTTGAGAAAAAGCGCTTGTTTATGTCTATAAGGTGGGGGGGGGGAATACCCCGCAAATCCGCGGCTAATGTGCGCTTAATTGCGGCGAAAAGCGCTAATTTGCTGGTAAAGTTGACCAAAAGCACTCATTCGCGGCTGAAATGGAGAAATTCCCGGCTTAAACTTGGCATGAGCGCTGTTTGGCGGATAGATTGGGGAAATAGAGGTGATTTGCCTAAAATAAGGAAAAGGCCTTAGCGGTTACCAATAGAGGTTTGTATTAGGTATGTATAATTAGAGACTTTTAGGGGCCTCTTGAAGATTTTCGCTCCGGGCTCCGATACGTGTAGGTCCGCCAGTGCGTTGCTGTGGTTGGACCTTAGCTGGTGGTTGGACCTTTGCTCTGGTTGGACATTTGATGTGGTTAAACCCCGGCTGTGGTTGGTGCACTGCTGAGGTTTGACTTTTGCTGATGTTGGCCATTTTTTCTGTGGCTGGACCTGGGTTTGGGGCTTCCAGTTCGTTGGTGGATCTTTTCTGCAGTTGACCTCGGCTGTGGTCGGGTCTTCTTTGTGGTCGGAGCTTTACTGTGGTTTGAAACTTTGCTGTGCTTGGGACTTTTACTGTGGTATGAGGTTCTAACCTGTGGTTACAGCTTCTTGTAGTTCGAAGCTTTGTCTGTGGCTGGACATTTGCTGTGGTCGGACGATGCCTTTGGTTGGACCTTAGCTGTTGAGACGAAAAGTAAGGACCAAAAAAAGGGGGATAATTCTGAAGTCTCCCGGGACGCCGGATCAGTGGCGGATCTAGGATTTCATCTTGGGAAGGGTTCTACCATGAATCCATCTTTTTTTCATGAGTTTCAGCCGCAAACTTGTCTCTACAGGAACCGTGAATCGGTTTTTACTCAATTTTAGCCGTGAATTAGAGGATTTTTTTTTTCAAATTTATCTGAGATTTATCGTTTTTCTCTATTTTAGCAGCGAATAAGCGCTTCTTATACCCACACCCACCACGGCTGTGCATTTTCCCTTTTTTAAGCAGTGAATGAGCTCTATATCTAAATTTTAGACGGAAATTAGCGGTTTGCCTCAGTTTTAGCAACGAGTTAAAGTTCCCCCCTCACTATTTAAGCGTTTTTCTTCACTTCTTAGTCATCCGTATTAGCGTTTTTTATTTTTGCTGAGAATTATTTCTGAATTTTAGCCGTAAATTATTCCTCAATGTCACCGCTTTTAATCAATTTCGGCTCCGAGTTGGAGGAATTGCCACATAATCCCTGAATTGGCGCTTTCCTCCATTCAGCTCCGAATCAGCGCTTTATTGTAACATTAGCCGCAAATTAACGCATTTTCTCCATTTCAGCCTAGGATCAGTTTTAGTCGTGAACAAGCGCGATTTCCGAATACATCCGTGAATTATCGTTTTTTCAATTTTAGCTTCACATGCCGTGAATTAGCGCTGTATCTCATTTTAGCCGTGAGTTATATTCCCAGTGTTAGCGTTGGATTATTTCTTAATTTTAGCCGCGAATCGCCGCATTCCTCAATCTTAGCTGTACATTAGCCCATTTTCTCGAATTGGTCCGCGAATTAGCATCTTTCTTCGTTCAAAGCTGATGATAAGCGCTTTTTGCCAAAATTAGACAGGAGTTTAAGATTTCATTATCATTATTTTAGCTTCAAATGAGCGTTCTACATCAATTTTAGGCAGGAATTAGCAGTTTGTCTCAGTTTTAGCTGTGAATAAGCGGGTTTTTGATGACATTGTATCCGTGACTTAGCTTTTTATCTTAATTTTCGCCGTGATGCAAGCGCTTTATCCCAATTTTAGTCGATAATTATTTCTCAAAGTCACCTGCGAATTATCGCGTTTCCTTAATTTTAACCGTGAATTAGTGGATTTTCTCAAATTGATCCGCGAATTAGCGTATTTCTCTATTTTAGCTGAAAATGAACGGTTTACTTTAATTCTAGGAGGAAATTTAGCAGATTTTCTCAGTTTTAGCCGCAAATTAGGTGGTTTTCTCAATTTTAGCTGTGAACCAGCGATTTTTCTCAATTTCAATCCCGTTGTTGCTTCGAGAAATCACGAATTAGCGTTTTTGAGCCTGCTGAGCGATGGACGACTGCAGCTTTTTCTCAATTTTATAGCGGCGAATTAGCGCCTTTTCTCAATTATCGCCGGACATTAGTGTTTTTTCCATTTTTAGCCATGAATCAGTAATTTAATTAGTTTTGTACTATGAGCAAGCGCTTTTTCGCTATTTCAGCCACACATTTTAGTGCTTTCCCCCGCATACTTGCCCTAAGGCTAGCTCATTAGAACGCCTTATAATTGTTTTCCGTCGTTTAAAGGCCTATAGAAACTTGGGATTAGCGTGTTCTCTCTGTTCTGTGGGCGACGTTGTCTTCAGATATCTCGAATTTCTGTATTTTTCTTACTTTAATTGGCAAATGAGCGCTTGTTCTCAATATTTGCCGCTAATGAACGCTTTAAAACCTAAAAATCCATATTTTTCATCTTAAAGCATTTCAGTGCCCCCCCCCCCTCTCAAATGGAGGCCTCACCATCATTATCGATGCACTGTGGCACTGGCTGTTACGTTGTGATCGTGGGTAAGGGTAGATGGAGGGGTCTCATCTTTACAGCTCCCCCTTTTACAGTACTTTAGTGCGAGAAAAGTTACCTAAATAAATCTCTTATTGGTACGGCGATCAACAAATTATAGAAGACACCATCTTCTTATGGGGGGGGGGGGTTGGAACCCCCAAAACCCACCCCGTAAATCCGCCACTGCGCCTGATAAATGAGCCCGGACGTCTTTGTTCGCTCTAAAAAGTAGAACATGTCCGTGGAATGTACGACGTCTGGTCACCACCCTACGGATAACGTCCATTTTGTGCCCTAATGGCCCAAAACGCCCTTACAGAGATCTAGGGACCCAGGGTGGGTGGCCACCACTGGGAAACCGACTCAAACTCCCCTCACCCTCCAACCACTCCCATGATTGAAAATTCAATGAAATTCTTTCCCGTTCCCCTCGTCACTATTCAACATATTTGGCATATGAAATTCCTAAGTATGTGTTTTTTCTTCTTCTTCTTCTGTATAGACCTTTTTCAAATTCTTCGCGATGACTTCGCTAAACTTACAGTTCTTCAGGCAGAATTCGGTAGAACGTGCGCCGATGTGGACGCGGACGAATCGATTTTAAAAGAAGCTTACAATAAAACTGAAGAAATTTTAGAAAAGTGAGAAATGTCTTCTAGAGTATTAGCAGTTTCCCCTTCCTCGCCATCAGTGGTAATTTTGTTACTAGTTTTTTTTTTGTTTTTAATTAGGGAGCAAAAGAAAGAAAACTTCATGGAAGAAATACTCATTGGAGCTCAACAAGAATCAGACAAGGCTGATATGGCAGATGATTTGAGGGAACTTCAATGTATCTTCGAAAAATTGAAATTATCTTTGGTAAGAGGTAACGCCGTATAATTTAGTTCGTGTTCATGTACTTACAGTACTTTATTATATTTAGGATGATCTTTTAGAAGAGAACTATGGCGAATTTAAACCCTTCATCAAGGCAATTGCAGCTGTAAGTACCCTCTCCCCCTTTATCAGCTAGATTGAAGCTTAACTCAACTTCACCCATTTAGGGTGTATACAAAAAAAGGCTTGACAGTGACAAGTACTGGCAGATTCCAGAAAACACGCCCCCAGAAGCGGTTTTCGCACTCTGGGAAGCAAATATCATAGAACCCCACGATCAGGATTTCACATTATTCAGGCTAGTTGATTTGACGTCATGTAATGCGGCAAATTAAAAAAAAAAAAGTCGTTCTTCGCCCAATTCTTCGCCATTCATTCTCCGTTAATAGGTCTTTTCGGGCGACCTAAAAAAGCTACAGAAGTTACCAATTTGTAGGTTGTATGCATAGCAACATGTGTTCAATTGATTTAAAAACTACACAAATTGCAAATTTTGTAATTCGTGTAGGTTTGGAGGGTCGCCCGAAAAGATCGATTTAAAACACGTGTTCCGAGGAAATTTTGATCATATTTATTTGGAAGCTTGTAATTTTAATACACCGTCTTTTTGTTCATTTCTTGCGGTAAATTCGATGTGATCATTTGTGACGAAACTCACACTTTTCGAAGCCCTTGTCTGAATTATAGATGTGTTAGCCGACGACTTCGCGGGAGATGTACACAAAAAAAATCTGTCACTTTCAGCGTACACTCAATCTCCCCGCCATCACCTCTTCAAGCAGCAGAGATCGGGCTAACGTACAAAAAAGTTTGGCCAGGCATAAAATGAAATCCTCGAGCACTTCCTTCATCCTTCTTTACGGTGCACGGCTCGTCCTCTTGTCCTTGATGGTTCGGGTCGACGGAGCGATGTTAGATACGGCCAGTATACTCGACGACTCCGCGACCTCATCATCTTCAATGCCGTTAAGCTCTCGACCTTTGGATCTGTTGTGTATCTGCGACAAAGGGGGCGCTTGTATAGATCGATCGGTCGACGCTCCAAAACTCCCTTGGGGGAATGAAGAATGTAACTGCAACATTTCACGAGGATTTTACGAAAACTGTCACGACCTTGAAATTTATTGCAAATCGTTGGTGTGCTTGAACGGTGGCAAGTGCATGGAGTTGTTCGGAGGCTACTTTTGCAAGTGTAGTCCTCAATACACTGGGACGAATTGTGAGAAGGATGTCAAATCGGGTACTTATTATAATTTTATACTTCCATTATTTCTGTTTGATGAATTTACAAAATTGAAGATCAGCTGATTTAACTGTAAGAGACGTTTTGTCGCAGGTACAATCCCGGTTGAAGGCCCAATGACGTTCAATTGGATTCACACAACCCATAACGCGTCCAAGAAATTATTTTTAGCGGCGAAAGATCTCGGCTCTGGATTCAAAGCGAGTGTAGATTTCAACGATGGACGGAAAAAGTTGCGTTTGACTGCCAACGACTTTGAACCATTCAACCTTACAGCTTGGTGTTTTCGCGAGTATGAGGCCAATCCATTGGTCCATGATATCAAAGCGTGCAACTTGCTGACCATAACATCTGAGCTCGCCGAATTACCAGAAAGTAATATTATTTCACCCAAAGTTGTTAGTAATGACATTCACTATAGTTTCATTCCAATCGAAATAGTATTACGAGTCGCCACTGTTGTACCCGATTATCCATTACGAGTGTATCAACATTCAGATCCAGGGCGTGTTGACGTTATTGACGTTGAATTCGAAAACGATGCGATTCTCACCTGGAACAAGCGTCTATATTTTTTTACGCCATTCTACGGGGTCGCTAACTACGTCAATAGGAATCCCTGTCAGCATAAAATCGTTTTCCGAGGATGGTGAGTGGGCGGGGTTACTTTTATGCTAGTTTTAAAGTGGATTGTAGCTGTTGAAGAAAAATATAGGTCTGTTCGCAAAGCTGTACACTAGGTTGCCCGAGGGTACACTCGGGCACCCGAAAAGCGTTCGCGAGCAGACGAGTGTAGTTAGTGTAGCTAGTCTAGGGCGTTCGCGATGAGTTCAGAGCTACTCCGGGCTGCCCGAAGTTACTCCAATTTTTTGTTATAAATTGATAACTCTTTATCTAACATGCACAGGAGTGAGAAAATATCACGAATGTTATGAATTTACACTGTCTGCTCTGAAAGCGTTCGTGTAACAAACAAATTCTCGCTGCCCTCGCCTACACCAACTACCCCAACCTGCCCTACACTACCCTACACTTTTTCTCCGCGAACAGACCTGATTAGAACCTTTTAGTGCAGCAACAGAATTATTTCAAAAGCCATATGGTACAAAATCTATTAGGATGAAGATGTTGATCCTCAACATCCCCTCTCAACATCTTCAGCTGGCAGTAAACCGATATGTCTTGACAATTTTTCATGAGATGAGTATGGAAGTGGTTTTGTCAAAATATCTGCGAAGTTGCTTTCGGAAGGACAATATTCGAGTTTTATTTGTCCGTCCTGAATGAGGTCCTTGACGAAATTCCGACCAACATCCATGTGTCCATCATATGCCAAATATGTTGAAAATCCATGTGTTCTGTTTTTTACCCGAGTTTAAGTTTTGTATTCTTCGAACCAGGGGCGGAAACAGGGGGTAGGCGAAAGGCTGAGCCCGAAGGGCCGGTGTGCCTGTACGGCCTTCAGATTTAGGCTAAACGTTCCAACAAAGAGAAGGCAGAACGATAACTGTCGCCCAAGAAGCTCCGTAACTACATTGATCAATAATTCATTGTTGATAGATGTAGTTCCTAATAATAGCATTAGTTGGTACGGCCATTGCTCGTAGTAGGCTTTTCGGTATTTCGTCCTTTATAGGAATTAGATCACAAACGCATGGAACTCATCCGGCAATGACATAATTGTGACTGAAAATGTCTGATAAACTGAATACTTTAAGGCGGAAAACTGAAAAGTAATGCACTATTTCAACTAAATGATAGCATGGATGTCGAAAGTAAAAAAAATAAAATTTTAATACACCCTTTTTCTCTTGGAAGAGCCTGACAGAAGACGCGTCTCCTTGTAACGTCGTCTATAAGAAATGTCGAAATATCTTCCGTGCCGCCTTCTATATCCGTGGGGGTCTTCTATATCTACACAGTCAAAATCCACGAGTGGGTTCGGTCGATTCTCACATGACTCGCCACTCCAATTAATGCAAAGCGTAGAATACTTGAGGCCGGTTTTTTTGCACCCATCGTGCATTGGTACAAACCTTCCTACAGGCGCAGGAAACCATCTTCAATAGTAGGGAGGGAGCAGGTTCATCAGACATTTTTTCGGAATGAGTCCTTGCAGTGATTGGACTCATCCCAATTTCAATGGGCTCTTCTCGTTTCCCAGCCATTTTTGAACCTGAAACGATCAGGCGACGGGAGATTATGAAAAATCTCGAAATTGTATAGAAAATAAGGAGATTATGGACCCCACCACGGGAGTATTTTGCTATACGTATTTCGTCCTATAAAGCAGTGGGTTTCAACCTTTTGCGGCTCGCGACCCACTAAATTCGGCTATAATTTGGCTATAATTAATATAAATTTAAATTTGGCTATAATTTCTTCGCGACCCATGTGCATAATATACTATTTAGGTGAGTGGGGGGGGGGGCATTTGGGCTTTCAATGACTATACACGTTAGTGTGAAAGCCCGAATCCTATACCGAAAGCCAAACTCAACGGTGACTGTCACATTCACCACAGCAGAGAAAGTTATAGCTGTCGAAAGCCGGGGAAATTTGGGCTTTCAGTGGTGGATGTTATTTTTATATTATCTATCGATATAAATATTATGGGTATTCACGGAAATCAACACTATTTAGATATTCAACTTATGGGCGACACTTAAACGCTGTATGGAATTTACTGGGCTTTCATTTGTGTACACAATATGTAGTTGGTCCAGCATGATCTCTCCATTGTCAGATCACAGATGATCGAAAATCCGTATCGGAGGCGTATCGAGAGCAGTGCATAAAAATATGCTGCAAATCTTTCAGCATGTGGCAGGCTCCACAAAAGGCGTCGCGTCGGGCCTTGCCGTTGCATTAAGATATCGTTACTGGAAAGGCAAAGTATCGTAAGCGCCAATTTTCGTTTTTTTAGATTCTATGGCACGTACACGTACATAAAACAACAACAAATTAAGCCAAAATTGGGTTTAAACTATTTTTTTTTAGCTTTGAAATTTGGACGGGAAAACGTAAGCGCCATCAAAAACATCGTATCCACCCTCTCAGCCAAACGTAAACGACATGAGACTCCCGCTTGGGATCGTATGCGCCAAAAGTACTGTCGCTTACGATTAATTTCGTGGCGTTTACAATTTCCCTCAAAAATGACGTTTTATCGTTTTTTCGATGTGAAATAGCTTTCTCTTGGTGCTATGACGTCAGTGCTTCGGAAGAAGATAGTGAGCGCCTTGAGTTGCTATAAAAAAAAACGCCAGGTTCATGCGTACCTCAGCCTATACGCAGACTTTTTGTGGTCGTTCTGGCCGGAGGTGCCATGTTTTTCATCCTTATTTCCCATTTAGGTGTATTTTGGTCTTATTTTCTGTGCTAGCCGTGGCTTCCATGTCCTCAAGAAAAAGAAGAAGGAAAAAAAAAAAAGGGCAAGCCGCATTGGCCAACGTCCCAAAAACTCTCCTCGGCGAGGAACTGAATCGGCCAATACCGAAGTGGTACCTAAGTTTCCACCTTTCCTCAAATAAGGTGTACAGTGGCTTCTAAGCTAAACGATCAATCAGATGTCAGTTATCATCAATCATTTCGTCGGAGTTCCTCAAATGCATAATAATCCATCTCGATTGTTGGGCCGCGATTATGAATATGGCCCAGAGTGAAGTGATGCTGCGTTTTCCTGCTTTGGGGGCACGTCTTATTAGGAATTTGAATTAATAACAAATAAATTCTCCCCTGTCGTACTAGATTATAAAGAGTCCTCATTTTTTAATTGTCAAAACTTAATTAAATGTCTCTTCTTCCACTCTCACTTTTTCTGGACTTCAAATTCATAGTGACTTCTCACAAATTTATTTTCCCTTTAAATCTTTAAAACCAACCATGGAATGACAATACTGTATTTTTCTAACGCCTTATCTTGCGTTAGAAAAACGCTCGTGTGCACCGAGCCTTACAGTGCAGTCAAAAAACTTTTTTATGAAAGGCTCCAAGCGAGTAAAACTCGCAAAGAGACTTGGTTCAAAAATTTCATGTTAAAGTAGAATAATACATCCGAAGAGTGCCGAGTTATTGCAGAGAAGGGAAAATTTGTAAAAATGCCTAAATTTGAGATGTTTGATAGAAATAGAATGGTGGTTCGTGCTTCCTGACGTATTTGTGAATGCTGGTGATTGATTTGGTCGAATGAAAGCAAAATAAAGTCGATAGAGGGCCTAGAGGTGAGGTGTGATTTCACTGTCGGTGACTTTATCACTGTGACTACTCCGTCACTGTTGGCTCCGGTGACGACCACATTGAAATCACCGTTCCGACCCTCTAACGGTGACATTCTTTTTCACTTATAATCGCCTCTTCATTCATCACTTCTATCGCTTCACTGCGCTAGAGAGGGGGCGTAGCCAGCCCTTGACCAAGGGACGTTATGGAAACTAGAGACCCCAACAAAAGAACTGGTAGCGCAATAAATCGTCAAATCCGTCCCGGAAACTGAGTTTTCACAAAAAAGGGTCGTAATCCATCAAAAACTAACATCTTCGTTCGGAAATTATCTGTTTTAGCCTTCTATTCCTGATTTTCTATCCAAAAACTGACAATTCTATTCAGACTTTTTCTATGAACAGACAATTCGATTTCCCCGGGAAATCGATACATGGCATTCAAGTATACAGGGTGACCGACTTTTCATCAACGTCTTGTCCGAGATACGTAAAGTTCAACATTTTTTAACCAAACAATAACGGGTTTTAACTCAAAACTGACGTTTTTCAACAAAAAAACTGAATATTTCACTCTAGTGTAACTGAATATTTTACTTCAAAACTGACGTTTCTACGCCAAAGACAAAGTGTTCACGTCTAAACTAAAAATTTCACAGTACAACTTTTAAAATTCAAGTATTTACCCCCAAAAACTGGTGAATTCCGCCTAAAAATGGTGGGTTTAACCTAAAAGATCAAAAACGAATGATTTTAATTGCAATTAACAGACCACTCAGTACTAAAAACTGCCGATTTTATCCTTCAATTGGCGATTTTAGTAATAAAAAACGTACAATTCCTGGCCGAAGCTGACATGCCCATGAAGATGGTACCACAAAACTGGAGATTTTAACCTAAAACTAAACTTTACTGTTCCATTTACACCCGAAACGACAATTTCCCCTCAAAATTAGATAATTTACTCTACAACTGACAATGTCACACTTTAACTCAAGTTTTCCTCAAAACGGGTGATTTTAGGCCATTCTGCCTTGAAAACAGGTGATTTCACACAAATAAAGTGGCGATCGCAAAAGTGACGATTTTATACCAAAACAGACGATTTCACGCCAAAGCTGACGTGTTGCCTCATAACTGATGACGTTAATACAAAACTGGTCATTTTACCCCAAAACTGACTGTTTTAATTCCAAAACTTACGATTTCATCCCAAAGACGTTTCTAAACTGACGATTTTACCCTGAAACTTGCAGTTCCACTCAAAAAATATCACTTTACCTCAAAACTGAATATTTTACTTCAAAATTGACATTTATTTACTTTGTTGGGCACAGCTTTTCAGGGCACATAGAGTCAGTTTTGACGATTTCAAGGCTTGAATAGCTATAATTGTCATTTTTAGGGCGCACAGTCTTTCCAGTTATAGGAGCGAATAGTACGTCCCAAGTCAAGGCGAGAACAGCCAGGTTGGCCATTTTCGGCGCTCCGAGTGGTCTATTTTGCCATTTTCAGGGCAGGAGTCACTTGTTCAGACATTTTTAGAGCTCGATTCGTCAGTAAATCCATTTCTAGAGCACGTAATGTAAATTCGGCAATTTCTAGGGTTCAAATATAGTAATTTTAGCCATTTTAAGGACACGAATCGTCAGTTTTGCCATTTTCAGGGCTCAAATACCTAGTCCATCAAGTCAAGGCCATGAAGTTTGACCATTCCTGGTGCGTAAATTGTCGATTTTGCCATTTTCAGGGAGGGAATAATCTTTTTTAGGCATTTCCAGGGCACGTGAAGTCATTTTGGCCGTTTTCAGGGCTTCATTAGTCCGTCAAGCCAAAAGCGCGCATTATGGTCATATTTGGCTCAAGAATGGCCATTCTGATCAATTTTAGCAGACGAATGGTCGATTTAGCTACTTTCGGGCGGTAATCATGATCTTTTTAGGCATTTTCAGAAGTTCACCAGTCGCCACCAATTTTTAGGGCACGTGAAGTCCAGTTTTAGCCATTTTCAAAACGCGAATCGACAGTTTTGTATTTTTAGGCGTGAGTTTAGTTACTTTAGCCGTTTTTATAGTGCAAATAGCTAGTTTTAAATATTTTTAGGCAGTGAAAAGGCTGTCAAACCAGTTTTAGTAGAGCGAACCACACCATTTCTCTAGCACCTCTCTTGAGCAAATACTGAATCAGCGTCTGTCTGCGAAAATGGTATTCTAGGACGCAAAAAAGGCGAATTTGGACTTTGAATTATGTCATCCTTGCGATATCCGTTTTGTGAGCGACACAACCCGTTGAAATGTTTTTTTTTTATTAGTGAAATCCGTGAAGTTATTTTTTTAGTGAGCGCCGACGAAACACAATGTGATTATCCTGAAAGATTTGTACTTTCAGAATGCATCTAGGGGTGGGCAACTGCCCCACTAAATCTGCATTTCTGAGTCTAGGAGAGGGCAGCTGCCTAGCCCTGCCCCCCTCTGGCTATGCCTATGTTCCTAGGTAAATTTGTGCATTGCAGTTTTTGATCCATGCTCACCTTCATGTTTGCATTTGAGGCTGTGGGTTCGCCGTTCATAGGAGTTTTCCACGGATAAAGTTAGAAAAAGAATTATATATTTTTTTTATAACCGATGCAAACAAAATTGATTTGCGAAATCGTGTCTCTCATTTGCCCTATAAATAGAGTTTGTTGGGTCTGGGAATGAAATTCACACAGATACCGGCGAGTCCGGTAACATTAGGCATTTGCTCAAACGAACTGCTACAGGGGGCCTGTCCCGTAAGATTTCAGGGTTCCTAGGAATATCCTTTTCCAACCGTCCGCTCCAAATTAAATCATATGTTGATGGGGAGGACGGGTGGAAACAAACAGTGATAGTGACATTAAAAAGTTATAGAACAGGTCCTCAGAGTAGTCACTCAAGTGACAAAATCACTGGTTTTTGTTACAGTGACTGCACAGTCACCGGAGCTAGTTGTCACTGTGACCAACAAAAGCTGTCACGTCACACCTCTAAGAGGGCCAATAATTTCCGCGTCATGTGAATTATAACTTGACAAGTTTCTGATGGACCCTGAGGGCCCAAATTTCCAGATGGTTCTAGGAACATCTGTTTAGAAAGTTAACTGAATTTACCACTTCTTTCTAACTTGAACTTCTTTCTTCTTTGAAACTTGTCGATCTATAGTACTAAAAATACTTGTTTTCACCCATAAAGTTGAGACAGTTTTAAATTTGATGAAAATTTCAATGCAACCAACACCAGGTCGCTATCATTGATAGCTTTCGATGAACGCCAAAATTGGTGACTTTACCGTTGTCATTCTTACTTGACTTGCCATAGTCCACATCACAACAAAACGACTATTTTGTTTAAATTTTTAAATGAGTTTAACCCTCCACGGGAAAACGTAAGCGACAGTGAGCTGATTCAGTAAACGTATCCGCCTAAATCGTATCCACCAAATAACAGAAATTGTTTTCACATGTTCGATCGTAAGCGACAAAACATGTTTAAAAAGCATCTTGCTCATGGTAGAAAGTTTTGAAATTATGAAAATAATTAAAATGAATCGTGCATGAAATAGTGCATTACTTTTCAGTTTTCAGTCCTAAAGTATTCGTTCGTCAGGCATTTTCAGTCACAATTATGTCATTGCCGGATGAGATACAAGCGTTTGTGACCTACTATATGTAATACATCTAATGTAATACTTGGTACTCTATAGGTCTCAAGTTCCTAACTGACAATTTGGCCACAGTATAGTCCCAGACAGTGGCGGATCTAGGATTTTAACTTGGGAGGGGTTTTACCATGAATCTCTCTCTTTTTTCCTGAGTTTCAGCCGCAAACATGCCTCTATATGAACCAATAATTGGCTATTTCTCAAATTTAACCTTTAATTAGCGGGTTTTCCCAATTTTTGCCGCAATCTAAATGCTTTTTCTCAATTTTATCCGCGAAGTTTTTTTCTCAATTTCAGACGCGAATACCGCATTTCCTCAATTTTAGACGTGAATTAGTGGATTTTCTCAAATTGATCCGCGATTTATCGTTTTTCTCCGTTTCAGCGGCGAATAAGCGATTCTTGCTCACTCATTCACTGAATCTTTTACAGCGAATGAACTCTTCCTCTACATTTTAGACGACAATTGGCGGTTTGTCTCAGTTTTAGCCACGAGTTAACGTTTTATTCCTCTAATTTTAACGTTTTTCTTCACTTCTTAGTCATGCGAATTAGCGCTTATCACCATTTTAGCCGCAAGTTATCTCGTTTCTTCAGTTCTAGCAGAAAATTATCGTTTTATTATCTTCGTACTAGCCGAGCATTATTTGCGAATTTTAACCGTGAATTATTCTTTAATTTCACGCCTGAATCGTCGCTTTTACTCAATTTGAGCTTCGAACTGTAGGATTTTCACAAAATCCGTGAATTTGCGTTTTTCTCTATTTCAGCTCAGCGAATGAGCGCCTTTTGTTATATTGGCCGTGAATCAACGCGATTTCCCAACTTTTGCCGGGAATTAGAGTTTTTATCAGTTTTAGCCGTGAATAAGCGGCTTTTCTATCACTTGTATCCGTGAATTAGCTTTTTTTCTCAATTTTTACCGCGATCTAAGCGCTTTTTCTCATTTTTTGTCGCAAGTTATTTCTCAATTTTAGCCAGTTTTCTTAAATTGTTCCGCGAATTGGCTTATTTCTCAATTTTAGTTGTGAATGAGCGTTGTACTTCAATTTTAGGCCGGAATTAGTAGATTTTCTCAGTTTTAGCCGCGAATTACGTGGCTTTCTCAATTTTAGCTGTGAATTTGTGATTTTTTTCAACTGCGCTTTTTTCTGTTATTGTTGCCTCGAAAAAGCCACGAATTTTGCGTTTTCAAAAATTAATTGTTGAGCCAGGTGAGCGATGGACTTTAGCTTTTTCTCAATTTTCGCCAAATTTTAGTGATTTTTTTTTCATTTTCAGCCACGAATTAGTGATTTTCGTCTTCTACTATGAGTCAACGCTTTTCTGCTACCGCTAGAAGCCGCTATTTGATATTAGCGTGTTTTTTTTTCCACGTTCTCCCGCCCAAGTTTTCCACGTCCTTTTGCCCAAAGAGTAGCACATTAGAACGCTTTCTCAATTTATTCTGCCTTAAAGGCCTATAGGAATTTGTAGTTGGCGTTTTTTCTCTGGTTTGGCCGCGAAGTTGCCTTCAGATATCTAGAATTGGTGTGTTTTTCTTAATTTAAGTGGCAAATGATCGCTTGTTCTCAATATGAATCTCTGGATTGACTATCAACAAATTTTTGGCGGACGTCATCTTCTTAGGAGGGGGTTTAAACCCCCAAAACCCACCCCGTAGAGCATGCCAAGCCAAATGGCATGCTTCTGTACATCGGACAGTGTGAACTATGCTCAAGAAATATTATTTGTTCTTCCCGAAGGTTTTTTTTTGGTCCGACCGGAGACCTCAGATCGGGTCCCCAATCCGGAGACTCCGGGCGAGATCCGGAGATCTGGCAACCCTACGAAGTTACGAACAGTTTCATTGCTGTTGCTCTTGTTCACGGATGATAGTGAGAACGAATACACTTCTACCACATTCTTGCTACTCAAAATTCAAAACTAAAGAATACGCGAGTCTCCTTTTAATAGTTCCGGTACAAAAATCACTAGGGTCACGTACACAAATTTTCAAGAGAATCAGACGACATTAAGTTGTCCTAAACGAAAAATGCATCTCCTGTAAAGTTGGCCAAGTGGCGCTTACGATACTTTGCCTTTCCAGTAACGATATAATATACGCCACAAATCCTGTGATTATATCTCACGATATAATACACGACACGAGGTTCGCTACCGTTTCATACTTGGACTTTTTACTACAACTCGGCCTTGTAGGTAGAAATTTGTTGCCTTCAGAATATTTGCATTCAAATTTGCTACCGTTAGAATATTGACGTCCAAATTTGCTGCCTCCAGAATATTGGCATTCATATTTGCTACTGTTAGAATATTGACGTTCAAATTTGTTACATATTACATATTTTTCAATTTAACACCGCTAGGAAATGAATCAGAACATTTATAAATCATCGCGGATCTCCAACATAACTTTCTTGTCCAATGTTCTGATTGCTGCCCCCAGAATATTTATACCACCGCCGATCTCTTATACATCCATCATCTACCATGCATATGAAATGGTACGGAAATTATTCCAGTTCTGGGGAAAGCTACCGTACATATGAAATGCTACGGCAATGAGTAAAATACTATTCCAGTTTTAAGGGAAGCTACCGTTCGTAGGAAATGTTACGGGAAGGCAAAATACTATTCCCGTTCTGGGGAAAGCTACCATACATATGAAATGCTACTGGTATGAGTAAAGTACTATTTCCGTTCTGAAGAAATAAATTATCATCTCTAAACTGACGTCATATTTAATTTTAGAAGGCTCTAAAACGTCTAAATACCGAATTTGAGAGCAATCCGATGAAAAGCCAATAATCATCCCCTAAGCAGTGATCTAAAAATCATCCCCTAAGCAGAGTAAAGGGATTCTCTGGGCCAAGGGGGTTAAAATAAATTTTCATTCCCAAACTGACGCCATATCTAATTTTATAAGGTTCTAAACCCTCTAAATACCTAATTTGAGTAGATTCTGATGAAAATCTAAAAATCATCCCCTAAGCAGTGTCTAAAAATCCTCCCCTAATTGGTGGGGGCCGAAGGGGCTTGAACAAAAAATTTACCCCTGAACTGACGTCACATTAAATTTTAGAAGACTCTAAAACACCTAAATACCGAATTTGAGAAGATTCTGACGAAAATCTGAAAATCATTTCCTAAGACAACGGGGGAGGAGGGGGTTGAAAAAAATGTCCACCCCCCAACTGAGGTCATATTTATTTTTCACAAGTTGAAAAACCTCCAAATACCGAATTTGGGTTGATTCCGATGAAAATTGAAACATCATCCCATAAGGCGTACTATTAGCAGTCACGGGGGGAGGGGGGTTGAAAAAAATTTCCACCCCCCCAACTGACGTCATATTATTTTTTCTCATGTCGAAAAACCTCTAAATACCATATTTGAGTGGAATCTGAAAATATGAAAAATTCAACCCTCGTCGCCAGCAATTAAATTTAATCATTTTCGCGGGGGGGCCCCTGTCGAGAAAAATTAAATTGGCCAAACGGACCCCAATTTCGTTTTCAGATGATTGAGAAACCCTTATAAACTGAATTTCAAGTGATTCTGAAAATATCGGCGAAACAGCCCAACAATTTCACCAGGGGGATGTATGGAGAACAAAAATTTGAAAATTTATTTTTTCATTTTAATCGATTTTTGAGGTTGAAATAAATTTTCACCATTTTCCTGGGTATTTTTCCTGGATAGGCTACCGTATAGTGGAAATTTTAAGACCCTGCCGACGATGATACGATGATTTTGGAAGGAGCTACGATTTTTCAAAGTATGAAATTTTTGGGCAATTTAAATTTGAAATTTGACCGATTTGAAATTGTTTTAAAAATCTGCAAAATTCAGCATAAATCAACTTTGCCCTTTCCTAGCTTGTGTCAAAATTTGAACCCTCTAGAATGAATAGAAGCCGGTCAAATTGAAATTTGTATAATTTTGAAAAGTTTCGGCGGCGATTCCGGGCTGACCCCTCCCCCACACCCACTCCAAGGTTGGCTTATTTTCTCTAGTCGACTTTAGGCGTCATTTTGAGGGTGAAGGCAGATCGCGCTGGAAAAGACGTAATTTAGGCCTGTAAGACACCTGAGGAGTCGACTTTGTTTCGGGGCAAAAATCGATTTGTGGGCAGGGGGTGGGGGAAGAGGGTATTTTTATAAATTTAAATGTTTGAAATGTTGAAAATTGGAAAAAAAAAATGGCTATAACTCGAGTTTGAGGAGGAAATTCAAAAATCCGCACCGAGAGATATGCAATTTTGTTTTCAATTTTTAGCTATGGACTAGCGCGTTTTTTCCGGTTAGGCACGAAGTTGCCTTCAGAAGCAACAGATTATTGTCTTTTGCTGAATTTTAGCCCCGAGTCAGCGTTTTTACTAAATTTTAGTCGTGAACTGGTGGTGGTATTCTCTAATATAGCCGCGAATTAGCCGTTTTTTTTATTTGAATCCGCGAATGAACGTTTTTTCTAGACTTTATCCGCAAATTATCGGATTTTTTACCATTTTAGCTGCGACTTAACTATCTATTCTTTTCAATGAAGTCCGCGAAATAGGATTGTTCCAAGTTTAGCCGCTAATAAATAGCGCTTTTTGTCAATTTCATTAGCGAATTAGCTATTTTTCTCAATTTTTGGCGTGGATTAGCGCATGTCCCAATTTTAGCAGCTAATTAGCCATTCTTCTCAATTTCAGTTGTGAATTAGCATTTTTCGAAAATTAGCTGTGAATTAGTGGCTTATCACTTTTTATCCGCGAATGGGCGATTTTTTGCAATTTTAGTTGGGAATTTCTCATTTTTAGCACCGAAGTAGCGTGTTTTTTTTCTATTGATTAGCCTTAGCGGGTTCTCTTGCCTTTTAGCGCTTGCAGAAAAGCAAAAACTGGGTCACGTCTCAATCTTACCAACAGCAAATTAGCGTTTTTTCTTCATTTCAGGCATAAGGCGGCATCTATACACCGCGAATCAGCGATTTTTTCTCAATTTCGGTCTCGGAGAGTCAATTCGGTCACGGAGATACCGCGAGTGGAGGCTTTTGAACAGTTTTGTCCACGAACACTATCGATTTTTCACAACTTTTTGCTGCGTTGGTACTTTCCTGCAAGAATAGCATATTAGTACGCCTTCTCATCTTTACCCGCTTATGGACCTAAAAAAAACCTGGGGAGCAGACGAATTGTCCACAGTTTCACCGTTTTCAAGCCGCGGAGTATCAGCTTTTTTTTTTGGGTGCCGATAGCCATTTTGAAGACGCGCAGTATAGCCTCTGTAAGGCACAAATTATCTATTTAGCTGATCTTTGGACCGTGAATTTCTGGTACTATGCCATTTTTAGGACTTAAAATAGTCAGTTTTGCTATTTTTAGGGAGCGAATCGTCAGTTTAGACATTTTCAGGGCACGAGGTTCAGTTTGACCAGTTTTGATGCTGGATAATGGTCGATTTTGCATTTTCAGGACATGAATCATCCGTTTCGGACCTTCCAAAGCACGTTTCTCGCGGGCCGCTATAGTAGAGTTGGTATTACTAATTTTAGGACGTGAATAGCCAGTTTGGCCATTTTTACGGCGCAAAATGTCAGAATGGTCATTTCTAAGGCATGACTAGTCAGTGCGATATTTTCAGTGCTCGAATCATCAGTTTTACCGGTCGAAATGGTCAATTTTGCTGTTTTTAGAGCGAGAAATTTCTATTTTTCCTAGCGCTAATGGTCAGTTTGGTCAATTTAAGGACAGGAATCGTCTGTTTAGGCATTTTCAAGGCGTGAATCGTCAGTTAAGCTATTTTTAGCGCGCGTAGTCTTGAAGCTTGACATTTATATAGGGCGTCAGTTAGGGCATTTTTGGCGTGCGACTGGTCGATTTTGCCATTTTCAGGGCGCGAATCGTCAGTTATACTTTGCCCAAACGTAGCAGCGTAGGCGGGTTCAATTAGTCCCTTCTAGCCAATTACGCACGCATCGTTATTTTGACCATTCTATGGCGCGCAAGTTGTCTATTTTGCAGCTTTCAAGACAGGAATAATCTGTTAAGGCATTTCCAGGCCGCCTAGAGTCATTTTGGCCATTTTAGAGCGAGAATCGCCAATTTGGCTGTTTTTAGGGCATGTGAAGGCATTTTGCCGGTTTTATAGAGTGGTAAATGCCAATTTTTAGGGCGCTAATAGACATTTTAAATGCAAGAATCGTCAGTTTTGCCATTTGGGGGCGCGATCATAGTCAGTTTAGCAGTTTTTAGGAAGTGAATTACGGTCGTGTCAAGTCATTTTTAGTCAGTCTAGCGAAGCACACAATCTCCCAAGCCCAAGCCCCTCGCTTGAGCAAATCGTGGATCCGCATCTGAGTACGAGTATGCCATTTTTAGGGCGTGAATAGCCAGTTTTTTTGTTTGTATTTTATTTTATTTTTTTATTTTAGGGCACGAATGTTAAATTTAGACATTGTGATGTCTCAGTTTGGCTATTTTTGACGCGCGAATGGTCGTTTTTGCCATTTTCAGGTCAGGAATAATCTGTTTAGGCCTTTTTAAGGGGCGATCCGTCAGTTTATTGTTAACCCGACTCGATGTACCCTTGTTATGGGGCACATAGAATCGGTGTTGCCAATTTTGTGGCTTGAATGCCCAGTCTGGCCATTTTTAGAGCGCGTAGAGTCCAGTTTTGCCATTTATATAGGGCGTGAATAGTACGTCAAGTCAAGGCGCGAAAACCGTCAGTTTGGCCAATTTTGGCGCGCGGGTGGTTGATTTTGCCATTTTTGGAGCAGGAATCATTTGTTCAGGCAGTATCAGTGCACAAATTGCCAGTTGATCCAGTTTTATGACTCTTAAAAAAAAGTCAGCATGGACAATTTTAAAGTGGGAATCACCAGCTTGGCTATTTTTAGCGCACTTATGTATAATCAGTTTGGCTTTTTTCAAGGCGGAATCAGTTTTTTGTCATTTTCAGGGCGCGTGAAGTCAGTTTGGCAATTTCTATGGCTCAAATAGTTAATTTTGCCATTTTGGGGCGCGAGTATAGTCAGTCTAGGATTCTGTATGGTGGGGATAGCTAATTTAGCTAATTTTAGGCAGCAAATGGCTGCCAAGTCATCTTTAGTAGAATTTCTTAAGCCCCTGTCTCTTGAACAAATCCTGAATCCATGCCTGGACAGTGGAATAAATACCATTACGCCGTGGAACGTTACTTAGCGGGAATAAATTGCTAAAAAATGAACTTTTAGGGTCATGAAAATTACGTTTTTGTTGTTTCTTTGGTTTGTTTGTTTGTTTGTTTGTTTGTTTGTTTGATTTTTTAATTTTTACTTATTCATTTCATTTTATTTATTTATTTTTTATTTCTATTTCTTAACTATGGTGGGCTGAAGTACTCTGGGAGGGGTTCTGACCCTCAAAACCCTCCCCATGGGCACGCCACTGATGTTTAGTGATCAAGCAGTAATCAAGCCAATTTGGTGTGGGTACGATCAAATATGGGGGGGGGGGGGTATGTTCCGGAGAGAACCAATTTCACGAGAATGGGTCTTGAAGAAACCGATTTCGTGGTGTTTAATCGTTGAAAAAAAAAATCCTGAGGGTTTGGCTCTGTAGAAAAAAAAAAGTCATGAGCTTGGCTTACATGAAAAACACAAACTTTGAGGGTCCGGCTTTTCCAAAAACCACTTTCAGGGTTTAACTCCTGAAACCCCTTATTTCGAGGATTGACTCTGAGTAGAACCAACTTCACAGGTTTTGCGCTTCAATAAACCAATCTCAGGGGCTTTAGTCGTTCAAAAAACCAATCTTAAGGGTTAGCATCTTCAATCAAAAGAATTCGCGGAACTTGGCATACTCAAAATACCAATTTTGCGGGTTATTTGGCTCAATAAAAAACAATTTTACGGATTCGGCTCTCCAAAAAAACGATTTTTCCTCCTTTGGTTAATCAAAAGACCTCAATTCCGTGAGGTTGGCTCTGTCAAATTCTTCCAGCGTTCCACACTTGGCGTGTGGAAGGACGGAGCGTGTTTGCGTGGAACACTGACCGGTTGTGGGATGCAATCCGCAGCACCTGGCACGCTCTGTCCAGTTCTTAGACTGTTTTGCCTCCAAAGAGAACCATGGCATCGTCATGGCTCAGCTTTCGGTCAATTTTATTATAGTTTTTACGCCTCCTCCCACTAACTGGCAGCTCTTGGAGGTGCCCTGGTCTGCAATGGACCATTTTGTGCGGTTTTGGTGCCTCGTGGTACAGGGGCGTAGCCAGCCCATGATCAAGGGGCGGGCATCCAGCCAGGCACACGGATTCAGAGTTGGGGGGGGGGGGCGCACGTCTTGAGAAACAAATCTGCTCATTGTTCGCGGTTGGAATTGAGAAAACACGCCAATTTGCGGTTTCGCGATCCAAAGTCCGGGCCGAAATTAAGAAAATGCGCTAACTCACGGTTTACAGTGCTCTTTTCACGGCTAAAATTGACAAAATAAATTGCGCGTTCAATGTAGAATTGAGAAAAATTGCTCATTTGCGGCTAAAATTGAGGAAAAATGCCAATTTACGGATAAAATTGAGAAATGGAGCTCATTCACGTAGGTAAAATTGAGAGAAGGCACCAGTTCGTGGTTTCTCAAACCAACATCTCGGTGAACATTGCAAAAAAGTGATAATTGACTGTTTTTATACATTTATATAGCAAGTTTGCGGGTACAATCGAGAAAGAGGGCGACTTAGCGCACACATTTTGGAAAAAGTTCTTATTTTCGGCTAAAATTAAGGCACCTTGAGGAAAACACCTATTTTAAGGTTCGCGATGCAACGTCCGGATCAAAATTAATGAAATTCGTTAGTATGAGTATTATGTGGACCTTTTCACTGCTGAAATTTGAAGGGGGAATTGCTCAAGGCAGAATTGAGATTAAACCACGAATTTGCGGCTAAAATTGAGGGAAAATGAATTGGCAAAATTGTCACAGTTTTTTGTTGATTATAGTGTAATTGTCGTGGCTAAAATTGCGAAATAGCGTTCATTCACTGGTTACATTGAGGAAAAACTGTTCTTTTGCGGCTGAAATTGACAGAACGCACCTATTCGCGATTTAAAGGCGATGCCCTGTGCTGGCCGTAATTAGAATAGTAAATCAAAAATGCGTTATTTCACGGTTTTTTGAGACTTTTTTTACGGTTGAAATGAAGCAAATAGGCTATAGTTCGAGGTAGAATTGAGAAAAAGCACTCAGTTTCACCTAAAATTAAAGAAAAACGTCAATTCGACGCTACAAATAGTGTTCATTCACGAGTTAATTGGGGGGGGGGGGATTCTGTGCAACTCCTCTTGAGGAAAAACTGGATCCACCACGCCTGTGGGCAGATTCACTGGCGAAAATAACAGATGAACCATTGCCTTTTTGCAGGCTTCTAACAGGATCTGGAGGTTAGAATCGCGTCAATTCACAGTCATCAGAGACTAAATTTGCACAGAAACAGCCACTATCCGTCAAAAAATAAATATCTACTGGAAACCTGTCGTTTTTAGCCTTCTATTTCGGATTTTATGTCGAAAAATTGAAACTTCTCCCCTCCACACACCGGAAAGTGATACTTTTGGAACTAAACTTTAAATTTTAGACCTGAGACGGTAAACAGAGCTGGCAGTTTCTCACCCACCGTAAAGTCTGTATGGCACAGCGGGCTAAACACGATTTGAGCTAACCCAAACACACGAACCTTGCGAAAATGGGATTTTAGTGCGAAAAATCAGCAAAATCGGTTTCCAAGTTATGCCGACACTCGAAATCGGTTTGTCAGCAACAAACATCCGCGAATTTTTGATTTTTGGTGAAACCGATGTGCGAAAATGTGTTGTTTTTTAGTGAGAAAAATCCACAAAAATGGGTTTTATGGAGCGAAATATAATAAATTTGTGTTCCTGTTGGCCAGATGAGGGAAATATTTTTGGAATTTTTATTTTTGGAAAATATTTTTGGGGCTGCCCCACGAAATTTGCGTTTTTGATTCTAGGGGAGGGCAACTATGCCCACCCCTGCCCCCCGCTGGCTACGCCCATATCGTGGTAGACCTGAAGCCACCATTTTTTTCACGGAACACCTGACAACTATGGGCACTGGGTAGTTGTATAGATGTGGAGTGTTTTGTACCGGTGGATGCGCAAAAGCACTCTATTTTTATCCCAACTGTGCTCGGTTCTTTAACATAATCACGTTAAAAATAAATAAAAGCTTCAGCCGACTGATGCCCCATTTCAAGTGATGCCTGGGGGTGGGCCGTCCCACCGCCATTGGTCACATCAACAAGAATCCACACTGTAATGTATGCATGACCTTGACATAGTTTCTAGGACATAGTTTTGTCAGCGGACCTCCCTCTCTCGTGTTTTAGCGCTTTCAATACAATCAATATTGCTCAGTGATTACCATAAAACAGATTGTATATGATAGTTAGCTGCCCGGAACTCTCGTTATAGGGAAATTTATGTCATTTTGAGACAATTCATTCAACTTTGATCGGCTGTGTATCGGTTGATTTTGTGTGTGTGTGTTGGGGGCGCCGGGCTTTGAACCCGGCAGGCGCCTAAGCCTCCATTGGGCTTCTACGCCATAACCTAGATATAACTGTGCACTTCACACCCGTACTACGCGGGCGTTAACGGTCGGTGCGCGGTTTGTTGAACGCACTCCGCCGGGAACGCCCACACGAAGCCGAGTGTGCCGTGTCACAGCTCGCCGCAGCCTTATAGTGTAATGGGCAACGGCTGGATTCGAACCCAGGCCCGCTGAGTTGCGAAGCGAGCATTGTGTCCATTACACCATCGAGGCGCGCTCGGTTGATATTGGGTTTGAGCAAAAATAACGTATCTTAACAAAATCGTAGGAAATTTAACGCACTAAAACTTTAAAAATGAACATGTTGGTCGGAAACCGCTTAGTTCAGACGTTATGAGTGAAAACCCTAAAAAAGTCGTAAAATTATTAGGTTTTTCGGCCCTCCCCAAGTGAGCACAGGGTTCTCGAGTTTGAAAACTTGACAGAGTCATCCCACAGCATCCCCAAACAACCTGTAAAAGTTTCAATAACTTCGGATTTTTTTTTCCAGTGGACCCTTCTTTTTTTGCTTTGTCTACTGGACTACTGGATGCAGCACTAACTTTCAGACTTGAATGTTTGAGCATCAACGGGTTTTCATCTTTGTAGTTGTTGTTGTTGTTGTTGTTTCATCTTTGTGGGTGGTTGTGGCGGTGGTGGGTCTTGGGAAAACTGAAACTGACATTACCATAACGCATTAAACGGAAATTTTCCCTTCGGGAACTCATAAAACGGTCTGGAAACTAAAATATGCTCTCTCTCTCTCTCACGCTCTTTCTCGCTCTCTCACCCCTATCTTGTAAGACGACTGTACACGCTGAAAGATAGTGGTGGCCTACACTAAGTCCGACGGCACTTGGGGGGCTCAAGAATCTGAACAGCTCAGCAATTATTGACTCGCCCGAATATTGTCAGTTAAGTCTATTCGTGGGGGGGGGGGGGTATGACCCTTCTTGAATCTACACGTGTAAAGTAGAGGCCATGTATTTTAATAAATTCAATAATTTTTTTTTATGTATTTGGCCCACCCCTCTGCCCTTGTGATGACTCAATCTCTTCACGGCGACTAATTAATCACACTGTTCTGACTATTTTCTAAAGCGGCACGTTTTTCAATACACCTCGCCATTACTACGTCTCAGATGCTTTTATTGTCTCAGTCATTAAGGAACCATTGTTGAAATGCGAACCTATTAGAAGAACAAAAATTGGTTACTGGAGATACTACCGTGAGAGGGCAATTTCATTTAGATTTTGTGTTGTCTTACCTCAAGAAAAAAAAAAAATCATTTTTTTAAGCTAACGACACTGATGTTTACGTTGAAGAGAGGGACGAAGGAATGACCGGTTTCAAAGTGTTCAAGGAATTCACTTTCAAAGCCGGCCGACGATTCATCGAGTATCACTTCACGGAAAAAGGTGACAAGCACTTGTATGGGCTCAACAATGAATACGTTAGTCGTGGTAGGGTACGTTGTTTTGTTTTTAAATCGAGTTTTATTGCCTGGAATACAGTGGAGGCAGTTGCCGGACTTGAGGTCTTCAAACATTGCTGGAATTGGGGTGTGAGTGTGGGGGGGGGGAAGGTTCTTCTTGATTTATTAATGATGGCGTGAACAACTGTCACCACTGTTCCTACTGCTTATTAAGGTGCGTTTACACCAAAGTGTCCCCGCGACACTTATTGCTTGAAATTTAGTGTCAGACACAATTTCCTTGGTGTAAACACAAACTTCCAGCAATTTTTATCAGAATTTGTAAAATCAATAAATTTATGTCTGACACTTTATTATTTTTATTATATGTCGAAACATAAGTGTCGCGGGACACTTCAGTGTAGACACACCTTTAGAGACAACTCTGTTTTTGCGTCGTAGACGTAGGAGTCTACGTTGTCAGTCTTCCCTCATCGAGGTGCGTCATCCACGAACTGGTTTCGGCTTCTCGCCATCTTCAGCGTTAAATTTCACAACTGAAACTGAAACAGGCGTGCAGCCGAAACTTGATCCGTTGAACACGCACGCAGACTGTAAAGAATTTGACTCCTTTCAATCTCAAAACAAACTTTCAAAAATATTTTTATTATTTTTTTAAACACACATGCTCTACATCCTTCCTTCTCTAAGGAGCTCATTGGAAGTAAATAGGAGGTTTAACTATTCTTCCAAACCTCGTTTTATACCCCCCTTGTTTCGGTATTGAACCAGGCGACGAATATGGAGTTCTCGGATAGGCGACGTCTGGAATTGTATTATGGACTTCAGGCGATTAACGGTTACTTCCCGTGCAGGAGACGGCTGCGGCTGGAACAGGATTGCGAACTTCTTCGCTGCCTTGATTCTCGTCCGTATGAGTCATCGATATGGATGAATCGGGTAGCGGTGCACTGGCCGGAACAAGAAACTTCCTATTGCGCCGGATGTTCTTGAAACCGCAGTCTACGACGTAATCTCGCCCAGTTTGGCCGAAGTCTATCACGGTCCCATATTTTTTTTGATCAGTAACCCAAACACGTTCCCCTCTGTTTAGACATCTTAACGGGCGGGCTCGATGTCTCCTGTCGAAATTGATTTTCGTCTTGCTCTTGCTATCAGCTTGAAATCTCCTGTATGTGTCAATATCAGGCCAGCAGGGGCGTAGTTTTTCTAGGGTGATAGGTACGCTGGTCCGAATTCTTCTGCCGTACAATAATTCAGCTGGACTATATCCAGAATCAAGCGGAGAGCTCCTGTACGCTAATAGACCTTCATACGGATCAGCTCATACAGATCATCAGATCATACAGTTATCACAGCTCGCTCGACTTGACCATTTGACTGAGGGTAATTTGGACTGGAAGTTACTAATTTAAAATTGAAGGCTTTTGAAAATTTTTTGAATTCAACGCTAACAAACTGTGGGCCATTGTCAGTCCTCAGGGTGAAAGGGACTCCATGTCGTGAGAATATACCTTTCAAGGCGAATATGACACCTCCTGAGACCGTTGAATTCAATTGAACCAGTTCTATAAATTTTGAAAAATAATCCTGAACCACAATGTAATTTTTTCCTTCCCAGAATAATAAGTCAGCTCCAACAGTTTGCCATGGGCCAGCCGGGACCTCCGATGGAATGAGTGGTTCTGATGAGTCCGGTGAATTTTCAAGACAGGTTGAACAACTACCTATCACTCGTTTGATGTCTGTGGTGATCCCTGGCCACCAAACACAGTCCCGAGCCCTCGATATACACTTGTTGATCCCGAAATGTCCCTGATGGGGGGAATCCAAAATTTCTTTCCGCATTGCATTAGGAACGAAATACCGCTGGCCGTGAAATATAACACCGTGGTGCACTACTAGGTTGCCTCTTTCACGATAGAAATCAGTGTGAATGAAGTTGTCCCAGTTTCCCGTTTGCACTGCATTTTTTAAGTTTATAGTAAGCCTGTCTTCATTCTGGCACGCTTTCAGAAGTGCTACTCTCGAGTCAGCCACCGGGATTGACGAAATAATTGTGTTGACGTGTGTCTCTATATCATCGAGCACATCTCTCCTAGTCTTGTCATCGTTCGTCGGAAATCTCGAAAGAACATCTGGTAAAATAAAGTCTTTTCCTTTTACGTGTTTGATGTCGAAATCGAAATTCAAAAGACGCATTCGAAATCTTTGAAGGCGGGCTGACAAAGCACTGATTGGCTTGCGGCCCAACAACTCGACTAAGGGCTTATGGTCAGTTAAAAGCGTAAACCTTTTCCCTGTTATTAATTGGGAGAAACGTTCGCATGCCCACGTAAGAGCCAATGCTTCCTTTTCTATTTGAGCGTAGCGGGTCTCAACTTCGCTCAGTGTGCGAGAAGCATATTGTACAGAGTGCCACTTATTGTTAACGAACTGTTCGAGCACAGCTCCTAGACCAAAACATGATGCATCTGCACGTATTCTAGTTTCTCTTTTCCAGTCGAACGAGAATAAACTAGCCGGTGACAAAATTAATTTCTTAACGCTCTCGAACGTTCTGTCATGATTGGTAGACCACTGCCACTCATTTTTGGAACTAAGTAATTCGTGTAGAGGCTTGGACAGTTCAGAAAGTCGAGGGAGAAATTTCATGAGGTAGTTTAACATGCCCAGTAAGCATCTCAAGTCCTTCCGACTTTGAGGTTTAGGCATCTCGAGGATAGATTTGAGCTTGTCATCCATGGGAAATATTTTCCCATCTTCTAAAATGTGTCCTAAAAACGTAACTTTTCGCACATTGAATTCGCACTTGTCTTGATTCAAAGTCATGTTTACATCCCTAAGCCTTTCAAGAACATGACCAAGTCTTTTATCATGCTCATCTTGGGTGCTTCCGAAAACTAAAAAATCGTCCATTTGGTTGACAACCCCTTCGAGACCTTCTATTATTTCTGCCATTCGTTTTTGGTAGTGTTCTGGGGCGCTGCAAATGCCAAAAGGAAGACGACGGTAGAAAAATCGGCCGTAAGGCGTTATAAACGTCGTCAGCAAAGCACTTTCTTCCTCTAGAGGCATTTGCCAAAACCCAAACCTTGCTTGGCAAGAGTTTCGTCTACTGACGGCAGGATTGTCCTTTCTCTCAACACGTGCTTGTTCAGTTCAGTATAATCAGTGCACAACCTGATCTTGTTATTTTTCTTGAGCACTACCACGATCGGGGCACACCACTCTGTAGGTTCGCTTATGGGAGATATCACGCCTAGCTGGACCATGCTATCCAGCTCTACCTTCAGTTTTTCCCTCAAAGGTATCGGAATCCTTCTGGGACAGGAAACGGAAAATGGTTCCGCATCGGATCTGAGCTTTATTTTGTAAGGTGCCCCTTCAAGTTTACCCAAACCTTTGAACACTTGAGGAAATTTTGTGAGGAGAGGTTCAGAGAAGATTTCCCGAACTTCATTCTTTATGAGATCGAAGAATGCTATTGCTCCTCGTCCTAATAAAGGGTCTTTTTGGTTACGGATGATGTACACAGTTTCCTTCAAGGTCAGACCGTTCCTCCGTAACTGTACTAGCACCTTTCCTTTCAAATTCAAAGTGATATTCCCAGGTCCTTTCAGTACAACATTAGTGGGCAAAATCGTTAATCCCAGCGATTTTGCAAGTGCGGCTCATGACGCTAACATCCGCCCCAGTGTCTATTTTAAATCGAATTTTTCTGCCCATTAATTCTAAAGTAACATAAAAAGCTTTCGTACCAACTTCGCCAGGCGACTGGGATTCATAAACTCGAACATACTGAAGCTCGGGGTCGCTTGCATCTTCCCCAGGTTTGCTTTGCTCAACTTCTTCAACACAGTTCTTACTGAGACAAGCATATTTCGCGTGGCCTATCTTCCCACACTTGTGATAAGTCAAATGCTTGGCGTAACAGTCATTACTGGCATGGTTACGACGACCACACCTGGAACATTTCTTTACCTGTCCAGTTTTGTTTGATTGTTCGACTGAGCTTCTGGTTTCTTCGATTGAAGCATTTCTTGTTCCTCTCACTTGATCTTGCTGCTCTTCGATAGTTTCAGAAAGACGGATTTTCTCTATGGCCTCATCAAGGAGAGTCTGTCTTGCAACTGTAAGCGACTCGACAAATCCCTGTTGCCAAGGCCGGTGACCAATTTTAGCAGGAGCATGTCCTTTCCGAAAGTACAAGCATCGCACTTCCACTGGCATTTTTCTGCAAGAGAAAATAGACAATTAATGTACGAACTTGCAGATTCACCCTGTAATTGGTTCCTCTGAAGAAATTTCGCTCTTTCGTAAAAAAGATTCACTCTGACGGAGAAATATTCATCCAATTTCATTTTTACAGCGTCGTAAGTCTCTCTTTTCTCCGGTGGAAGTCCCAACGAGGTGAGAAGGTCGTCCCCTTCATCACCGAGGCTGTACACAAGCATGTTAATTTGCTGGACTTCACGTCGTTCTGAGAGTCCCGACGCGCAACGAAACGACTCAAATCTTCGAATCCACCGCGACCATTTTGAAGGTTCGCGTAGATCGAAGAATTCCGGCGGAGTTATTTGAAAAGAACTGAATGCTGTTAATTCACTATCTGAACGCGAACACCTTCTGATCGCGTCGGCTAGCGTGGAAATTAATTCTTCGCTCATGGTTGTAGCGCTGCCACCATGTAAAGAATTTGACTCCTTTCAATCTCAAAACAAACTTTCAAAAATATTTTTATTATTTTTTTAAACACACATGCTCTACACAGACGAGGGAAGACTGACAACTTAAAGCTCGTACGGCTACGATTTTTTTTTTCATGCATTACCCACATTTTAACTCTGTTTTTCCTCGTTTTATTCACATTTATTTCTCAATTACCTTAGTGCTCGGTTCAAATTGAAGTCGGGACCACGGAATTTTACATCCTAGGCGGTAATCGAAGGGTACATCCTTGTCACGAAACGGTTCAATTTGAATTGTTTGCGACGAATCCAAGTATAAATGTTGAGACATTGACAGTTCTGTGGCAGTGCAATGCTAGCGGCTTCGCGTTTTGTAAACCCCAGCAATCTGGTGACAATTTGAGTTTCAGAGTTTATAAAGTTCGCGAAATCTAAATACTAACAATTTTTTAAGGCCGGCGAATCAGCGTCGACAACATCAACTGTGGTGGAGAGTACAATTTCACGGCTATTGTGCTAAATAGCGATTTTCCAAATAATAAGGCGTATCAAGTTGTCAATGTTCTTGAAAACATGCCAGAATTTTATATCAAGTACGGGATTGAAGCCCGTTCGCTTAAACATTATATCTCTACTCTTTCTAATTAAAAAAAATTAACATTCCTCTAGATGCGAGCATAATTGTTTTTTGTATTTTCAATCTGAAGAATATATCCGCCTAAAGTTCTTCGTTTCAATCGTCACGGACTATTCTCCCACCTGGGAAATCACTGTGGATGGCCATCCTATGTCGGTCAAGAATCGAACTGACGAGAAGAGTATTCTCATAAAAAGCCCACTCGACTATCTGTTCCCTGATACGACGATTGGGGGTACTTTAAAAGTGACTGCATCAAGTATTAAACAATTTATTTATTTATTTATTTATTGCTCTCGTTCTAAAACGTAATTGACCCCACAGTTTGGGGCGGACGCAGTGAAATGATATTGAAAAGAGCCGACGTGAGTTTTCATGGTGTCTGCTATAGTGTACCAGAATATAGACACGTTCATGAACCCTTCTACGTTCAATGCAAAAACGCAAACCATACTGAAATACGGACATTGAGGTTATACGAATTACCAGACATTTGGCCGCTAATGCAGGGTAAGCATATTAGAAAAAAAAAAAAAAATGGTCCGCAAATTTTTTTACTGAGAGGGGGGAAATTAGAGCCCATCGAGGAAACGGACGAAATGAATATTTATGACCCACACTTAAATTCACTTGCTTTTGATATTGTGGTCTTTAGTCCTCGATGGTGGGAACCTTATGTTTTACCGGCTCGCATTGAACGATTCGTAAGTCCGACAAAGATTTGTCGAAACCGTCGACTGCAATTCTGTTTGTTATAATTTTAAGAAAACCTTGGACGATTTGATCCGAGTTAGTCCATTCGAACGAATTCATCGTTACAATCATGAGATGTTATACCATGTAGAGTCTGGTAATCAGTTTGATGCTGTCTCTCGCTTGTCGTCGCTTTTCAGTGATTTATGGAAGTTTCGCTCTATGCTTTCGGATAAAGACGCGGAGGACATTACGATGCACGGTACTAAGAATCTGGCCAGAGTGAGTTGAACGTCGAGTGCTTTTTTACTAATCGAAAGTTGTGGTTATAGCACGATTGGATTCCAGGTTGCAATGCCGAAAACATTTTTTAGCATAAGCAAGCACCTCTTCGCAATTTACAGAGTCGGTCTGTTCAACACGAGAAATACGACGGTAAAGGGAACTCGCCACAAGGTTATGCGCTACATGGCTTTAATCCTTAAAGAGACCGTGACAAGATACTCGCTAGTTCTGGCACATTCCACGCAGTATCTATGGGCGCAAGGAACGATACGACGATTTATCGAGTAATCTTTTTCTATTTCACATACCAACCACCAATCATTACTTTTTTTGTTGATAAAACAGGGCGGTGTTCGACTTGATTTCTAATCTTTTATTGATGCCCTATCCTGAATTTAAATTGAGAATTGTCCGCGTTGACGACGATTTTCCGTACTTTCTTTTGGAGGTGACTATTCATTCTCATGTCCGCAGGCGCGGGACCTATAGAAGGAGGCCACTACCGGGGAGATCCTCCACCCCCTCACGAGCATATTCGGCCGTTCCACTGTTAAATCGGAAAATCTGACCCACAAATTCTGACTGGGGATTTTAGCCAGAATGTCAGACTTTTTGTCCAAGTAAAAAGTGGCAATTCTGTTTTTAAAAACAGAGAATGTGTCCCAAAACTATGACCGAATGGTCAAATTTCAAATATCATAGGTAAAAATCTACAGATCCCTCCGATCGATAAGCCTTTTTGGTATCATTTCACTGATTTAGCTGTATCAAATACTAAACGGCGCGATTCTAGCTCTTCCAAAACTCAATTTCGCGGGTTTGGCTCTTTCCAAATCCAATTTTAGCGATTATGTCTCTTTCAAAGCCTCAATGTTACGGGTTTGCCTCCTTCAAAAATCAATTTTTCCCGTTCGTGAACCAAATTCATGGATTTGGTTCATTAAAAATTTCGTGATTTTTGGATGCATCATCAAATTTTTCGCTTTTCCAAAACCATAGTGTGAAACTGAGTCCTTAAAGCAAAATTTCACGAATTGTCGCTCATCCAGAAACGAATTTCGTGGGCTTGGCTTATTCAAAAACCGAATTTCTCTGTCAAAAGCCAAATTTTGTGGGGGTTGTAAAATCAGTTTTGCAGGATTGGCGAATTCGCAGTATTATTCTTGTCTGTTTCAAAAAACAAATGTCGTGATTTTTACTCTTCCAGCCCTTCATTTTGCGGATTGTCACTCTTTTCCGCCGACTCCCCAATGACGGGGCAGATTTGGCTCGTTCAAAACCCGAATTTCACAGATTTTCGCTCTTTCAAAAACCAAATCAATCAGCTTCGCTGCCCGTCCGTCACGTACGTCTAATCAGTAGCGTATCAATGTACCTACAGGGGGAGGGGACCACCCCAGTCTATACTGATGTTGATGATTGAAAGCTTAAAATATAGAAAAATCTACTCCGGACTATATCGATAGGTCCATGAGCCCTTGTTCTTAGGGGAAGTATTCAGGCAAGTCCACACCTAAAATTGAGGGGAAAAACGCTCATTTTACCTTAAAATTGAGCAAAACACACCAATTTGAAGACTCGGGAGGTAACTTAATGAATAAAAATAGTTGATAAACGAGAATGCCCAGTTTATAAAATAGGCCCTCATTCCTCAGGTGGCTAAACTTGAGATTTTTCTCGCGCTCAATACCCAAATTCAAGTTTTTTTTTTTAAATGCAATTTTTCCGCGCTTTTTCAGGAAGAAAAAGCGCCAGTTTGAGGGTTTTTTTTTGGGGGGGGGGGGCTGTCCCAGTTGAAATCGTGAAGAAACGCTAGAGTGCTATTCTGGGGGAAAGCCGGCGCGGCGGCCCGAATTGAGAAAAAGCGTTAATGTGATGTTTTTGGGCCAAGCCCGCGGCTGAAATTGAGAAATCGCTCTTATAATTGGAGGTTAAACGCTAATTCGCGGTTTAAATTGAGAAAAAGCATTAATTCTGCGCTAAAATGAAGATAAAGCGCTCATTCTTCTCTTCCAGGCCAAAACGAGAGGAAAATCGATCGTTAGCGGTTCCGTTAGAACTTTTTATGGCTAAACTTGAGAAAAAAACGCTGATGGTGTGCTCTTCTTGCGGTGGAGAAATGTGCTCATTCAATTAAAATTGAGAAAACGGGCTAAAGTGTTTTTCTTGGGTCACGTCTGAGGCTACAATTGAAAAATAGCGCTAATTCATGGCTAAAATAGAGACGAGTAATTGAGAAACTATCGCTAATCCGCGGTTATAGCGCTAATTAGTGGTTTATTATTATTATGCAGTGAGCCCGCACCCGGCTTAGCCGAGCCCGAAGCGCTTAAGCCGTTCCCGGCTCATACGCCATGCCCTTAGGGTCGGACTCGGAAAAGCCTAATGCTGATCCGCAAACCTATCTACGGCATTCACAAACTGAAGGACTCGGTCCCCCTCGGCCCTCGAAAATGTGATGCCTGGCAACCTATCTGTCCCGAAAATGCGGAAACGAGTAGCCGCATACCTCTCACACTCCCCTACAAAGTGCATAGCCGATTCCTCTTCCAACTCGCATCCCATTATGTGGAGGTGCTTACTTTGCGCATAGTGGCATGTAAACATCCCCACAACTCTTCGCATGCTGCCTCTACTTAGTGATAGCAGCCACATCGTCGCCTCCCTGTCTCATTCCCGAATGCACGCCCTCGCTTGCCGACAGGGTGATAGGCATCCCTATCCGCCCAATCCTTTATCTGGGCTCTCCCCACCGTCTTGGATACCGCAATAATCGGCTCTGGTCCCCATACTTCCTTATTTGCCCCCTGTTTCGCCATTTCATCAGCTTTCTCATTCCCCTCGTATCCCCTGTGTCCAGGGATCCACGCGAGGGTCACTTCATTACCCATTCCCTGTAGCCTTGTGATGCCCCGCCGACAGTCCGCCACCAAGGCCGACTCTACCGCCAGCCTGGTCACCGCCCCCAGGGCTGCGCGGCTGTTCGCGTAGATCACCACTTCCCTGAACCTCACATGCTTCCTAATTAGCTCCAGGACACAGTCATTTATCGCCACGACCTCTGCCTGAAAAACCGTGGCCAACTTTTTCAAGGTTTTAGGCGGGAGCGGGCTATCCCCAAATAAAATGGCCTGTACAGAAAACGTGAAACTCAATGACACGGACGTGATGAACGTGATTCTCGGAGACTCGTCTCACCTGAACGAAGGTGATAATTCCACTAACAGCTCGTGGAAAACGGAAAAATCGACCAAAAAAAAGACGCATCGAAAACCTAGCGTGCCCTACACCCAACAAAAAGTCCAATGTACAACCTCCAACGCCAACGAGTAATCGCTATTCTTTGCTTGACAACAATGTAAATGTAGATAATGTATCAAATGAAACCCCGCAGCGCCCGAAAGCTGAAAAAATCCTCCTATATTTATCCAACAGAGTAGCTATAATTACCAGAAAATAGTCGAAGACCTCACAACATTCTGCAAAAGTGAATTTCTGACCAAACTAACGCGAAATTTATTGAAAATACTATTAACGAGCGCAGAGGACTACAGAGCAATTACAAAACTACTAGACTCTGAAAAAATACCATACTACACTTACCGCTCTCCCTCAGACAAAGGGACTCTTGAAGTAGCCATCAGAGGAATTCCCCCTTCGATCTCAGAAAAAGAAATACACGAGGAACTACTAAACTTGGGTTTCCCAATAAAATCCATTACAAGACTACTAAATAAAGATAAAAAGCCTACGCCTATATGTTTTGCCTCGCTGGACAATAAAGAAAAGAAAGCTAATGGAATTTACAACGTCACTAAACTAATGTACACCATAATTAAAGTGGAACCGAAGTATCATAGAAACACAATTCCCCAGTGCAAAAATTGCCAGCGCTTCAATCATACCCAAAATTATTGTCATCTACCTAGTCGGTGCGTCAAATGCTGCGGAAACCACCATTTCAAGCAGTGCACAAAAACAAAAGATGACCTAACACAATGCGCAAACTGCGGTAAGAACCACCCCGCAAACTATAGGGGATGTGAATTCTACCAGAGACTGTCACCGAGAAAAGAAGAAGGCCGTATATTAACCACTGAAAAAGAAAACGCGAAGAAAACGTTTTCTGAACACCCCCCTACACCCTCTCTCTAACAACCCTTCTCCGAAGTGTTGAAAAAAGGATCATCCACCACTTCCTTAAAAAACTGCGAAAGCAGCAACGACACCTCCGACTGCATAAACTCAATCATCAGCCTTATTACAGAGATAGTAAAACCCTTACTACCACAAATCTTAAATGTCTTAACTAAATTTCTTCTCAACCATGGCCGCTAATCCTCAAGCACCACAATCTCACCAAACGAATAACATTGTCAATTTCAATGACATCAATATTTTGAATTGGAATGCAAACGGTGTCAAATCTAAGAAAAATGAACTCCAGTTCTTCCTTTATTCTCACAAAATCAGCATAACCGAACCTCACTTAAATAAGGATGACAAATTTAAAATCCCAGGATACAGCACAATCAGATGCGATCGCAAAACAAATACCCGCGCTGGAGGAGTTGCCATTCTCATAAAAAACAATTTCGCCTACAACGAAGCGATTACACCACCACTTGCGAACTTCGAAGCTTGTGGAATCACCTTATACACGCAACCGAAAATAAATATATTTGTGATCTACAAAGCTCCAAATAAAGATTTAGCCGAAAGTGAGCTAACTTCACTCCTTAACCAAAACCGCTGTCTGTTAGTCGGGGATCTCAACTCAAAAAGCATAGCATGGGGATGCCGCAAAGAGAACTGACATGGCCGACTGCTATACAACCTGTCCTGCCTGCACCAATTCAATATAATCGCGCAAACAGAACCAACTTTCTTCAGACCCGGGAGATCTCCTGACATCCTCGACATTGCTATTTCAAGAGGGATTTCCTCCCCTATTTTCACTAGCAACCTTCCAGAGCTCAGTTCGGACCATTCGCCTACAATACTATCATTCAGTTCACCTATACAGCTAAATGTAAGGCAGAAGCTAATAAGAGGAAAAATATGTTGGTCTCGCATGAAAGAGTACATTAATGAAAACCTTTTGATATCAAAAACCTGTACGGGGACAGCAGATATTGACAATGAGGTGACAGACTTCACCCAGGTGCTCAAAAATGCCGTGACAACTGCTTCGGAGCAACCGTGCCCGTCGACACCAAATCGGTTCAATCCAAATGAACATATCCCGAACGAAATTATTGAACTAATAAGATATAAAAATGCCCTGCGACGTCAATGGCAAAGGTTCAGGACCCCAGTGCTTAAACGCGAAATAAATAATCTCCAAAGGCGAGTTAAGGCAAAATTGGGACGCGTGTGGTAAGATTTTACCACGACGTGGGGAGTCTTACTCTGTGGAGAGGTTATTAGGAGAGGAGTAATAAAATGGTAGACTTCATTGTCCTTAACTTCTTTTATTTAAACAATATTTACGAAATTTTCCTTTAGTTACGAATAATGACTTGAAAAGTTTAAAACACAATAAGATAATTGAGGAATCTAAACGACTTCAAAAGAAAAAATGATAATAAATCGTTCTAGTCTTTTCTTCAAGAATGTTCACTGGTTCACCAGGACATAAGAAAAACAGGGATATAGAAAGGAGAGCAGGCAGTACTCACTGATCAGTAATTGATTTGGGTTCAAGTCCGGCCCAACGTGTTGAGGTACTGCGTACGACGAGGAATGGCGTAATAGTACGCGCCGACGAAACTTGACGAGAACTGGGACGAGGTTTGCGTAAAGGCACGCACTGACGGGTCTCGACGAAAACTGGTCGAGTACTGCGTAAAGTTACGCACCGAGCGAACTTGAGGAAGACAGGGACGAAGGTTGCGTAGAAACACGAACTGACGGTCACGACGAACACTGGACGAGGACTACGTAAAGATACGCACCGACGAAACTTTGAGAAGACAATGACGAGTACTGCGTAAAAACACGCACTGACGATCACGACGAGCACTGGATGAGGACTGCGTAAAAATACGCACCGACGAAACTTGGAGAAGACAAAGACGAGTACTGCGTAAGCACACGCACTGACGATCACTGGATGAGGATGACAACACACAGCGAGAACTGAACGAGGCTGCGTAAACTTGCACACACTCGCTGACAAACTGCTCGTTTACACGTACCGACTCACTTTAATCACTTTTCCCTACCACCGGGAATCTCAAGAGCGTATGGAGTCTTAACTACTCCCCGAGAAGGTCTACGAGCAACTGTGTCTGCCGGGTCTGCAGATCTGCAAGATTAAAATCTCGCATCTGCAGATCTGCAGATTAACACCTAAAATTCCGTAATTCAACGAAAATGAGACTACAATTGAAAAATAAAGTTAAAGTAGACCAATAATAGGCACAACATTACCGATCATATTTTAATATGACAATACGAAGCGACACACTCGAACAATCACTTTTACTTCATTCGCTCAGACTTCAATTGCATGCAACAGCCAATCATACCATTTACAAAAATTTGCTTAAATTTTGACGCTTCCATGTAAATACAACAGGCACTTCCCCCCTACCATGCAGATCTGCAGATTCATAAAAGCCTGCAGACCGGCCGCATAGCGTTAATTGTTCAGCCTCAAAATGCATAATATAGCTAATACAACAATTTATAATATTTCACCTCAATTTTGACCCCGGTCAATACAACTAGCACTTCCCCCCGTAGCCTGCAGATCTGCAGATTCATAAAAGCCTGCAGATCGGCCACTTAGCCTTAATTGTTCAGCCTCAAAATGCATAATATAGCTAATCCAACAATTTGAGATGATTCACCTCAATTTTGACCTGCCCTGGTCAATACAACTAGCACTTCCCCCCGTAGCGTGCAGATCTGCAGATTCATAAAAGCCTGCAGATCGGCCACTTAGCCTTAATTGTTCAGCCTCAAAATGCATTATATAGCTAATACAACAATTTATAATAATTCACCTCAATTTTGACCCCTCCTGGTAAATACAACTAGCTTTTCCCCCTGTAGCATGCAGATCTGCATATTCATAAAAGCCTGCAGATCGGCCACTTAGCGTTAATTGTTCAGCCTCAAAATGCATACTAGAGGTAATCCAACAATTTGAGATGATTCACCTCAATTTTGACCCCTCCTGGTCAATACAACTAGCACTTCCTCCCGCAGCGTGCAGATCTGTAGATTCATAAAATCCTGCAGATCGACCCCTTGGAGTTAATCGCTAGGTTTATTGACCAGGAGGGGTCAAAATTGAGGTGAATCATCTCAAATTATTGGATTAGCTTTAGTATGCATTTTGAGGCTGAACAATTAACGCTAAGTGGCCGATCTGCAGGCTTTTATGAATCTGCAGATCTGCACGCTACGGGAGGAAGTGCCTGTTGTATGGACAAGGAGGGGTCGCAATTGAGGTGAATTATCCTAAATTGTTGTATTCGCTCTATTATGCATTTTTATGCTGTACGATTAACGCTAAGTGGCCGGTCTGCAGGCTTTTATGATTCTGCAGATCTGCGTGGTAGGGGGGAAGTGCCTGTTGTATTTACATGGAAGCGTCAAAATTTAAGCAAATTTTTGTAAATGGTATGATTGGCTGTTGCATGCAATTGAAGTCTGAGCGAATGAAGTAGAAGTGATTGTTCGAGTGTGTCGCTTCATTATTGTCATATTAAAATATGATCGGTAATGTTGTGCCTATTATTGGTCTACTTTAACTTTATTTTTCAATTGTAGTCTCATTTTCGTTGAATTACGGAATTTTAGGTGTTAATCTGCAGATTTGGGGTGTTAATCTGCAGATCTGCAGATGCGAGGTGTTAATCTTGCAGATCTGCAGATCCGCGTTTTAGACAGACCCGTGTCTGCCTTTTATTTTGGTGGGGTGATGTAAAGGTTAAGTATGGAAAAAGTCATCGAGGAGTGGTTTTTTTTTTTTTTTTTTTTTTTTTTTTTTGATAGAAGTCAACTTTATTGTAATTGAGTTACATTATTGTTGGGATGGTTGATGTTAATCTGTCAAGATAAACTTAACGGTAACGTGTTGTGAGTTGCTGCTCATTAGCAGGCCTCACTCGACGATGTAACGGCAGTTGTTAGTGGTGAGGTTCAGGGAGCTTTCGTGAGCATTATTCTCTCTCTCGTTCTATTTAGAGGAAATCCACTGGTCTTTTACGTTTCAGTCGTCGTTGAGTCCGGGGTAGTGGAGCGTTGTTTGCCATTAGTGTTAACAGCTCATTCGAATGATGTAGCATTGCGGTATGTAGGTGTTTATATGATTCTTTCATGACGTCGGTGACCTGTGGTATCATCATATCTTGGTGAAGAGTCGCGTTGCGAACATACCAAGGTGCTCCAGTCATGATCCTCAGGGCTCGATTCTGCAGAGTCTGAATACGTTGTATCTGGGAATTAGAAGCGGAACCCCATATCTGGGACCCATATTGCCATATTGGACGAATAACTGACAAGTATATGAGTCGCTTAAGTGAGAGGGATACTGTCGATCCTTTTTTCAGGAGAAAGTACAGTTGTCGAATACGATGACGTACTCGTCTAACAAGGTCCGTTACATGATCGTTCCAAATCAACTTCTCGTCCAAGTGGAGACCGAGGTAGCGAACTACTGACTTACAGGGCAGTTGAACAGATTTCATCGTTACAATGGATCTTTCAGTGGCGTGCTTTAGAGTGAACTTCACCATGACTGATTTTTCGGGGTTCATCGATATTCTCCATCTATCGCACCATCTCTGTATTTCGGATACGTATTCTTGCAGTTCCGAAAGTGGTTCTCGTGATGTTCCCACGGATAAGACGGCTACGTCGTCCGCGAACTGTGCGATGGTTAATGACGTAGAGTTGGGGAAGTTGTGCGTATAGATGAGGTAGAGCAGCGGTCCGAGGATGCTTCCTTGCGGAACCCCTGCACCTGTTTGCTTTATTTCGGAAAGTGAGTTCAGACATTTGACAGAGAAGGTACGACGGTGCAGATATGACTGAATTAGACGATAAAGGGAGTCGGAGAGAGCTACTTTCAATTTTGCCAACAACCCCTCAGTCCAGACGCGGTCGAATGCCTTCTCTGTGTCAAGGAATAATCCATGGCACACTGATTTGTTTTCAAATGTTTCTTGAATTTTGTTGACTACTCGAAGAAGCTGTTGGACGCAAGAGTGCGACTTTCGAAACCCAAATTGAGTAAGTGGAATTATTCGGTCCACTGCGGTTAGCAGATGAGGAAGTAGAAGTCGCTCGAATATCTTAGCAAGAAGGGGAAGAAGGCTAATAGGGCGATAGCTCTTGGGATCGTCTTTAGGTTTTCCTGGTTTTGGTATCATCGTAATTATAGAGTACTTCCATTTTGTGGGGAAGTAACCCAACCGTAGCATTGCGTTGTAGATCTGCGTCAAGAAGACTACGGATTTTCTGCTCAATGCTTTAAGAAGTGGCTGAACGATTAAGTCGTATCCTGGAGATTTTTTCGTTTCGTATCGTAGATTTTTTCGTATCGAGGAGTGGTGGGGAGATTTTAAGTGGAGGGGCGTGAACATTCTTCCTTATCAAACTTAATTAGGAATTAACGGATTTGACTGATTGATAACGGAAACGGACTGGTTTGTTAAGAGATTATTATTATTATTATTATTTTTTATTATTAAACGGGGAGGGAAGCCCAGAAGAAACTATCTCCTACCAAACTCGACCTATAAGATCTATTGTGGTGCCCCCTCAGGTTGCCCTGCCAAGAAAGACGCTAGTTTTCAAGCGTCCTCCACCACCACTCCTTAACGAAGTTGAGGATATTTCCCGTAGCCATCCTGGAGATGTCCTCCGGTTGAAGCACATCATTTCCAAGATGTTGAAAGCGTAACCGCCCCAGAGCCTGGCACTCACACAGTACGTGCTCTGCTGTTTCCACGGCCAGGTCGCAAAATCTGCAAATGTCCGTGTCAGACTTCTCCATTAGTCTGAGTGTATATCGAAGGGCACAATGTCCCGTTAGCAGTCCCACCAAGATTCTAAGGTCTCCTCGGCTCAGAGAGATCAGGGGGCCTGTTCTGTAAGATTTCAGTGTTCCTAGGAATTATCTTTTTCCACCCGTCCACCCTGAATTAAATCACATGTTAATGGGGAGGACGGGTGGAAAGAGATAGTGATAGTGATAGTTAAAACTTATAGAACAGGCCCCCAGGCCCTTCTCCGATCGTCCCTTTGGAGTGACAAAGAGCTTGGCCTGCCTGAGACCTGGTTGTCTAACCCAGTGTTCACGATGCCTCTCGTCCAACCACGCCTGCACCTGCCTCTTCGTGAAGGACTTCGTGACCCCGAGACTTGGCTCCGGGCCCACGTAAGGCATCTCTGATCCTCTCTTCGCGAGTTGATCAGCCATTTCATTCCCCTCAAACCCCTTGTGACCCGGCACCCATATCAAAGTAAGGCTGTTTGCCGTTGCCACAGGCCTGAGGGCTTCAAGACATCCCCAAACTAGCTTCGAATTCACGACACTTGAGCCTAGGGCTTTAAGAGCCGCCTGGCTGTCAGACAGGATAAAGATCTTCGCTTTCCGGAGACCCCTCTCACTAATCTTCCGCGCACAGGCTTCTATAGCATAGATCCCCGCCTGAAAGATGATGGCGGTCGTCCCAAGGGACTCCCAATGCTGAAGCCTGGGGCCAAAGACCCCAATGCCAGCACCCCCATCCTTCACAGATCCATCAGTATACCATACTTGCGTGCCGGGCTTAAACCTCGGCAAACCCTTATCCCAAAGGTCGCGGTTGCCTATGTCGACCTTAAAGGGTTTTTCAAAATCCATCCTCACATGCATGAGATCCGTAACGACTTCAGCCGCCTCACTACATGCAACTTCCTCCAGAACACGCAAGTGCCCAACCTGGACACCCCGCTTCACGTACTCCGCCCGCAGCAGTCTCACCGCCGCCATATATGCGGTCGCCTGCACATTATTATACCTAAATATAGTCCTTTTTGGGATTTCTGTCTCCCCTTATATTACTGTAAACTACTGAAACCAAATCAAATCATATGAACTACAACTTATTCTATCGTATAAACTATAACTTATAACATATACACAAAAAGAGGGGGGGGGGAAGCCGTGACCCTTCACACGCGCATCACCACTCGAAATATCAAGAATTCCTGGAAAACCTTCATCCTAAAGACAATTCTTTATGGCGTGCTACAAAACAACTACTCAGAAAGACGGAGACAATCCCACCCTTGAAAATAGGAAACTCCTACCGCCGAAGAAAAATGCCGCGAATTCAGCAATTACATCGAACAATGCTTTGGTCCTTCCGAGCTTGACGGGGATATAGATGCTGAAGTCATTGAGTACGTTAAAGCTTCTCAAAGTACAGTAGAACTACCACTGCCATTCATCACTCCAAACGAAGTAAAAAAAATATATAAATCAGCTAAAAAATAAAAAAAGCCCTGGTCATGACGACATACCAGCAGCTGTAATTAAACGTCTTCCCTTGAAAGGAATTATGAACATAGTAAGCATTTTTAACAACTGCCTGCGATTTAAATACTTCCCAAAAAGTTGGAAAAAAGCGGAAATTGTTGTAATTCACAAACCAAAGAAAGACAAAAAATGTCCGACCAGTTACCGCCCAATAAGTCTCCTACCAATATTAGGAAAACTTCTCGAAAAATGCTTGTAGATCCGATTAATGAGACTGTACCCGGATTTCGCCGCGCCCCATCAGTTCGGTTTTACAGAGAAACATTCAACAGTCCACCAGGTCTACAGAATAACCGAGAACATAATAAAGGGGTTCGAAAAAAAACAGCATACTGTTTGTGCCTTTCTCGATCTGCGACAAGCCTTCGACAGTGTTTGGCACATGGGACTGTTATTCAAACTCAAAAGAGCAGGACTCCCACAATATGTCCTAGGCTGTCTGAAATCGTTCCTGCAGGACAGGATCATTTCACGTTGGATAAATAATAGTAAATCTGAAACAAAACCTATCTCATCAGGCACTCTCCAAGGATCTGTGCTTTCACCTCTACTCTTCAACATATACATGCACGATATCCCCACCACGAATAACACGCACATCGCGAGCTACGCAGATGATACGGCAGTTCTCTCCACTGACGAAAACTTAATCACAGCTCGAGACAATGTACAGAACACCGTAACACAAATAAGTTGTTTTCTGAAACGATGGAAGATTGAAATCAACACTTCAAAGTGCGAAGCAAAACTTTTCACTCTCCGTAGACCAACCGATCCGCTGAAACTGCTGATCGAAGGAAATGAAATAGCCTGGAACCCAGAAGATCAATCAGTCAGATATCTTGGTATACATTTAGACCGAAAATTAAATTGGAATCAACACATCAACAGAAAGATCAACGAAGGCTACGCTCGACAAACCCTACTTTTCCCCATTATAAACAGGAAGTCCAAGCTGAAACAAAAAAACTGCACATTGGTATACAAAGCAATCCTGAGGCCTTTACTGTGTTACGGAAGTGAAGTCTGGGGGGCTGCTAGCAGAACGAAGATACGCCGACTTCGAGTCCTCCAAAACAAAATACTACGGACAGCTTTAGATGCACCGTGGTTTGTCCGAAATTCACAAATCCATCGGGAATTAGGCGTGCCAACTATAACTGAGTTTATAGAAAACAAATTCCGGAAATTCCATTCGGGTCTCTCCTCTGTTGGCGGTGCAGTCCGATACTCTCTCGGGGGAAAGATAGCAAGCCGTCTAAAACCTCGCACTTTGACCTCCAAATATAGGGGTCGCAGCCGAAGCAACATTTCCATCGCTGCCGTTGGAGTCGTCCTGTAGGCCCCAGAGTCGCCAGACGCTGGACCCTGCCGAGCAACTCCCGCCCCCCAGGACCACTCCACCGCTTTCCACCAAGCCAAAGCGCCATACAATATTCTGGGCCTAATTATACCTGTGTATAGCCACAGCATCCGTTGAGGGGGTTAAGCCCCAGGTACTCCCCACTACTCGCCTACATTGATGAAATGTCCTTACCGCTCGTTTACACACATTGTCCACGTGGATCCTCCACGACAGTTTACCGTTCAGGGTCACCCCCAAATATTTAGCTTCTGTCACCCTTTCTATTTCTCTTCCATTCATCTTAATTGGCCACCACCCTGCCAAGCTCCTCTTCTTCGTAAAGAGCATGAGCTTGGCTTTTTCTGGGTTTACCGCAAGCCCTCTGCCTGCACACCAGTTATTCATTACGTGAACAGGCTGATTCATGAGACCGCACAAGGTGCTCAAGTCCTTCCCCTTCACCTATATCACCCCATCATCCTCAAAGAACGGACAATAAATCCCCTCTTTCTCCAAAACTCGTATGAGCCCCTCTATGACCAAACACCAGAGCAGGGGGAAAATGCAGGAGCCTTGTGGGATTCCCCTCTCAGCCTTCACCTCCACTGCTAATTAGTAGCGCTAAAAATAGCGCTAATTAGTGGCTAAAAATGAGAAAAAATGCGCTATTCTGTGAATATAAAATGGAGAAAAAGTGATAATTCGTGGCTAAAATTTAGAAAATACGTCAATTAATGGTTACTTGCTGCAATTTTCAGTCCTTTTAGAGCCTAAAATAAAGCAAAAACGCTCATTCATAGCTAAAGTTGATGAAAGCACTAATTTCCTGATACTCGGTCATGTAGGCGGTTAAACTTTATGGCTGGGATAAAATTGCGAAAAAGCGCTAATTCGCGATTTATGGAGACCCTTTCGTGGCGTGAGAAAAAGCTCTAATGTGCTGTTATTTATAGGCAAGCCAGAAGTTAAAATTGAGTGTAAGCGCGAATGAACTGTATAGAAACCCATTCCGATGGTCTTGTTGCACGGCCTATCCGTTGTGGTGTGGGGGGCTTTTGAAAACACGCCAAAAAGGCCAAAAAAAAAGATGTAAAAATTAAGGAAAATTGGAGGGACCAAGTTGGCACGAACAATCGCTCCCATCAATGTCTCTATAATTATCTCCTTCGCTTAATCGCGCTGGTGAGTTAAAAAAAATCGAAGCCCCCCCCCCCTTTCCATTGTGAAACAGACTTCGCGAGAAAAAAACGACCGCGTTGACCCTTAAAATTGTCCATTCTTCAAGGAAACTGAATTTCACAGTCCAAAAATGGGTTTTTTCGCCAATTGTCACCACAAAACTGATAGTGACTCCTCAAAAAACTGAAAATTTGACTGCAGAATTGTGTTTTTGTTGAATAATTAAGAAAAACATTCAGATTGCAGCACAGCACTGTATTTCTTGGGTCTAATATGCGCCGCATACTGTCCATAAATGACCATTTTACCCCCTGCCATAGGCTTGAGGCTTCAACGACGAAGGGGTCATAAAAAGATGTCCGCCGCCTGGTCCTACTGTGATGGGTGTCCCTTTTACTAAGCCCATGATTCCGAATGTTCAATTGGCCCAGTGTGAGCACTATAGCAGGCCAACCCCCGTCCCAAGTATTGAGGCAAAAAAAAAGTCAACAGTGGGAGACGGGGGGGGGGGAGGCTCCCCCCACGGCCGATGGCAACACCATCCAGAAGACCTATTGTGACCACGCCTGCTTCTTTGGTCTGATTTTTTGAACAATCTCGCTAATAATTTCGAGTGCAGTCGAAATACGGTGGCGACGCATTACTAAAACTGTTAAACCTCGTAAGAACAACGATTTTCCCCGTGTATCTGTACTCTGAAGTGCGAACGTTCAAATCAGAACATTACAGCTCTTGGTTTCAGGTTGTCTTTTTTTTTTTTTTTACAGTTTGTCAGAATATTTATATTATATTCTCGAATACGTATGTTGTACTTCCAGGCAGATTCATTGCGCGTGATAAATGGAATGAAAATGCCCAATTCATTCAGAAACGTCCGCGTTCTGGACCCTGATGCTGACGTGTCGTCGACTTTGTTGTACTTCAGTGTACGTAATTTTAAAAAAAAAATTTACATTCGTTTCTCAACTCCGGCCACTTAATATTTTTTCTTCAAATCCTTCTTTATAGTGCATGGAGTTGGAAGCGTCGACGCTTTGGTGGGCAGGAAATTACTTCATTTCTCACAACCTCGTCAGCTCAGTGTTGTCGGCTACTTATATCGACTATCACAGTCTGGAACGCGTCAATTTTCCAGCTTATCTGGTGGACTTTGACATTGTAATTTTGAAGCTGTAGTGAATATGAAGTAGGAAGTAGAAATAATATGGAATTTAGCATCCTGTAAAGGTGTTCCCCGAAGAAATAGACAAAGAAACTGTACACGGGAGATTTACCCTGACGGGACTGACGACAAATGCGCCAGACACGGACTCTGAGGAATTGAGAGACCGGTCTCTCGTTGTCTGGCAGATTGATGTGCCGTCCCCCTCCATTGGGACAATGTTTTTTACGCCTTCTGAGCTATATTTCCCACCGGTCAAATTCTATAGACGACTGGGCCAGTTCCCGAGTCATTCTGATGTCTTCGGATCTCCGATTCTGTACGACAACCCTGCTGACGACCCCTTGGAAATATCAGTGACCTCCCCCGATGAGTCGAATAAAATATACATTGCTACACTGCCTATAGACGTATTGTTCGACACATCACTTAGTCACACTTAACCATTTACAACGACCGTTTCATGTTCCAGGAGTCACCAGGTGCTACTCAACCATTTAATATTACGGCTGTATTTCTAGTTTGCTTGCACTATGTTAACAACGACTGGAAAAGAGCCGAATGCAAAGTTCGTTGATTAAATTTTTAACTCCCCTCTCCTCACTATCTCGGTCAACACTAAAAATTCTATTCATGTCACCTTCCAGCTTCAAAACGTCTCATTCGCTGAATCAACAGCTCAGTGTTTATGTCCGAGAATGACTTGGCACGCTATTGAGAGTGCATTCCTCACAAAGAGAAGGGTTCTACCTGATTCGATGTATACGAAACCTTATGAAAAAAGGAATTATTACGTTATCGGTAACGTTATCGTCTTTCTATTATTCTTTGGAGGAATATTTGTCTGGGCATACTGGATGGATAAAAAACATGCAGGCGTGGTAAGAATGTCGCAAGGCCTTGCCAAAAAGAAAACAACATAAAACTTGACACGTTTTTTTTTCATGTCAAGAACATCTTTCATCTTCTCGAAGCCCCTCAAGTAGATTACAAATTCCTCTACCTCATCTGCATCCACACGGGCAATAAAATTGGATCTGGCACAGATTCATCGGTTGGTTTTCGTCTCGTCGGTCAATACGTTCACTGCGGAGTGAGTTGTCACCGTGTCAATTTTTTTTTTTTTATTTTATAAGCCTAAGCCCCCTTGTTTCGCTATTTCCAGCCGCATTTATTTCGATATCGTGACACTCGTGGCCGGCTGTCTACTGGGCACGAGGATTGGTTCATGATACACGCGCAAAAGCATCTGGGACATTTGACTAGTTTACACGTTTGGAATGACTTTTCGGGTGCATTCTTTGACTGGTGAGTTCTACGTTTGTTATTGAATTGAATCGAATCAAAAAGTAGGTACTTGGAAGGGTTTTGAGGTAGTCCAAACACCGAAGGTGGGTATTGGTGGGGGGGGGGAGACAATCTTTTGTTCACACGTTTGCGCGCTACCAATGAAGAAGCTCGAAAAAACAAAACAAAACAAACCTCAAGTTGTCTGCATGCATAAAAAAAAAGTCCCTGATACCCCTCCTTCAAGTCTGTTCAGTCGTGCGGATTAAACTCTATTAAACTACCGATGCAAAGTTTTCGTTTCTCCAGAAAGTTGCACGGGGGGGGGGGGGATTTTGCCCGTCCTGTAATTAGTCAGGGTGGGCGCCACCCTTATCTGTTAGGATGGTAGAGCCTTTTCTCAATCTTCGAATCTTCGCCACGAATAGGCGGGTTAGCCGTGAAAGGATCTTCGAAAATTCTTAAATTAGCAATTTTCTAAACATTAGCCACAAATTTTCGAGCCTAAAAGCCCTAACAACGTAAAAAATCGCTAATTTGTGGTTAAAATGGGCAAACAGCACCAACACTAAAGAAAAAGCGCTTCTTCGCGAATGAAATCCATATTGAGTGAAAAATTCATGGGTAAAATTAATAATAAGCACTAATTAAAAGATAAAATGGACAAAACGCGCTAATTTACGGCTAAAAGTGAAGAAATAGCTAATTCGCGAAAAAAATTACGAATAAAAGCGCTCATTCGCGGTCAAGTTTGAGAAAACGCTAATTAGCGAGATGGGGAGGGGGAATTGCACTGAGCATTTCAGCATTGAAGAAAAATGCTAATTCCTTAATATGATTGAGAAAAATCGAGCGGCATTTGTTGAAAAATTCGCTAATTTGCTGTTCAAATTGAGAAAATACGCTCGATCTTTGGGTCTAAACTATACAAAAACGCCTTTTTTTTACGGTTTCTGTTTGTAACTTCGTACCCGGAATTGAGAAACTGTGGTAATTAGTGGCTAAAATAGTGATAAAACCATAGTTAGCGGGAAAAATAATTAGTCGAGGAAAGGTGCTAATTTGCCTCTAAAATGAACAAAAAACGCTAATTCGGTGATTAAATTGAGCAAAATCGACAATTCACTGTTTTTATTTATTTATTTGGGGGGGTGCTAATTTGCGCTGTAAATCGCTACTGAAATTGAGAAATAACGTTCGTTTGTGCCAATTGGGAGACGCAATTGAGAATTATGCTAAATTGCCAATTCGTAGCATTAAATTGAGAGATATGCTAATTCACTCGAGGAAGAGTGCTAATTCGCGGATATCGGTAATGTATAAAAACGGTAATTCGGTTATGAAATTGAAATAAATCGCTAATTTGCTGTTAAAATGTTTGAAAATTGACTAATCACGGATGAAATTGGGAAAGAGGTGCAATCTTTATTTAGGACGACTTTTATTTAGAAACATACGCTGATTCGCGGCGGACAGAATTGAAAAAAAAGCTAATTTACGGTGAAAATGGGGAGAAATAGCGGAAAAGTGCTAATTCATGTCAACAATTGAGAAAACCTACTAATTCGATGATAAAATTGATAAAAATTCATGATTCGCGGCTTTTCTTGAGAAAAATGCTTACTCGCGGAGGCTGAAATTGAGGAAAGGCGCTAATTAGCGACTAAAATTGAGAAAAAGCGATAATTCGCGGGGTAGGTTAAGAAACGCCAATTGGTGGTTTCTGAAGGAAGTTTCGCGGCTCAAATGGAGAAAAAATCTATAATTCCGCCTTGGAGCAGTTCATTGCCACGCGTCCTCCCTCAGGCCTGTCAAGTGGGAGGGGGGCTCTTGGTCCATTACCCCCGAGACCCGGCCTTCTTCGGGGGCTCGAATTTCGGACGTCAAGAAAGGAAAGACATAAAAAAAAAAAAAGACGAATCAATGCAACGGTTTACGATGATAAGATTTTTTCTCAATTTCAATCACAAATTAGCGCTTTTTACTTCCATGTTCCCTACGGGAATGGAAGTGTGGTGTTCGTGAAAAAAATCGAGTCCGAGCTGACATCACATTCATAATGTACAACCTCAGAAAAGTTTAAAAAAGTGGTTTTTGGCAAGCCGTCGGTCTGACGGTCTGTCGCTTTTTTTTCGATAAATTGCATGAAAATGAAAACCTGGCTATTTCTTAATATGAGAAGCACAAATCTGACCTTTGTTTTGAGAAAAAATCATTTATCGGACATGTTCTTCCTGTACCGAAATGTCGTTTTTGGATATAACTTCAGAACAAGTCATTCCAGAATTTTTTAAATATTTTTTTCGGATTCCTCGTGAAATTTCCTTGCGAATTGACCACAATATTGTCGAAAAAATGCAACTTTTTTTGTGACCAAAATAGTCGTTTTTAGCGCAAAAGGACCAGTAGCAAAAAATGACGGTCGAAATTGCAAAAAAGGGCTTCTAGAGCCCCTTTGTATCTTAATTGCAAATATTTGTACCCAAAAAAAACTGAGATTAAGAGAAAATTGTGGGAGGTGATAGATTTGGCGTGACTGCGTTAAAAATTAGTCGCCACAGATTTACATAGTAATCTAAATCTAATTGTTTCTTGGCATGAAAAACGCGAGTATGACCTTTGTTTTGAAGGTAAATCATTTTCCAGGCCTGCTCTTTCCGTAGCGGAATAATATTTTCGGTATTAAACTCGAAACAATTGGTCCTGGAATTTTGTAACTATTTTGTTAAGATTTCTCGTTCAATTTCCATGCGAATTGACTACAAAGTTGCCGAAAACAAACCTCTTTCACCTCCATATTACTCACGGGCATTTTTTTGCCATCTTGTATGTGTAGGTCAGAAGTGTTCGCGAAAAAAAATGCGAACTTTGAAAAGCTCGTACAATTTTTGGCAGCCCAAAAACCAAAATTATTGAGCACTTCTTTTAGTTTCTTCTAAATATCCCGAAAATGAGTTACTTTACAGGAAAATCTTCACTCACAAAACTTGTTGAGCAATAAATTTCTAACAAATGTTGTATGTAAAGTAGTTTTCCACGATGAATATGGAACGGGCTACAGCTTTTCGAAATTGTTGTTCCAAAATGGTCAAAGGACCTAAAATCACCTGTTTTTGACTGAGTATTGCATTTTGGACTGTTTTCTATTTTTTGATTTTTTTGGTATGAAAGAACGAAGACGAATGATTGAAGGAGGATTGAAAATTGAGGGACGATTGATGGTTATAGTCGTTGATTGATAAGGGTGGGTAATTGAAGATTAGTCGATGTGGGCTGAGGGTTGATTATTGATTATGTGCGACCAAGATTTTTTTTGGATTTGGGGTTATGGAAATGTTGGTGTTTGAGGAATGAAGACTGCGTGATTGATGATTCACGGATTGTGTGGAGGACCACACGATACTTCCATGTTCCCGTTTTTGGCGTTCATCAATAATGCGTAAAAAAATAAATAAATAAACAAGAAAACTTCCACGGCCGTATCAATTTTTTCAGTGCTCCGACGCTTCCGATTTCATGCTGGTTAAAGGGTAACATGGGCGCGTTAGTCGAAAAATATGAAATAAAACTCGAGCGCCCATGTTACCCTTTAACCAGCATGAAATCGGAAGCGTCGGAGCACTGAAAAAATTGATACGGCCATGGAAGTTTTCTTGTTTATCTTTTTTTTTTTATGCATTATTGATGAACGCCAAAAACGGGAACATGGAAGTATCGTGTGGTCCTCCACACAATCCGTGAATCATCAATCACGCAGTCTTCATTCATCAAACACCAACATTTCCATAACCCTAAATCCAAAAAAAAAATTTTTAACTGTAGTGGCGACGCGTCGTAGCGTTTCGAACCTGTGAATTAGCGAATTTTCTCAATTTCAGTCACAAATTGGCGTTTGGCGCAATTGTAGCTGTAAATTGGCGATTTTTTCCATTTTTAGCCGAAAATTAGCAATTTTCTCAATTTTTAGGCTTAAAACCTTCCTCTTAATTTTGACCAGGCAAATTATTTCATTTTATAAATATTACCCGCAAATTAGCGGTTTTTCACATTTTACCACCGCATTAGCAAAATTATATAACTTTTATTTAGGTATAACATTATTGCTTCTTTTCAGTTCCAGCCGTGAATTAGAGTATTTTTTAACATTATACTATAGTCATGCATGAATTTGCCATTTTTCTGAATTTTAGTCACAAAAATGCCTTCAGAAGGTGCGAATTAAAATTATAAATGTATTTTTTTTTTTTTTCAAACCAAAAAATTCACATCTTCCCATCCATTTCTGTCAAAAAATCATCATTTTTGAATTATAAATTTCACGACGCACTTAATTCGAGAATGAGCGATGTTTCTCAATTTTAGCAGCGAATTTTCGCTTTTTCTAAATTTTAGCAGCGTGGTAGCGCTTCCAACCCGTGCATTACCTACCACGTCTTGTCAATTTTTGCCAAGAGTTGGCGTTTGACTTAATTTAAGCTGCAAATTAGCAATTTTTTCCATTTTTATCTGAGAATCAGCACTTTTTCCCAATTTGAACTGAAAATTAACGTTTTTCTTAATTTTAGCTGCGCTAATTGTCGATTTTTTCAATTTTTGCCGCGAATTAGTGATTTTCTTCATTTTGTAACCGCGAATTAATTTTTTCCACAACTTTATCTGCAAATTAGCGATTTTTCCCTATTGCAGCTGTGAAATAGCGTTTTGTGCTAATTTTGCGGTTATTCAGCATCCTATTCCCTTTTTCGTATGCGAATGGGCAATTTCATGCCATTTCAATTGTGAATTTGCCATTTTTGTCCAATTTTAACCTGAAAAGCGTCTTTTATTTGTCAATATTATATCGTGTTTTCTCAACTTTAACCACGGGGTTTGCCCAAATACAACACTTTTGCGTTGATTTCAACAATTTATTCGAAGAATGGCCTCTGTACAGCGAATCAGCGATTTTTTTTCTTAATTTTAGTCTGGAAGTTTCATCGCGAGACCACGAATCAGCGCTTTTTAGCAGCTATAGCCACGAATATTACCGATTTTGCCTGATAGAGGGTCCGGGGCGACCCCCCCCCCCCTCGTACCACGGTATACTACTGCGTTGGGTCTGAAGTCCAAGGAAAAAGCTGGACGTACTCGGACCTTTTCGGGCTGCTTTAAGTCCAGAAAATCTGCTAAACCTAACTTCAACGTGAAATGCTCAATTTTTGGAGATTTTATGGGGCTCTTCGTTGTGGTACTAGTGCTCCTTCGTTCGTATACTTGTAGCTCTGGGGGGGGGGGGTCTATCCCTCATATCCCTCCCCCCCCAGTACCTTACCTCCACGGACCTCCTCCAACTCGTTCACCGAATCAGAAGCAAACAAACAAGAAAGACGAGTAAAAATGTCAACGACGAAACGTTCCAAATTCAAAAAATTACCCACGACTTGAAAATCGCTCACAAAATGTAGGGCAAGCGGTGCTTTCCTCGCTTGCTCTGAGGATTCGCCACTGGTCTACGTTTTCGAGCGGCGCGACAACGAAGCGCCATCCAAGGGGCAAGGGGTGCATTCCATCAAAGGGTTAAATTGAATGCACTACAGCTAAGCCTGCAGTGGACAATGTCACATTCAATACGAGCCTTTGGGATGTACGCGCGTTGTAGCGCCGCTCGAAAACGCTGCCAGTGGACGACCGACCTAAAGCTTGAAATGTGGTTTGGAGCTTTGATGTTGTTTGGTCTTTTGTTGTTGTGGTTTGGAGCTTTGCTGTTCTTTAAGATTTGCTGCGGTTTGGTCTTTTTTGTTGCTTAAAATATTTGGAACTATAGCGAGATATTAAAACAGTTATAGTGCGGGGGGGGGGGGCTGCGAAAGGGCCCCATTGAGTTCCATCCCCCAACCCGAATATTCTCTCCATATAGCCTCGTCCTGCCTGTGCTAAAACTTACGTTAATAATTTAATCAATTTTAAAAAAAATTAACGAAAAATTAGTATAAAACGCTATAGAAGGGCCTCATAGAGGTTTCCACCCCGTTTCGTAGAGGTCCGTCTCTATTTGGTACGAACGTACCAATGACGCCCCCCCTCTCCGACCGCTTGTAGTGACTGTCGTCGTTCGTTATCCAGAAAAAAAACCTTCTTGCCTGCCGTCATCTCGTGTAACAATCGACAAAACACATATTATTCACACCACAGGTACTGCGAGAAAATCATTGTGTACGATCTGACGACTTTAGAGGCCTACGATTTCCCTTTTCACCGGTGGCTATCTCAAACGAATTTCCCCGGGTTTTTCACTTTTGTCATTGATCCCAAAGACCGGGGACCGGAGGAGGAACATCGTACGGAATTTCACGGTTTGGCAAGAATAAAAAATGTACGGTCACAGTGGGAGGAACTTGGCCCTTTTATCGCCAATCAGATCTGCGAGAGTCATCACTGGTGTTCACTTCTTTTAAAGTTCGTTTATATTATTTAAAAAATAAACAACGGTTGTGTATAATTTGAAGCGTAAAAACAAAAAATAGGAGCAAAAGAAACATTTATACGTACAAGGAGCGTGTGAAGGCACACTGGGACAGCCAGGCCTAATGGCCGATATTAAGGCTCACGGAGTATGGGACAGGGAGAGGGCGTCGTTTTACGATATCCGCGTGATAAACGCTGATGCCTCTTCCTACTCCACCCGCGAATGGTCAGCAGTCGCCGAAGAAGCAGCACGAGCCAAACACAGGAAATACGATGCAGCAGCAGAAGACCTACACGGCTCGTTCTGTCCCCTCATCACCTCATGCGAAGGCGTCCTTCACAGGGAGTTCCTAGCTTTCGTCCAACGCCTAGTGGAATCACTGGCAGAGAAATGGAACAAACATCGCTAGGTCGTGTCGGGGTATGTAAAGACAAAACTGCAAATAGCAGTTCCAGGAGAACACAGAGGTCAGCGAGAAGGGACGACCCTGATATCGAACAGGAGGATACAGCCCTAGGGCTAGAGGACGGTGCACCCCTACCCCTTCCAAGAGATGGTTGAGCAACACCGGGAATCACCAATTGATTTGTTATTTGTCGAATAATTGAAATTTTGCCTTGGTGAAAACAATACGACGATGCTCTACATTGAATTGACATAGGGAGGCATTTTTCAACATTGTAGACTTAAAAAGAATGATTTCTTTTCATATTCATCAATACCAACATTTAGAAAAATCGCTTATTCGCTGTTAAAATATAACAAGAAGTTATGATTTGTCAAAAAAAAATTATTGAGAGTGCCCCTTCTGTACGTTAGTAAAGTAATTATTCTATGGTTGAATCTTCACTGTGGTTGGAGCTAAACTGTGGATTAGGCCTTTCTGTGGCCATGAGCCTTGCTGTGGTTTGAATCGTCGCTGTTGTTTGGAGCTATATTGTGGTTACGAGCTATGCTGTTGTTTCCAGCTTTTGTACCGGTTTTGCTGTGGTTTGGTGCTTCGCAGTGGTTTGGAACTTTGCTGTAGTTAGAACTTTGATGTTATTTTCGGGCTTTGCTGTTTGAGGTTGGGACATTGCCGTGGTTGGGCTTTACAATGGTTAATGCCCCGGTCACAAACCATACGCTATGCGTCTGTGGAGTCTATGCATCCTATCAAAATGCTTCATTTTTGAAGGGAACACATTTGTTTGGTCACCGCAGTCACCGCACAGACGCATAAAATAGAGCTTGTGAACGGGGTCTAAGCATAGGCGAATGCTAATTCGAAAGGCAGGGCAAGCGGTAAAGGACCAAAATCGGGCATCCAAAGATTTTTTCAGACTTGAAAATTAGTCAACTGCATTGATAACAAATATGGTAATTCGAGTAGGTAATGAAATTCCAGAAAAGACTCATTGCCCCTGAAGCAGCCTGAAAAATGATTCAGACAGAGATATTCCCAACTTTTTCTTATCGAATCTGAGAATTCATGTTGGCTTTTATGGGCCATTTTCATAGGCAGTACTTGAATTGAAATTATCCTTATAGTCTCCGCTGAAATAATTTTATTTGAAAGCAACTCGTGCGTGTCACGGCCAGTCACGGTTTTATTTGAAGTGGAGTCCATGGATATGGGGCAAAATCTGCTCGAAATTCTACTTGCTCACAAGCATTATTATTATTTTTTATTTTTTTCAAAAAACAAATAAGGCAACGAAACGAAAATATCGAAAAACGAACGAAAATAGAAAATATTATAATCATGAGGGTATTCTGTAACTTTGAAGTATCGCTGTCGTAATTCTTATGGTTTAATTCGTTTTCTTTTGAAATGCAACTAAATCACAGGCAGTGGCGTAGGTAGGAATTTGTCCTGGGGGGGGGGGGGGTCAGATTGAAATCTCGTTACGGTGAGGGGACGGGGATAATTTCATATTTTAGTCGTCACACTCTTGAATCTGGACATCTTGCTGGCGTCATCATAGCCTCAATCTCTCAGTTAGGGGCGATTTTTGGACTCTACCCGCAAATTAGCGCTTTTTTGGCCGAGTGTATCGTTCTTCTCAATTTCAGCCGCATATTATAGCGGTTTTGCCCCATCCACTCCCATAGCCATGAATTTGCGCATTTTCTCAACTAAGCAGCAAAGTATCTTTTTTATCCCGTTTCAGAAGGTGCGAATTAAAATTATAAATGTATTTTTTTTTTTTTCAAACCAAAAAATTCACATCTTCCCATCCATTTCTGTCAAAAAATCATCATTTTTGAATTATAAATTTCACGACGCACTTAATTCGAGAATGAGCGATGTTTCTCAATTTTAGCAGCGAATTTTCGCTTTTTCTAAATTTTAGCAGCGTGGTAGCGCTTCCAACCCGTGCATTACCTACCACGTCTTGTCAATTTTTGCCAAGAGTTGGCGTTTGACTTAATTTAAGCTGCAAATTAGCAATTTTTTCCATTTTTATCTGAGAATCAGCACTTTTTCCCAATTTGAACTGAAAATTAACGTTTTTCTTAATTTTAGCTGCGCTAATTGTCGATTTTTTCAATTTTTGCCGCGAATTAGTGATTTTGTTCATTTGTAACCGCGAATAATTTTTTCCACAACTTTATCTGCAAATTAGCGATTTTTCCCTATTGCAGCTGTGAAATAGCGTTTTGTGAGCAGTATATTACGATTTTTAAACTTTTTTTACCAGGGAATTAGCACTTTTCTCAGTTTTAGCTGGAAATTAACGTTTTTCTTAAGTGTTTTCCTCAATATTAGCCAGGATTGTGCCTTCTTCCCGCCCCGGTGGAACGCCCTTTAGGGCGCAGTACCGGGAATGCCGGACTGAGCGGCCGGGAAGTGACCTGGCACGTGCTTATCTCCACCCCACTCTCCGTCAGCCGTGCCAGCTGGTCAAAACTGGGGGGGGGGGGCACCGGGACCTAGAGCTCAGAGATTCCGCGGACGGGAACAAGCGGCGGTCTGGTAGAGGCTCGGTGAGCGAAGTCGACGACGAGAGCGCGGCGGTTATGATGAGATTGTGGTGTGGTTACGTGGGTTTTTTCCACTTGGCCACACCTTGTGATTCTTAAAATTTGGCTTTGCTCGACTCAAAAGAAATAAACTAACAACAGTTTATGATATTTATTTACGAACTTCTTTATTGAACGATAGCTGAAATTTTGATCAAGGATCAATTAGTGGGGCGTCTTAAGCCAAGGGGAGAGTCAAATTGACTAACCTCTGTGTTTTCTTCTTCCGGCTTCCTTTGATTTGATGCCACTGATTGAGGGGTGGGGTAGGTGTATGTAAGGTGTAAGTGTATGTGACTTGTGTAAGTGGTGTGACTCGTGTAAAGTGTTGTGATTGGTGTGAGTGGGGTGACTGGGGATGTTGACGAGTGGACGGCGAGTAAGGCGGGCTTCTCCGCGACTTCTCGGTGAATACGTTTCTGATTCTGGCCGCGTGTGTCAGGCTGTGATCTGTCCTTGTGCCACTTGCCGCGTAACTTCTGTGTTTTGATATCTTGGGCGAGTGTGTGTCAAGGCGTTCTTTTCCGTGTGGTGTAAGTTGATGATGTGTCTTTGTGTCACTTGCCGTGTGACTTCTGTGTTTTGGTATCTTCACTAGCGGTCCTCCTTGCCCCCGTGAAAGTTTACTCTTTCTTATTTGTCCGAACTGATCTGATTCCCGATCTCGACTGACTCATTTTGGGAATGTTTTTGTCTTTTATACTTTTTTTTTGTTTACTATGTTTTATCCCCACCTCTCAATCATTTGAGGAGGGGATCGCTATTTTTCATAATTTTGAAGGGATAATTTTGACAGGTGTCAGCCTCGTCACAAGATGCGGTAGTCACTGGTTCTCTAGGTCCCAGTACCTTGGGTATCCGAGGCCGAGAGTTGGCTGGTGGAAGGGTCACCAACATTTGCCATTGTTGGGCCTGTGCCCCGACGGTGGTACCAGGCGTTAGCGAAGGCGAGGAAACGACGGGCTGACGATTTTGTTGCGACGAGAAGACGTGGTATTTGAGGGATTCACCACAAGTTCCTTGATGTCTCGATAGAGCGGGCAGCGGAAGAGCACATGCTCCGCTGTTTCGGCCTCGCCTCCGCATGGGCAGTCGGGGTTCTCTCGGCGGCGGTGGAAGTGGAGCTTGTGGTTGAAGGAGCCGTGTCCTGACAGTAGTTGCACTGCTGGGTAGCTGAGAAAGCGCCACTTCCATCGCAGGCGCTCCTCGATCACTGGGATGACGTCGTGGGTGAAGCGGCCAGTGGTCCCATTCACTCTGCCAGCGAATCAGAGCTGCTCGATGGCACTGTTTTCCGTACTCGGCTGATTCGAGATCTGTAGGTATGGGGGCCAGCCATTCGGGAAGTTGATGGTCGGTCCCTAAGAGGCGGGCTCGTGTGGCCGTGCGGACGTCCAACTCCAAGTCAAGTGGCAGGACTCCAGCCAGGACGTGGAGCGTCAAATGCGCCGTAGTGCTATAGGCGCGGAGCGCGGCAATGAGGAAGCGGCGTTGGATCGTGCGCGCTTGTTGACGGTCCGCTGGGCGTGCTGCCGGCCACCAGGTGACACACGCGTATGTGATGCGTGGAAGAAAGTAAACGAGCCGCCCCTCAATATTAGCCGCAAAATAGGGAGACTTTTCACGAATTAGGATTATTTTTGTTCACCTTACGCAATGCATGAGCGATTTTTCTCAGTTTACTCGCGAATTAGCGGTTTCTTCACCTATTGCCAGAAATTGGCGCTTTTTTTCAATTTCAGCCTGAAAAGTTGCCTTCAGAATCCGCAAATTGGCGTATATTCAGTTTTTGGCGCAAATTAGAATTTTTCTCAATTTGGGTTTGCCCAAATACAACACTTTTGCGTTGATTACAACAATTTATTCGAAGAATGGCCTCTGTACAGCGAATCAGCGATTTTTTTCTTAATTTTAGTCTGGAAGTTTCATAGCGAGACCACGAATCAGCGCTTTTTAGCAGCTATAGCCACGAATATTACCGATTTTGCCTGATAGAGGGTCCGGGGCGAACCCCCCCCCACCCCCGTACCTTGGTACACTACTGCGTTGGGTCTGAAGTCCAAGGAAAAAGCTGGACGTACTCGGACCTTTTCGGGCTGCTTTAAGTCCAGAAAATCTGCTAAACCTAACTTCAACGTGAATTGCTCAATTTTTGGAGATTTTATGGGGCTCTTCGTTATGGTACTAGTGCTCCTTCGTTGGTATACTTGTAGCTCTGGGGGGGGGGGTCTATCCCCCATATCCCTCCCCCCCAGTACCTATGCCCCTGATCACAGGTGCCTTTTCGGTTTTCGATTGAAAATCCGACACCTTAAAGTTACAGAATGGCCCCCACGGTCAAACACAAGTGGCTTACCTCCACGGACCTCCTCCAACTCGTTCATCGAATCAGAAGCAAACAAACAAGAAAGACGAGTAAAAATGTCAACGACGAAACGTTCCAAATTCAAAAAATTACCCACGACTTGAAAATCGCCCACAAAATGTAGGGCAAGCGGTGCTTTCCTCGCTTGCTCTGAGGATTCGCCACTGGTCTACGTTTTCGAGCGGCGCGACAACGAAGCGCCATCCAAGGGGCAAGGGGTGCATTCCAACAAAGGGTTAAATTGAATGCACTACAGCTAAGCCTGCAGTGGACAATGTCACATTCAATACGAGCCTTTGGGATGTACGCGCGTTGTAGCGCCGCTCGAAAACGCTGCCAGTGGACGACCGACTTAAAGCTTTAAATGTGGTTTGGAGCTTTGATGTTGTTTGGTCTTTTGTTGTTGTGGTTTGGAGCTTTGCTGTTCTTTGAGATTTGCTGCGGTTTGGTCTTTTTTGTTGCTTAAAATATTTGGAACTATAGCGAGATATTAAAACAGTTATAGTGCGGGGGGGGGGGGGCTGCGAAAGGGCCCCATTGAGTTCCATCCCCCAACCCGAATATTCTCTCCATATAGCCTCGTCCGGCCTGTGCTAAAACTTACGTTAATAATTTAATCAATTTAAAAAAAATTAACGAAAAATTAGTATAAAACGCTATAGAAGGGCCTCATAGAGGTTTCCACCCCGTTTCGTAGAGGTCCGTCTCTGTTTGGTACGAACGTACCAATGACGCCTCCGCTCTCCGACCGCTTGTAGTGACTCTCGTCGTTCGTTATCCAGAAAAAAAACCTTCTTGCCTGCCGTCATCTCGTGTAACAATCGACAAAACACATATTATTCACACCACAGGTACTGCGAGAAAATCATTGTGTACGATCTGACGACTTTAGAGGCCTACGATTTCCCTTTTCACCGGTGGCTATCTCAAACGGATTTCCCCGGGTTTTTCACTTTTGTCACTGATCCCAAAGACCGGGGACCGGAGGAGGAACATCGTACGGAATTTCACGGTTTGGCAAGAATAAAAAATGTACGGTCACAGTGGGAGGAACTTGGCCCTTTTATCGCCAATCAGATCTGCGAGAGTCATCACTGGTGTTCACTTCTTTTAAAGTTCGTTTATATTATTTAAAAAATAAACAACGGTTGTGTATAATTTGAAGTATAAAAACAAAAAATAGGAGCAAAAGAAACATTTATACGTACAAGGAGCGTGTCCTTATACTCACGTGTTTCGTTTCATCGGTAATGATAATTTCCTTGTTCCTCAGGACGCTCACGCGGAGGTGGACGTTCTCCAAGACCGGGAGACCGGCGAAACGCCTCCGACCGACTGACATCTACCCTACAACGGGCATCATAGGCCCCAGCCGCCTCCGTGCCAACCAGGCGCGGGAGAAGAACCGGACCTTCTCAAACTCCCTCCGGTTCCCGACTAGCGCCGGGTCCGGCGGAGGGCCCTCCACTTTCCACTCCCGATGGCGCAAGTCATCATAGAACCCGAACCGGCGCAGCACGTGATCAGCGCTCTCGTCCTCGTCATCACAAGGGCACAAAGGAGAGTCCCGCCGCCGGAATAGCCACAACATGGCGCTGAACGATCCATGGCCGGTGAGGATCGAAGTGGCCGCGTGTTCAGGTATGAACCACCTGGCCGCTGCCAACCGAATCCGCACGTCGGGCAAGAAGCCGAACAAACGCCTACCAGTCGTGCTGTCAGCCGAACGGCCCTGCCAGGCCTCCACCACCAAGTCATCGAGGAGGTGAAGTGCCCCCGGCAACCACCCGCCCGACACCAAAGGTGCAAGACGGTCCACCCAGTCCTCCCGACACCCCACCAGCCCAACGACTAGCACGAGATCAGCCGGAGGCATCCCCGCCATGACCTGAAGGGCGTCTGAGCTGACAGTCCTGTACGCCATGACTACCTGGATCAAGGCCTGCCGCTGCAGGCTGATGACTCTCACTCTCTGCGCCTTGGAGGGGCGGTGCCACCACCAGGTCGCACCGGGTCTTTTGCACCGCAAGAGTCAGCCTTGCAGCCCCGCACCACCCATCGACGACCCCCAGGATTCGAGTGACCGGCCCGGCTGAGCCCCTCCAGCGAGCTGGCCGAGACGAAAACGGCGAGGTCGTCGACATACGCCACCGCCCACACGCATTTCCCCTCGAGGAGCCACCCTTACTCCCTTCTGTAGGCTCTCTAAATCTCAAGGCAGAGTAGATTGGTGGGGCATGAACTTTTTCAATACACTCATCATTATACACTCATCAGCCTGGCTTTCGCCATAGCGGAGCCTCACTGTCCTCGACGTGAAGTACGAGGCCACTACCCGAAATATGTCCCAAGGAACACCACGCGGAGTCGAACGTCCAAAAGCACCGCCGCCGAATACCTAATACCGGGAGGAGTTGACCAAGGCCTGTAGGGCGTCTAAGGCCCCCAACCCCCCCCCCCCCGAATCGCCCCAAACTGGCGCTCATGAAGCTCCCCCTCTAGAAAAGGCTCCATCCTCGCTAGGAGGAGGTGCTCCAGGACCTTGCTCTCGCAAGGCAGGAGGCTGATAGGCCGGTAGCTCCCTGGCAAGGCAGGGTCTCGGTCCACTGACTTCAAGATGAGCCGCACAACCGCAACCCGCCACCTCCCCGGGAAGTACCCCGAAACCAGACACCAGTTGTAAAGGTCTAAGTTGGTTAAGATTACCGAGGATGTGAGGCAGGCTATCACTACATGTGTAGGCATGTCACTACATTAGTACACTTTGATTTTAGTAAAGCCTTTGACAAAGTCGACCATAGTATCCTATTGTCCAAAGCAGCGGATTTGGGACTCTTGCTTTCCTGGCTGAGGAATTACCTCGTGGGGCGAAGCCAGTATGTTGAGGGGTCTGATTTGCTTGAGGTTTCCTCGTTGCTCGAGACACTTTCTGGCGTTCCACAGGGGTCGGTTTTGGGGCCTCTGCTCTTCGCCATCTACCTTATCGGAATTTCCGATTGTTTGACCCATTGTCGTTACCACCTCTTCACTGACGATCTCGTAATTTATTTTTCTTTTGAGCCAGCCGAAGCTGTTAGTGCTATTTCAAAGGTGCAGGGGGACATTAATGCCTTGCTGGATTGGGCAGCTGCCCACAAAATTATCTTGAATGAAGGTAAAACCAAGGCTATCATATTTGGCACTTCGAGGTATATGAACATGCTCAGGAGGAGGGATTTGCCTCGGTTAATGTTGGGGGAGGTCTCTATACCTTGGATGGAGAGCGTCAGGTTGCTGGGCGTTACCTTGGATTCAACGTTGTCCTGGAGGGAACACGTTAGTGTTGTTTCGGGGCGGACTTTTCGTAGTTTGGTTCAGCTTCAGACTATCCGTGATTTTCTGTCCCGGACGGCCCGTCGTGATCTTGTTCGGTCTCTTATTTTGCCTATTTTCGATTATGGATGCTTGGCTTTTTATCGTCTGTCGAGCGAATCGGATTTGCTGTTGTACCGGACGCTCAATGCATGTATTCGGTACATTTTTGACCTCAGTCTTGACACCCACGTGACCCCTTACTATACCCGCCTAGGGTGGCTTAAGCCCCCTCAGCGCCGAAACTTCTTGCTGGGCTGCTTTCTGTACAAGATTTTTTGCTTGAAGAAGCCTCGGTACCTCTGTGAGGGCTTCACCGCCAGAGCTGATTTTGGCCGAGTCGGCAGGTCTGGTGGGAGCATCCTTGTGGTTCCTCAGCATCGTTCGTCAGTCCTTGGTGTGGGATTTGGAGTTCAATCGGTCTGTGTTTGGAACGGGATAGCGGAAAACATTAAGAGAACCATATGTTTCAATAAATTTCGGGAGAGATATTACTCGTTCTGTCTCACGTTAAGAGAGGAATAAGGCCGTGCCATGTCCTTCTTCCTTTTCCCTTTCCTTTTCCCTCGTGCCCCCTTCCCACCGTCTAGTCATTGCATTTTGCTCAACCTTTTTAACATTTTTTGATAGCCAATTAATTTATTTTAATAATTGAACATGACAATTTAATTTTGATGATATTTTAATGAGATAATTTGTATATATTCATTCATTTAATCTTAAATCATGCATGAGTCTGTAGTCGTAGGAGCCTACATCGTCTGTCTTCCCTCGTTGAGGTTCGTCAAAAACCTGGTTTCCCAACTGAAACCAAATGCTGAAGATGGCGAGCAGCCGAAATCGGCCCGTTTTTCCGTGAGGATGCTGTCGTAGCATGCAGAACAATACATTCATACTACGGCTTATTGGCTTTCGAATTGACGGTAGGGGATACTGCCCACCCCTGCTACGCCACTGTCCAGACCTGAAACTTTATTATGTAATCCCCAGACACTCCTGACGACAGAATCGTCCTAATAACTGCTGTGTCGCAAACTGACGCGGGGTCTCCTCATTAAAAAAAAAACACAATTTCGAGTGGGTTTCTTACCTGCAGAAACAAGTTCACGAGGTCGCCCTGAAAGTTTTTTTGGGTGGAGTCCTTCCTCCAAAAAACCAATTTCGCGGCGCCTTCTCGTCCACCGTACCGATTTCACATGATCCCTTCATTTCAAAAGTCAATTTTAAGGGGGCGTCATCGCCTCATCTCGAAAATCATTCCCGTTGAGGTCTCCTCAGTCCAAACTCTGAATTCGCGGGGACTTCTCATCCTCTGAACCAATTTTGCAGGGTCTCCTAATTGAAATAACCAATTTGTTTGGGCCTACACCGTCTCCTCTTCACAGGCAAGGTCTTTTAGCTTAAAAATGATTTTCGTTAAAACTTTTACGGGGTCTTCACATTCAAGATACGAATTTCTCGGGGTTTACTCTTCGCATATTTTCCCTTATTTCGAACTGTTCGTCTGGGTATCGTTCAAAAAGCTAATTTCATTGGGTCTTCTCTCCCAAGAAGGAACCCATTTCGAGGGGTTTTCTCACTTGAAACACTCGCTGGGTTTCCGAGAAATGCGGCCGCTTCCACCCAAAAAGCACAAATTCCATCCGGTGAAAACGGGCGGAATCGCTCAATATTTTTAACAACACACTGATCTGTTGGCCATGGGTGACAGCCCCGCTCGCCTTGCCCTGAAGCCGACCCTTATTCCTCTGTGACGTATTTTTGTTTACTGTTTTATTTACAGCCCTGTTGAATCAATTAAACGCTAGCGATAACTGGTCAGCGAGCGAGTTTCGACGAGGACATGTAGAAGATTACAACGCAAAAATCGTCGGCATTCCAATTATCCGCCAAATCAGAGATCTCCCCGGTATGTAGAGCTTTCTTAACGAATTTTCAACAATTTACACTTTTTTCTCTTTTTTTTTTTTCAGTCGGTGTTTCCGATTCGAATAAGTATTTTTCGCAGTATTTAAACTCTTCTGGTAATCATTTGAGTTTTTCCCCGATTGAAACACGAGATTTTTCAATAAATTGGACCGATTATGTCGATTTCGGACTTGATAGAGGAGCTTGGACGTACTCGCGTGACTACGGAAAGGAATCGGCTCTTTGGAGTACAGTGAATTTCCACGTTCTTTTGGACGACAACCTATCATATTGAAACCATTCGTTTGCAGATTTGATTCGCCGAAGAATTAACGGTTATATTCTTGAGCTGTCTCCAACTTTAGGGCCTTGCAAAAGAAATGTCACGACACATTACTACTATAACTGGTTTGACCGACAAACGAGATTAGTTTCGTTTCATTTTGTCGTATACTCCCCCAATACGATGCTCTTCAATTATGGGGAGATATTAGTAAGAGTATCACCTCAAGGGTTATACGAAGGAAAAATATTGGTAGTTCGATGTTAATAGAGAAAAAAAACGTCACGTAACTTGAAATTGTTTGCAGATTGACTCGGTCAGTGTCTCGCCAGTCGCAACACCTCTGATGTTAGCATTTTACGCTATGTTTGTAGCGTTTCTCGGTGGTCTACGGATTTGGCTAATTCTGAAAACTCGTGGCTTCCAGAACTATTCCAAAGAATCGGATTTCGGTTTCGACATGTTCTTATTCGTCGCGTGCTTTCTCGTCGTCATTTACTGCCTTCTAAAAATACTTAGCGACAGTGTAGCTCTTCTATACTTGAGTCAAACGTTTCGTACCGATTTTATACGGATCGCCGAACTTCAAAATATAGAATTTCTCAGCATTCTCGTCGGCGGAGGCGTTTTAAGCGCTACAGTTTTCACTCTACTTCCAAAGTTTCGCCCGTACGCCCGTGAAGAAATTCTACGCTCCAACTCATTCAGCAGTGTCCCTACCGTCGCTCTATCGGCGAATTTAATCTTCCTCTACTTTTCCGAAATCACCTCCATACCTCTCTATTTAATATTCGGCAATCGAGTTTTCAATTTTATCACTCGGGCAAGTCTTCGCGACTACAGCGATTTAATCGACGAGACTACCGGAGCGATTTCAAACAGAACCAACCTGTCTTATTTCCAATTGGTGACGATTATGTTTTTCATTCTCCGCATTATCGTCATCTCGTCATTTTTACAAATATATCGAGAAACTATAATGAGACCTTGGCCAATACGCAGAGGGGAACATATACTGTTGACTTCGGTGTCGAAAAGTTTACAGGGAACACGGAGCTCGGCTGATTCTAGGGTTTCACAGACTCTCAAGGGAGCGATGATGACATGGAGATGGCGGAATACATTATTGGGAGACAGTAAAAAATTTTCCCTTAAATAATAAATACGGTACGAATCATGAGCTTCGGCAATATTTTTAAAAAGTATATGGCATTTGACTTTGGAAGAAGGGATTTCTCCTTTGGCCCAATTGAAAAAAAATCGGATTTCGGTTTCGACATGTTCTTATTCGTCGCGTGCTTTCTCGTCGTCATTTACTGCCTTCTAAAAATACTTAGCGACAGTGTAGCTCTTCTATACTTGAGTCAAACGTTTCGTACCGATTTTATACGGATCGCCGAACTTCAAAATATAGAATTTCTCAGCATTCTCGTCGGCGGAGGCGTTTTAAGCGCTACAGTTTTCACTCTACTTCCAAAGTTTCGCCCGTACGCCCGTGAAGAAATTCTACGCTCCAACTCATTCAGCAGTGTCCCTACCGTCGCTCTATCGGCGAATTTAATCTTCCTCTACTGTTCTGAAATCACCTCCATACCTCTCTATTTAATATTCGGCAATCGAGTTTTCAATTTTATCACTCGGGCAAGTCTTCGCGACTACAGCGATTTAATCGACGAGACTACCGGAGCGATTTCAAACAGAACCAACCTGTCTTATTTCCAATTGGTGACGATTATGTTTTTCATTCTCCGCATTATCGTCATCTCGTCATTTTTACAAATATATCGAGAAACTATAATGAGACCTTGGCCAATACGCAGAGGGGAACATATACTGTTGACTTCGGTGTCGAAAAGTTTACAGGGAACACGGAGCTCGGCTGATTCTAGGGTTTCACAGACTCTCAAGGGAGCGATGATGACATGGAGATGGCGGAATACATTATTGGGAGACAGTAAAAAATTTTCCCTTAAATAATAAATACGGTACGAATCATGAGCTTCGGCAATATTTTTAAAAAGTAGTTTTTCTTATAACTGATCATCGTTTAAAACTGATGAAATATTGGTTTTGAGCCGTTCAACATAAGTTTTTGTTTACTTCATAATCTATAAAAAAATGTCCAATCACCGCTTTAGGTATGGCATTTGACTTTGGAAGAAGGGATTTCTCCTTTGGCCCAATTGAAAAAACATTTTCGGCTTTTTCATAAAACCAAATTTTGCGGGGTTGGCTCCCTAAAAAAGCGAGCTTCACCGATTTCACTTTCACACTTCTAAAATCGAAATTTCAAGTTTATCGGCTCATTCTACGGGCCCTAAGGCCCGGCACAATTTGGACCCAGCCAGTATTCCCAAGCCACGAAGTGACCCATGTGAAATGATTGAACCTTTCGAAAATAAGGTTGGTCGTCCACTGGAAGCGTTTTCGAGCGGCGCTACAACGAGCGTCAAAGCCTCAAATTGAACGTGACATCGTCCACTGCAGGCTAAGCATCGGTGAATTCAATTTAAGTCTTTTTGTATGTACGCTCGTTGTAGCACAGGACGTTTTTCTGGTTTAGGGGATAACATTTCTAAGATCGCCAGAAATTTTCCGTGGGACAGGGGCTCACAGCAGAGCTAGCTGTTGGCAAACACGCCTTTGGGTGGTTTGAAAACGACTGACGAGAGTAAAAATTCGTTTTCGCGCTACTTGCTTCGTAAGTTGCCCATTATGATAACATAATAACTCCAGTAAGTTGAATTTTTCATAACCTGGTACTTTATAGCTTCAGTTTTTGAAAACTGTACAGTAAAGGTTTAAAACTGACATGAAAAGTTTTTTACATGTCAGTTTTCTATAACCTTGTGCAACCTTTGTTGAACTGTCATCACCTCATCCGTGATTATAGAAATATCTTAAGACATGAATTTTTTTGGCAAAATAATAAAACTGGGTAATATTCGACGACGGTTGCGCGAAAAATAACGTACAACACTCAACTATTAAGTGGTATTACACGCTCGTTTTTACTTAGCGGCCTCGGCAAGCCTCGTCCGCCAAACAAAAAACTCGCAGGTAATGCACCACTTACTAATCTTGTAATGTAATCTACTATTCCCACAACCAATACATTGCAAAAACAACAACGCATTACATTTCATGGTAGATAGCGCCATGAGCGCGTTTTAAAAAATGTGAAATTTCGAGGCTTACTAAGCAGCCAGGGGCTGACGTACGAAGGGGTGTTATATGAAATAACACGGGTGGTATCCACGTGGCAACCATTTTAATTGTGATAGGATAACGCCGTGTTAAAATTATAACGCCCCTTCGTACTTGCCCCCCCCCCCACCAGGGCTTCATTCGAATTTGGAAGGCGATGGTGGTTTTCTAGTTTATTGTTTGCGAAGAACCAATTTTTACACTTGCCAACCGTTTTCAAGCAGCCCAAAGGTGTGTTTGCCAACAGCTAGGCTCTGCTGTGAGCCCCTGTCCCACGGAAAATGTCTGGCGATCTCCGCGAGAAGTGTTATCTCTGTAACGAATAATCGCAGTCCACCCCCAGAACGATTCTCACCACGTCCACGAGGAAGTAACGCCAGATTGACCCACCTGCTAGCCAAACCCTGCCCAACCTGCAACAATCCAGGTCACCTAGCTCGGGACTGTGGCCTCAAGCAACGGCTGCCGTGCCAAATTTGTAAGAAAATTAATCACGGTGCCAATCTTTGCCCTTGGCGTTACAGAAATAACCGCTCCCCCCCACCATCAGCTCCACCAAGCGAGGAACAGGATGTCCCACCCCACGAACCCACGAACAGCCGAATGCTAGCCACGACGAACGCAACTCGAGAAATTTTAACCAGTCCCCAAACGCAAAAAGGGGCTCCGCTGGGGCCCCTCATCCCTACTAACCCCCCAAGCGAAGCCAAACGAACAAAAAACTTCAAAAAATTATAGGACCCGGACTTCAACTCAGCACTTATCGAAAACTAGGAACCAAACGCACATCAGATCCGACTATCCGAGCCCCACGAAAATCGTACCCTACGCCACCGTCAGCCCCGGGCAACCAATTCCACTCTCCGGCGCAGGAGAACTCATCGTCTCCGCGATGATCAACGGAAAAACGGGACCTCTCCTCCTCGATACTGGGGCAGAGGTCACTCTCGTCCGACCAGAGTTGGTACCTGGCCCATACGAGCCACGGTACGTTAAAATTAAAGGCATTTCGGGGCATACTATCAACGTCCTCGGCAGTAAAACGTTCCACATACAAATCAACAACCAACCTCCCCAAATCGCCGTCGGCTACGTATGTGACCTCCCCGGGGACCTTATAGGAATCATCGGGTGTGACACTCTCCGAACCTGGGGAGTAACCATCGACATGCTTCGAGGCACCCTAACCATTCAGAACCCTCTTAGCGACCTCCACCCCGTCACATCGACATCACCGCAGCTTCAACATACACCCACGTCTGTTTTCTTCATCGTTGCGAAACAACCTTCAACCCACGCCTATCGAGCAACCACTACCACCCCTCTGACAATACCGCCGAGCTCAATGGTCATCACCCACCTCGCGATGAAGGGCGGAGGAGTCCCGCACTCCAAACTGCCAGCAGACGTTTACGCCGGCACATACGCTCTGCTGCCACGAAAATTGGACAACGTGCTCGAGGCCGCGACATTAACGAAGGCAGAAAATGCGCAAGTAACAACCTCAATAATAAACTACACGCCCGAGCATGTGACCCTGCATAGAAACATGACCATCGCAGACCTCTATCCCACTGAGGAGAACACCCTCGCCCTAACAAATCATCACATCGTCCAAGCGGTCCAACCAAACAATAAACTAGAGGAAAATGTCCGAAACCAACTATGCCACGTAACGGAGCCCCTACGAACTGAAATCATGGCTGCCCTAAACGAATACGAGGACGTATTATCTTATCCTGGCAGAGAAAAATTAGGAGACACCCATATCATAACTCACCAAATTAACACCAGCGATGCCCCTCCCATCTGTAAACGCCCTTACAGGATACCGGTAGCCCAACAACCAATCATGCAAGCGATTGTCGACGATTACTTCAGGCAAGGCGTAATACGTCAGTCCGACTCGCCCTGGAACTCACCCGCACTCCTAGTTGCCAAAAAATCCTCCGATGGGACCCCGAAATTCAGATTGGTTTTGGACTACCGGGAACTCATCAAAATAACCGTTCCCCAGATCTGGCCTATCCCACGTCTAGACGAAACCCTCGACAAACTTTCAAATTCTAAATTCTTCACCACCCTGGATCTTAACTCCGGGTTCCACCAAGTGTGGATGGACCAGGATATTATTGCAAAAACAGCCTTCTCTACTCCCAACCATCATTACGACTTCCTCCGCACACCATTTGGTCTCCGAAACTCGCCTTGTGTGTTCCAGCGGCTAGCGACAACTCTAATTCAGTCTATAGGCCCCCAAAATGCGATTGCCTATTTGGACGACATCATACTATTTTGCCCTTAACGCCAACGATCACGTTGACTTGTTGAGGCGGACGCTCAAGGCGATTAGAGAAGCAAATCTAACTCTACAACTATCAAAGTGTCAATTCGCGGCGTCAGAAGTCGAATACCTGGGACATATCGTGAGTACCGAAGGAATAAGGGCACACCCAAGGATCCTCGCGGGTGTAAAACAATTCCAACGACCAAAAAACCCCAAACAGGTCAAATCCTTTATAGGGCTCTGCTCATTTTATCGACGATTTGTCCCAGGGTTCGCTAAGATAGCTAAACCCCTAACTTTATTAACCACCCAAGGCCAACCATTCTCTTGGACCGACCAGTGCGAACAGGCTTTCCTCACTCTGAAACAAAATTTATTGACGCCACCCATCTTGAAATTCCCAAATTTTTCCCTCCCCTTCATCCTCACCACCGACGCTTCGACCGACGGACTAGGCGCTGTGCTCTCCCAGCCCATCGAAGGACACGAGCACCCAGTCGGCTATGCTTCGCGCCAACTGAAACCACCCGAATCACGGTATTCGGCGACTGAGCTCGAGCTACTCGCTGTCGTGTGGTCCGTAAAATACTACCGGTGCTACCTGTACGGTAGAACCTTCACCATCCGTACTGACCACTCAGCCTTAAAATGGTTAAAAAATCATAAGGACTCGAGCTCGAGACTCATGCGCTGGGCGCTTGCCCTGGAGGAGTACGACTACACGGTTGAGTACACCCCAGGAAAAACCAACAAGGTCGCCGATGCCCTGAGCCGTCAAGTGAACGCAGCGTCAATTCAAGAAACATCCGACACCTCACCCCAACCAGCGACGCAACCAACCTTTAGTCCCCTCACCATAGACCGCGACACCATTAGACATTTACAAGAACAGGACGAACTGACGCAACAACTCCTGCACACCCCCAAGTTCACGAGAAACAAGATTGGACTCGTCTGCCGGAAGTCACCAGTGGGCCTTCGCATCCTTTTACCAACAGCACTCCGCGCCCGCGCTCTGAAACTCGCTCATGACCCACCATATGCAGGACACCCAGGGGCACTAAAAACCCTTAATAACATAAAACAGCTATACTGGTGGCCAAAGTGCAAAACTGACGTCACCAACTACGTAAAAACGTGTGTCTCCTGCGCCGAGAGAAAGGATACCGGCAGAACAACAGCCCCACTCGGACAGTTCAGAGAACCAGGCGCACCATTCGAGGCGATCTCAGCCGACATTCTTGGTCCATTCCTCGTGACCCCAAGGCGGAATAGATACGTCCAGCAAACTGAGCCACTACGTGACCAAAAGACACACCGACTGGGACCTATACCTCCCGGTAGTCGCCATGGCAATGAACACTCAATCCCACGAATCCACCGGATATTCACCGCACGAAATTATGTACGGGCACCCAATGAGACTACCAGCTGATGACGACCTAGACCTGGGACCCGACCAGGAACCATACACAACACACGTAGAGGTACTCCGAGACCATCTACGGACCCTCCGCGACGCCACAACGCTACATCAGGAGCGAGCTGTCGACAAACGCCGGAAATATTACAAGCACAGCCCCACCAAGCCACAGTACCACATGGGTCAGCTCGTGTACCTCCACTGCCCACTCATAAAACCTGGGCGAAGTAAAAAGCTAACGCGTCTGTGGAAAGGGCCTTATCCCGTAACTCAAATCCCCTCACCACTAAATGTTAAAATCAAAATTAGGAACAAGGAAAAATTGGTCCACCTAAATAGAGTCAAACCATTCAACCCCCGCGACCTCACTCGACCACACAACAACGGGAGAATAACCTCAAAACAGGTAGACGACCCTCATCAAACACGCGGTGACCATCAACCAACGGACCAGAGGACACCGACGACACCAGCCCCCATACAACCCCGATCAACCAGACTAAGACAAAAACCTAGGGTCAATTACAAACAGCTGGCCGGTCTCAATTAGTCAATTCTAAATATAAAACCCCCCCCCAACTAATCCTCTGAACGCTACCCTTTATAAGCCCCCCCTTGGTAGCCCCCCTAATAACAACACAAACCCTATTTATAACATATAACTAATCAATCCCACGAATCCACCGGATATTCACCGCTCTTGGTGCTGGCGGGTTTTGGCTGTGGCGCCTGGGAAAACGCACGGATGGCACAGCTACCCTCGCTAACGTCTTGAGCTTGCCAATTCGGATAGCGGAACTAGAACCTCAACTTGCCACCACAGGACGCTAACCCCCCCCCCCCTCACGTGCGTTAAACAGTGACTGAGTGAAGTGTGACAGACAATAGAAAGGTAATAAACAACCTAACAAAAACGATCACAATCATGTAAACTAACCCCCCCCCCCCGAAAAGTGACAGTGCCAACCAACCCCAACCAACTATGGAACTAATCCCCCCCCCCACCTTTTGGTAATGTAATTTATTCCTAAGGCAGAACGTCAACCATAGCCTAAGTTTTTTACCAATAAGAAACCTAGCCATACAGCAACCCCCCCCCCCCCGCCGTTGTAAATAAATAAATTACCCCTAGAATAAGACTAGCTTGTAAGAATTTAGAAATAAGTGAAATCAAAGGACGGACACTAATCTTAACCAGAATTCCCTAGTATAGGACTATAAAGCACCACTAGCTGTACATGTAAATAAAAACAAACAACCCCTCACCAAAACCTCTCCCACTGCTAATCAAACACTCACCCTAACATTTGTAGTTTGTAGTGCATTTTTGTTCCACCACTCTTGTTGTTACCTTTTTTTTTCCTTGTAGACTTAAGCTTGCGCGACAGCGTACGACGCCATTACTCTCACTCCTCAAGGAACCAACGCTTCCAATAACTTCACCTCGGCGTTTGGCTGGCTAAAGGCCAAAAGGGACAAACAATTTTACAACCCACCAAAACGAGTACTGTAACGCCCTAAAAAGGGCGTTATGTTAAGCGATAGAGAAAAGGAGCTCGGTCCGGGAAATTGTTCACCGCTCGGTGAATGAACGCGAGCGGCGAGCTCAGGGACGAGCGGGAGAGAATGACCCGATAGCGTCAACAAATCCTTGAGGAAACTGCTTGTTATCCACAACACTTAGGGTTTTACAAACATGTCCTCGGGGTTTTAGTATAAAAACCCAGGGGGGACGGAGTCGAGTGGACTGCTAGAGTCGGGGGACAGCTTAGAGTCAGGGACGCACATCCGTGCAGGGGGGGCCGAAGCCTCGCGACCAGCCCTCGCGCCAGCTCGTGTACACGCTACCGCAGGCCGTCGGGCCTGGGGAAAGGTGAGTCAGACTGTAAATAATAAATGTACATCACGGGGTAAAGGTACCTCTTTGTTACTCTTTGTCGACTCCCTGAACCCAGACCCATACGGCGGTACAGTACTACATTGGAACAACATTTACCTGCCCCCAATGAAGAACGGCGTTACACTGATGAAGTAGCGACCACAACATGGAAGATAATTTTTCCTTAAATTTGTAACGAACCATCCTTCCCATCTTTCAATCATTCAATCATTAACGTTTTCAACAACCATGTATTTAATCTTCTCCTTCTAACAGGAAACGAATTATTAACGAAAATGTAAATAAATAAAATTAAGAAACTCACCCAGCCAAACTTTACCCGCTCAGCGGGTCTTGCAACTGTATCATATGTTCAATCCCGAGCGAGGACGAAGGACGAGATCTGAGCGGAGACCATCACAACACCACCCGCCGCATCCTTAATCCAATTACGAGCTGCACTTCATCTCTTCATTACGAGAAACCCCGCTCGCACCGATGCCCCATCGACACGCTCACATCAACCTTCTGCTGACGCTCCACATTCCGATTCCGCTCTTCAACATCTTCAAGTCAACTTCCGGAGAGAAAATATAAACAAAACAAGCTGTGGGGCACAGCTACAGACTCCGGAGGGCAGTGTAACGAATACACACAAGTGCAGGGGCATCTTCATCCTTTTCCTAGTTTACAAGAACCATTTAAGTCCTTATCCTTAATTATTATTCCTTCTAAAAATTATCCCTATTTAAATCCACCAATACTACAAATTATTCCTCACCCCTCCCCAGCCCCTCTGCACCAAAACGGAAATCACTGAGACGCCGAGAAAGGGCGGATATTGGAGCGTCATCAAAACTCAGCGTGAGAAAAGCGGGTTTCCCACCAATAGGTGCTGAAAAACAGATAATAAGGAAGGGGCGCTCTGATCACGCTCTCTCTGCCCTCCGAGTCTTCGCCGTAATCCCGTCAGATCCCTAGGTCCGCGTGGTGTGACCTCCCCGAGTATAATAATAGGCTTTATACCGTGTGAATAAATCAGTTTTAAAATACATTTTTGAAAGTATTTTGGGCTTTGTATTTGAAATACATTTTCCAAAAAATTTTGTATTTCACACTCAACGAAAATACAAATACAAATACTTTTAATTTCAACGTTCTTTAGTTTCCACTTCTTCGCCACCATTCACCAGTATAACCTAACTTAGTGACACCATAAATTTGGTACAAAAACCCGGTGTAATAACAGCCTTCGATTGACGTTTTCATTTTTCGAAAAAGTGGAGAGGGAAGGGTAGTCATGGTGGGAGGTGGAAGTTCCGAATTCCTTGTTAGCACAACTGCCGCAAAAATGATGCTAGCGGATGGAAACTTTGCACAAAAATGGATCATACAGAGCCCTAGCCCACAAGTACACAAAGCTGTACAAGTAAGCAAAACTCGTGGCAATTATTGCGAAAAACAACGCTGATTCGAGTTTAAACTGGACTAAAATGGCAAATTCACAACTCAAATTGCGAAAAATCGCCTATTAATAAAAAAAAAGAGAATAGACTGATAATGTGCTAATTCGCTGCAAAATTATCAGAAAACGCTATTTCACAGCTGGAATGAAGAAAAATCAATAATTCGCGGCTGAAATTGAGAAAACGAAAATCTGTATAGCTTCTGAAAGAATCGAGGCTCAAACTGAGAAACAGCGCTAATCCGTAGACAAAAATTGCTCACGCGGGCTAAAATTCTAAAAAAACTACGCGGCTAGAATTGACAAAAATATTAATTAGCGGGGCCAACTTTAAAAAAACACTAATTTTCAACTCAAACTGAGAAAAAAGTTCTAATTGGCTGCTAAAAAATGGCTAAACTGCAGCTGAAAACGAGGAAAACGCCAAATCGTGACTAAAATGGAGGAAAATCGCCAAACAAACGAAAGAATCCCTACTGCACTGCTAAAATTGATTAAAAGCGCTAACCCGTTGCCAAAATTGGTTAGAGTTGTAGCGTGCCAACAGCTAACAAACCTCAATTTTTATTTTTAAAAATAGCAAATATTATGTTAAAAAAACAACATGAGTCAGTTTGATCGCGAGTTCGTATTTTCCCTATTTTTCATTGTCGTTATAAAAAAGATCGCTAAATTTTTCGTTGGCCATTATTTTGTATACCGAAGAGAGCGCGACACACAAAGTCACTAAACCTTGAAAAATTGACAAAACGCAAATGCGTAGCTTCTGTTCGAGGCTAAAACTAAACAATAAACGCTAATCCATAGGAAAAATTGAAGGAAAAATGCCAACGTGGGACTGAAGTGTAAAAAAAAAACAGCTAATATTGAAAAATTCACTATAATTAGCCTGTCGTAAATAAATAAAAACTCTCGTTTTCAGATAAAATGGGGAAAAAGTGTTATTTTCGGCTAAATTTTGTGGAAATCACGATTTCGTGGCTGAAAAATTAAGGTAATTCGCGAATTCACAGATTATAGAAACGCTTCAAAGTAGCTAAAGTTGAAAAAAACGCGAATTTACGGCTAAAATTGAGACTAATTTAAATTTGCGTCAAAAATTGGAAATACGTTAATTCGCGGCTTCCTCGGGAGACTTTGAGGCTGAAATTGAGAAAAAGCGCTAATTTATGGCTATGAGTGAAAAACTCGCAAATTTGCGGCTAAAACTGAGACTAAATCGCTATTCCGCAGTGTATGGTTACGGTGAACAAAAAATGCTAATTTGTGGTAAAAATTTCGAGAATTTTACGGCTAATATTGAGTAATTTTCAGCTCATACTGAGTGAACCGCTAGAAAAAATCGCTAATTTGCAGCTAAAATTGTGGAAAACGCGAACTCGAGGAAAGTTGAAGAAACATCGCTGATTCACAGGATACCAAATCTACTTTGCTGCTAAAGTTGGGGAAAAGCTCATATTTATGTCTTTATGGTGGGGGGGGGGGATTACCCCGCCAATCAGTTGCTAATTTGCGGCGAAAAGCGATAATTTGCTGTTAAAGTTGACAAAAAGCACTCATTCGCGGCTAAAATTGAGAAATTCGCAGTTTTAACCTTTTAAACGCTGCAACTTGAAGCTGGTGAAAACTTCCCATTTTTCGCTTGTTTTCTGTTTTATTATTTTTATATTAAGGGGTTTTTGTTGAAAAAAAACTAAAATGTACCAATTATGATCATTTATTACGACGTTCCCAAATGGGAACATTGGCTGGTAACAGGGTAAGAAAGTGTTTTTTCCCCAGATTCCACTCGATCAGAAAATTATGACCGTCAGGTACGCATACCGTGGAAAAGTGGGAAACATTGAAGATGCAGCCTTTTATTGCATTCCACGCATTTCAGACGTGCATTAGCTTGACGCAAAGCGCATCTTCCCTGATCTGTTGACACAAGATAGTGTCCGTCCGATTTTCTTTGTGATTCAGGAAGAACAATTTTCGGACCAGTTGTGGGACCTGTCAGCCTCGGAGCTAATCGGAGCAAACCCATTGTGACCTGTAATGATAAGTAATATTGTGCCCGGAATGGTTGAATTGATGAAATCATGGCACTAACGTGACGCCGAAATTCCAAGTGGGTCAAGGTAGACGTTTTATGGACTTTTTTTTGAAGGACCCAAGATGCAACGACAACCATGTTCAACGCGTTGGAAAAGAGATTCCACCACCATTTTTTTGACCTCAGTTTGGGACGATATGATCCTAAAAGTCGATCGAGAAGATCAACACCCCCCATGCCGGCGTTGTACGAAGCAAAAAGATTGGGTTGAGGGATATCCACCCTCTTCTTTTTTGTTCTGCTATATCTAAGAACAAGAAAAAACGGTACAATCATGTCATTCAACTCAAGATACAGGACACCTACCTTTTTGCTGACTTTAGTGGTTCGTGTGTTTTGCAGTTGGACGCCATGGTCACTACGGCGTTATCATTCCAGCGATTCACATACGCTAAGCCATCACACCTGTAGTCAAACGTCCCTCGTTCTGCCTTCGCCAAAGACTTCACGGGAGTAAGAGGGCAATTTTTCCCCGCGTAAATATCCATTTTGTATGGATAGCCATTTGGTGAGCAGAGCATCCAAATTTTGAAGCCAAACCTGATTGGTTTCCCCCGTATAAACATTTTACAGGAATGGTGCCCGTAATATGGCACCATCGACTCATCAATGCTCAGCTGAGAATGGAATATGCCGAACTGTATAAACGGAGTTCAAATAATCATATATCGGTTGAATTTTAGCAAGCTTGCAACTATCGGATGTGAGGCTGGCGTTATCCATGAGGTGAAAATTCTTTTTTATATCCCGGAACTTCTTAGGGCGCATTGTGGATGATGCTAACGGAAGAGCAGTATCTTCAGCTGAAGACCAATAAGAATCTTCGGTGGGAAGCGAGTGGTATCCGCTCAGCAAAAGAATTCCAAAGAACTGAGCGATATCGGTCCAAGCTAAGTTGACTGTCTCCCCATGCTGGGAAGCGTAGATTTCGGTCATGGATGTGAGGTATTCAATGTACTCGCGGGTCAGAAATTTGAAGAAAATATCTAAAGGTTGACAATTTATCAGTTCGGGATATCGCTAATCGATTTTACGAAAACTAGACGACGGAATGTCTTCGGCGAATTGGCTCATCTTTTTCCACTGAGGTATCTTAGCAGGCGGTTTCCGAATTTTACGTCGGGGCTCACCTGGTGATTCATCAGAGAGAAGGGTCTCCTGATTTGAATTCATGAGAACCACGTTACCACAAACATCAGCAGGAACGACCGAATCTAAGATGTTTTCGTCCACGTTTTCTTCGTCGGTTATCCTATCGTTCTCGTCCGGTGGCAACTGACATAAATCTATTTCGTCATCCGATTCAGGTAACTCAGAATCACTCATCAAAGCCATAATAAAATCTACAGCTTCCTCAACTGTTCTGAATTTACGTTCCATCGGGATTTTGTTTGAAACACAGAAAGCAAAGAGACACTATACGTGTCGAAGAGAAAACTAAACTAACGCAGCTCACTCGCAGAAGTGAACAAAAAGCAAAAAAAAGGTTGGCCTCCTCTCCACATTATTCGGTTCTTCGAAAATAAGAAACAAACAAGAGTTGCTGAGCTCGCAGAAATTGTGAACAGCGAAAAGGCAAGTGAGATGAAAAAAGGGTGAGTCTATATTGAAGGGGCGAAAGGAGAAGTAATAGGCTTTTGGACCCCAGATCCCGCCAATGTTCCCATTTGGGATCATCACAATTTTCTGGTGCGTTACTTGAATATCATCCATAAAACTTTAGTAAAAACCGGATAAACCAGTAAAGGGAACGCTGTAGTGCACCAAAAAATTTGAATGACACAGAATTCCCTTGAATGACGAGCCAAACTAAAAATTGACTTCTGACGCTTCAAAGACTCCAAAAAACTCAATTTTTGAATTTTCATAAATATTTTCTATAGTTTTTCTCGGCTTTTTCTAAATTACCACCAACAAATTTATGATGGAATCCACCTCCTTATATCGGTTGTCCCTCTGCGAATGCTCCTCTTCAAACTTTTGGAAGTAATATTTTAGATCTATGTTTGTGTAATTCTTTTTTTAAGTTTAATGGATGTGTCTATGAGCAGGTAGTTGGGCTGCCAATGGGTGGACGTTTATCCCCTGTAGTGGCAGATATTTTTGTTAACGAGCTCATACATAGCATTTTGGACAGAAGATCTGTGCGTGTTCAATTCCTGAGAAAATATGTTGACGACACGATTGTTTGCGTTCATCAAAATGATGTTGCAGCGTCCGAGTTTAATTCTGCTCATAGCCTGATTAAGTTTGAAATGGAAGCAGAGCAGGGTGGTAGGCTGCCGTTTTTGGGCTTGTTGGTGAGCAGGGCGGAAGATCAGAGTTTTGGGATTGATTGGTATAGAAAGCCAGATGCTTCGGATAGGATTTTAAATAACTATTCGTCACATCCGTTTCAGCAAAAATTTAATGTGTTGAAAAATAGAGTTAGACGCGTGATGTTGTTGAGTGATTTTAGTTTCCACAGGTCTAACCTGAGTAAATTAAGGACGATGTTTGTACACAATAACTATCCATCTAGTCTCATTGAAGCTGTGATACGGAAACAGAAGTATGACATGTATAAAAAACCATCAGTGCGTGATAGACCTGAGAATGATGGTGCCAGTCAATTAATTCCCACACAAATAGTAGGTAAGAATGGCTGTGATAGATTAAGTATCCCACATATTGTACCTGATAATGGCTGTGATAGACTAAGTTGTCGGTCTGTTAATTGTGGCTGTGACGGTAGGTGTAACTCCCCTGGTGATAAAATTAGCTGTGATTTTAGTAATGTTGGATTTGTTGGTTTTATTTATATTGAAGGGCTTACGGAGAAATTAATGAAATTAGTTAAGCAGGAGGAGATTTTTTGTAATATAAAACTATATAATTACATGGCCAATAGAGTAAGCCAGTTGGTGCCACCGCTTAAGGATAAGACGGACAAAATGTTGAGTTCACATGTTGTGTATGCGATTGATTGTTCTTGTCATAGGGTATATGTTGGCAAGACAATACAGCTCGTAAAAAGTAGAATGGCACAGCATGCTAATAATATTAGAAATAATCAAGGGTGCACTGGGCTCTCACAACATGTGATTGAAACGAGTCATGTTGTGGATGTGAGTAATGTTAAAATTGTTGCAAGGGACAGTAATGAAAGGAGGCTTCAATGGCTTGAGTCTGTCCATATTAAATTGATGAGGAATAATGTTAATTTGCAGGTTGATTCCAACAGAGTTTGTGAACAGTATAATCACATATTAGAAATGTACCGAAAAACGAATTTTGGGAATAGAGCAATGGTGATGCCGTTGGGGAGTGGTGGGGATTAGTGGTAAGGGAGTGATAGATTGGTGGCTTCAAATAGTTTCAATTGCGCAGAATGTATGTTTAGTTGCGTTACTTGCAGTAGAAGGGTAAGATGTCGTTTTTCGTTTATGCTCTTGGCTTATTTTTTACGTGTGAATTTGAGATTTTGAGTAATTTATTGTTCGTGTTGTTCTTGAATATAGTGTCAGTTGCTGATGAGGGGTCACAGTTGTGCCCGAAATGCATTCGACAATTAAAAGAGACTGCAAAAGTAATTGGTTGTAGTTAGTTCCAAAAGTTTGAAGAGGAGCACCAACAAATTTGAACGCAATACTATATTACAAAAAAATTATACGCGGCCTCAAGTATTACTAATATTTTTAAAAAATGTTCAAACTTATGTTCCCAAATGGGAACAATGGCAAGTGAAACGTACTTGGCATAAGCGCTGTTTAGCGGAGAGACTGTGGAAATAGCGGTAATTTGCCTACAATATATGGAAAAGGCCATGGCTAAAATTATTGGCCTTAGAGGTTACCAATAGAGGTATTATGTATGTATAGTTAGAGACTTTTAGGGGCCTCTTGAAGATTTCCACCCCGGGCCCCGATATAGGTCCACCAGTGACCTCGCCTCCTTTTCAGCTCATGATCCACCAGTGATCGCCGGTTCGGTACTAAATACTTCGTGACAACTGTAACGTGCGCTACGCAAGAGAGACAAAGGTTGCCGGTCCCGAGGTTGCCTAACATTACAGCATGGGACAGAGGGCTGAGCAAAGAGTCCAAAGCTCACTTGAACGGCACGGCAAGTGTCGCAATAGGCGACCCGGTTAAATTCCCCTCCTACCCAATCCCGAGTTTTCCAGGTGGACGAAGCGCCGAAATGAAAGGTTCGATCGCCAGATCGCCGTGTCATCGTGCCCCCCCCCCCCGGTAGTTAACAAGTTCTAAGAGGTTTTTGATTGTTAGTTAAGTTAATAAAGTTAGAGCGTTAACTCTTGATTTCATTAGTTTGTCCTGTCTCCCCTGTAACGGTCCTAAAAGCCCCAAAAATCCCCCCCGTTACAAACTGGTGTCAGAAGTCGTCGAACCCCACGTGCCGTCCACTGCCGGCCATCTGACTTGAAAAAGGTAAGAGATTTTTTTATTCTCTAGAACCCCAGCGTTCAAGTTGCTACTTTAGGAATTATTAGCAATAATCCCCCCCCCTGTCATAGCTCTTCCCTCTTCTGCAATTTCGCTTTCCTTTCCCTGTTCGCGGCCGCCACGCGCACGCTTCCCTCTCTCTCTCCTAGGCTATGACTAATTAAAACACCCCCCTCCCTGCTCGCTCCAAAGCAGAAATTAGTTCAACAGCCTTCACATCGCTCTCCTTCTCCTCTTCCCGATCGCCATTTTCCCTCTTCCACAAGGTAAAATGCTGGAAGCCCTAGCGTTCCTCAGGGCTTATAATGACGAGATGGACAGGATAGCAGTGGAAGCGAGAAAACTTATCGGTGTTCATGAAAAAATCCAACAGATAGTGAACACCATAGCCCAACATTTGCAACCAGACCCTGCGAATGTCTGCCTTACTCCTAGCCCTTCACCCAGCCCTGAACCCGAAATACTCCCCTATTCCCTCACTACTAATCCACCTCTCATGCCCTGCACTGTTCCTCGTCCCTTTCTGCCCGAGCCGAGTCCAGCAAACCACACGGCAGCATCCCCCCAACTTTTTCCATGCCTTACCAACCTCCCCGTGGATTCAAACCCTGGACACTATTACCCCCCTCCACAACTTTCGGTGAGACCGACCCTTGCACCCCCTGCCACAACCCGAACCATTTCCCCACCTCCACAAGCGGCCCCCGGGGATGCCTTCCCTACTTCCTGTTCCCCACACAGTCCTGAACCAGAAATGACCCCTAACCCTCTCACCCTAAATCCACCTTCCAAGCCCACCACTATACCCTGGAACCCCATCTCCTCCTCACCGTCAAAATCCATTACAACCCCCCTAACAACCCCAACCACTCCAGCGTCTCACACGGGCCAATTTAGGGACTGTCTCTCAAACCCTGATTTTACCTTGAACCTGATGACTCTCCCCGAACCTAATGGACGTTTCTTCCACAAGCCGAGTTCTAAAACGAACGCAGCTACCCCTCTGCATTTATCAATTTCGCCCACTGAAATGCTTAGGTTGTATGTCCTGCGCCTGACTAGCCCTTATTTTCCCTCGGAAGTACCGTCTACGTTGATAGTGCCCTTCACCAAAAACTCTCTCGGAAATGGCATTCGTTCATATCCTCGAAGTCCTTCCGAAATCCTCCAAAAGGTCCTGTCAAACGGGCGCAAACGACTTAAAACCTATTTTCACCCGGAGGAATTTATTACATAATTACATGCGATTTGATACCTCCTCCCCCCTAGCGTAGTTTATTTTTTCCTTGTTCCCTTCTTCTTCTACACAACCACGTAACATTGTCAGCAAGAATTACTGGGTGAATGTCACTCTACACCTCTCCCCCTTCCCCCTGCCCATTCCATATTCACTGAGTCTTCTTTCGCCGGCAAGCGATCAAGTTACAATGAAAATCCCCGACTACTATTAATGTACTTACGAGTTCTCTGTTCCAGATTATTTTATACCTTCTTTAGCCTATTGGACATTTTGGACATTGGAAATTTTCTCTCTTCACTTGACCCACCTCCTCGTATCATCATCATCGTCGTAGCTTCTAGTTAAAAAAAAAAAAAAAAAAAAAAAAACCTCTTTATCCCCCCCCCCCTTTTAATTGTACTTTAAATTCCAAATTTTATCGCTATGAGGATAGTTTATTAAAAAAGAAAAAAAAAGACGTTGAGCTCTTCAGGGAAAGATTTCGATTAGGCTAGCTTAGTTAGTAGGACATATAATTATATTAGCCTAAGTTAGTCAAATAACCCTATATTTAGTTAATGGTTAATTTTGTAAATAAAATTAGGTCTAAGAAAAGGACGTATATGTATACCAGAGACACTATTATATGTAAATACTATTAGCTTATTTAATGTATAGGTACCCATTTTATTTTATGTATTTATATACACACTAATGTATTTATTTACACAATGGAGTCCCGGGTGGCCGATCTTTCTCGGCTACTTCGACCGCACTGGAAGACATCCATCTAAATTTAACCTCTAACCCCCCCCCCATTCCAAGCACCACTACCCGATCCTCCCCTGCCTACACTTGCCGGGGACCCGATGACGAGCCAGCTCAGCCCATCACGCCGAACCCAAACCGAGACCGATGCCAAGGAGGACCGGCCCGAACACCCGCCAGCGAATGAGACCTCCCCCCACAAACCGTCACCCCGTCCGACACGACGGAGGCCAGTCAGCCAGCGAGGACGCTGGCTCCGGACGATAGGGGGTGGATGTAACGTGCGCTACGCAAGGGAGACAAAGGTTGCCGGTCCCGAGGCTGCCTAACATTACAGCATGGGACAGAGGGCTGAGCAAAGAGTCCAAAGCTCACTTGAACGGCACGGCAAGTGTCGCAATAGGCGACCCGGTTAAATTCCCTTCCTACCCAATCCCGAGTTTTCCAGGTGGACGAAGCGCGTGCCCTGTGGGGTGGGGCCTAGAATTCACCCACCGTACTCCCTGCGTGTCGTACGAGGCGACTAAAAGGGGCGCGAGAGGTCACCCTGTGTCCGGGGTGGAAGGGCCTGGCGCCCCCTGCGTTCCTCCAGCTCCTCGAGTGTTCCAAACTCCTAATCACTCGTCGCACCTTCCCATATCCCCTCCCTTGAGGGTGGGTCGCCGGGGTGTGTTTCTCCGTGGCGCGGCGGTGGACGTCCTTGGTCTTTGGTCCGTCGGGCTAGTAGGTGAGGGTACAGCTCTCCCCCTCGGGGGCCGGGGGTTGGTGGTGCTCCCCCCGGTGCCGCTACAATGTCTCGCCCACGCGTTCGCCGGGTGGTCTGGGGGTGCCTGGGCGGGGCTAGGTTAGTACCGGGGCCCGAACCTCTGCGAACCACAGAGGAGGCTGCCCCGTAGCAGCCAGCGAATAAACCTTGCCCAGGCTAGTAGTGCCAGTTGGTGACTGGATGGAAACCCTGCTGGTCTGGGCGGGTGCATTGCCAGGGCCACTAGCCGAACGTTTGGCGGATAGGAGATCTCGGGTACACGCCGCCGTCGTTGCCGTGGGGGGCGCGCCCTCGGTGAACCTTCCCCCTTCCAATCCCTTACGTAGTCCAGGAGGAGTAATGAAAGATGAGCAAGCCGAATAATAATAAATCAGCACCAGGGGCAGGAGTGGAGAGGGTTTTTTCCAACCCAGGCAGTGGGGGAAATTCGCCCGCTGCAAGAAGCAGCTTGGGGAGTAGGGGGTCGACGTCCTCGCTTCCGGGGACGCCGGCCGAAGGGGTAGGCCGCAGGGTCTCTGCGGGTGCGGTACTTCACCCGTTCACCCCCAGAGACGTCTTTGGAGGGGGGGAAGTTTCGCCTGAGGCTGGAGAGGAAGCGCTTTTCGCCACCAGGGACCGCCTCATGAAGTTTGTGTTCTCCGAGGCGAGTAAAATCCATAAGGCCCCGGGCCTGAAGGTCATCGGGATGATCGATGAGGTCATCTCGGTGGCCCAGAGCTTGGGGCGGGAGCTCGCCTGTGAGAGAGTGAGGCAGGTGGGTACCCCTGTGGGACCAACGCACAGTGTGGAGGGCTTCCAGTCCTCCATAGAGGCAGCCCTGGCACCCTTGGTGTCGAGGCTGGAGAGCCTCGAACGGCGGCTGGAAGCGGCGGGGGGCCAACGTCGGGGGGAGTGGCGTCACTGAGCCCGAGATCAGCAAAGGTGGCATCCGACGCCATCAGGATGGGAGTGAGCCCGGTCGTGGAGGAGTTCGCCGGGCTCAGTCGGAGAGTGGAGATGATGGGAGAAAGCCGAGTCGAGGGCCTGGCGGAGCAGCTCGGGCCGTGCCTCTCTCAGGCTGTGGAGAAGGCAGTGAGTGCGAGTGTGGGAGGGCTCCTTGGCTCTATCCAGGTAGGGCTGGGGAGACTTGAGCAGTCAGTGTCAGCCCTCTCAGGAAGGCTGGCCCTTGTCGAAGGGCGAGTACAGGGGGAAGGCAGCCAAACTCCACCGGCGGGTGAGACGGTAGGGGAGAAAAGGAAACGCCCGAGAAAAGAGACTCCCCCGGAGGCGCCAGGCGAGGGATCCCAAGCGGGTACATCACAGAATGCCGTGCTCCCGCACCAAGTGGATCGGCTGAAGAAGGCAGCCGCCCGTCGATCGGGAGGGGAAACCTCGGACTAGGTACTGGCCACATCTTAAGGAGTTCCGCAGAGAGAGAGAGGTGGACGAAGCGCCGAAATGAAAGGGTCGATCGCCGTGTCATCGTGCCCCCCCCCCCCGGTAGTTAACAAGTTCTAAGAGGTTTTTGATTGTTAGTTAAGTTAATAAAGTTAGAGCGTTAACTCTTGATTTCATTATTTTGTCCTGTCTCCCCTGTAACGGTCCTAAAAGCCCCAAAAATCCCCCCGTTACACAACTTGCCTACTTTTCTTTGCGCATCACGGCGCAGCGCCATTTCGCGCTGCTACATTTTGTCAACTTGTCTATTGAAGGACCTGATATTTTTGAATTATTTATTTTTCGTGTTTTTCGCACTATCTGCCGTCGAAATCGAATTTTTGAAAAGTATTTTAAATTGTATTTGTATTTTATGCAAAACACAATTCAAAAAGTATTTGTATTTCAGTATTTAAAATTTATTTTTGAAAGTATTTTGGGCTTTGTATTTAAAATACATTTTCAAAGTATTTTGCCCACCCCTGTTGAACAGTCTCGAGACGATTTTAATACTTATAAGGGTATGCAGCCGCCCGCACGACGCATCAGCGTCGAAGTAAAGAGCCTAACTACCATCACATGTTGGTGGGGTGAGGACTGAGGCTTTCTATGTACTGTTCCTTGGAAGTTTATTTTAAAATCACCAAATGCACCGTTGATATCCTTCTGTCCGTGTGCCAATTCACCAGTACACCTTTCTCCCAAATTGGGAATTGATGAAAGTTTCCCATTAGCGATTGTCTAACGTTGTCTATGGGTTTTAGTTTGGGGGGAGGGCATAAAATGGGCCTTTGATTCTTGATACGGCAGTGAATCCAACGTCGTTTTATTCAAGTTTTTCAGTGGCCGCCATATTGAATTCTGAGCTTCCGACCTAAATTCGGACGGCCATATTATCATCGAAATTCGTGTTCAGCAGGTCCGAGTTAGTCTAAAAAACCCATTTGGCCAAATGTTATCCTGAAGAGTTGAGTTCTAAAGGGTCTTTAGAAAATGAATGAACCTGTCTATAATGAGTGGTACTCGCGGGGGGTGGACTGCTTTTTTTTTTTTTTTTTTTTCCTCTGGCATTGGCATTGTACCATACAGTCATTGCATTTATGTAAGATATTACGTTGTGGTGGTGTTTGTTGTTGTTGTTGTTGTTGTTATTATTATTATTATTATTATTATTATTATTGTTGTTGTTGTTGTTGTTGTTGTTATTATTATTATTATTATTATTATTATTATTATTGTTGTTGTTGTTGTTGTTGTTGTTGTTGTTGTTGTTGTTGTTGTTGTTGTTGTTGTTGTTGTTCTTCTTCTTCTTCTTCTTACTATTCTTATTGCCTAGATATGTGTCATTAAGGTTTTAAAGTAAAAGTTTTAACGCCTCTTCTTATAAATCGTCCGTTAAATTCATTTTGAAAGTTCAACTGTATAGATTTAACGACTGCATTACTGGAGCTATACGTATAATGTTGAAAATTCCCACCATTAAAATAATCAAAGAGTCGTGAATTTGTATTTGTTTTTATTTTCAGCGCATTTTGTGTGATTATTTCCGCACAAAATAATCCCATAACGCGCTAGCCTTCGTTATCTTTGGGCTCTCGTTTTCAGGCGACGAGGACGGTCTCACATTTATGGACGTCACCTGACTTCGACGCATGGCCGCTGTGGAGGGCCGACCGAATGTCTCGTCGGGAAGCGAAGCGACGTAGGCGAGAGTGCCCCGTTTGACCGGTTTGACTTTGAACGGGAGACAATCATAGGCGTAATGAATTGAAGCGATTGTAATCATTTTAATGAGAATGAACCCCAAGATGAGGAAACACGAATGAAGAACGGAGTCGGTGTCTGTCGTCGGTCGATAGAAGACGTACATATCTCGCGTGATGGTGCGTGCGATTAGGTTCAAATGAACGGGGCGGTCAATCAGGAAGACAATGCCACGCGTAATTTCCGCGTAGTAAAAAAGTACGAGATAAGACGCTAGCATTACTCTAATTATGCTCAAATACGGAGTGCCCTGCTCAACGCCCACTTTGTAGTACCGCCGTAACGTTGGCATTGAGGTAAATTGTGTGAGAATGGTTACAAGTCCAGTCAGTGAGCACGCGACAAGTTCCAATGAGTACATTTCAAACAATCGGACGTATTCATATTTATAGCTCATAGCGATGTATACGCTTGACAGATGGTCCTTAAGGGCGAGAACAGAGCAGTATAAAATGATAACGACGCAGCACAAGACAGTGAGAACGTCTACAGAAAAGTCTGATTCGTAGGCATAGTGAGTTGCTCCTCTAACTCGCGTGATGCTCCAAATACGTAGAACGGACAGAATAGTTAAGATTGTCATAAAATATATCCACGATCGATAATAATCGGCATGTTCTGAACGCACTGAAACTCTTGATGAGTACACCTATTATTGTTCTGAAAGTTAGAATGATGAGATAAATCGAGACATACAACAGATTCTTACTTACCCAAAGACGCCCACTGTAGAGATTGTTTGGTGTTACAGTAACTTTTAGCTCTACATAGTCGTATATTTTCAAAAAAGGGCTGAAAGTGGTGACTTGAAATAACAGTTCTCGAGTCCTGTTGTCAAACCAATTGTTTAGGTAAAGTGTTGTAATATTACGTTTCGACGGGCCTAGTTCGGTGGGCAATACGTGTACATAACCCATTACTGGAATTCGAATCGAACCTGAAAGGCAAACATAAGATTAACTTATCATCACAAAATTCTAGATCCACTACGTTACCCCACAGAAAGGAGGGACCTCCAAAATCGTCATCATAAGTCCAAGTGCCTCTCTTTTGTCCGATCTCTTCATAGTCGGTCCATTGCCTGGAGAAATTTTTCGTTTCTTTGGTGTGAAAATCCAATAATCCACCGGAACCGTTATAATAAGAGGACATAATCGGCGCCAATGAATGACCTGAAAAATCCAAATGATGTGCCGTGAGGAGGAGGAGGAGGGGGAAGGATTGACGGTCCATGATCTTACTTGGCCGAACCCTGTTCTGTACCACCACTGGAGCGCCGAAAACTTGACTATAATAGTCAGCAGTCCATCCATTGCGATGATCTGCCGCTGCCCACGGATCACTCACGTTCACTTCCACAGCTTCTTCTGAACGCGGAAGTGGTTTTCCGTTGTACCAAAACACTTTATGAAAACTGGGAAGGAAAGTTTGAGTGATGTACTGAAAAAATCTTGAAAAATGAAACGATCGTTTAGATGATTGATGGGAAGGGTGAGTCGTGGAAACTTGACCAACTGTAATTGATTTTTAGCATCGCTGAGTCCAATGCCCGTTGCTGTCGGCTCCAGTGCCATCGCCCGAACTCCCCTAATTTTTACCCATTTCATTTTAATCTCTCTCGACGACAATATGAAGGAAAATGAAATCAATAGCGTGAGGGCTACAGACAATGCAAACCATTGGGAAGATATGAATGTTCGAAACATCATCTGTCAAGGCCAAACAGATAAATGTCGAGACAATAGTTTGTTTTGGCAAGTGCGTATCATACAAACCTTTGCCTTAGCGATTCGTTCGTACTTCATTTTTTTCCTTGAAATTCTTCCAACCATTTCCTGGTAATAATTCAATCTATCGTGCTCCTTCCACTCAACGTTCGTAATTCCATGAACATAAAAATTGTCCCAGCTTCGCCTCTGTATGACAAAACGTGGTCATGAATTATTTATACACCGCGCCTTAAAAGCGTTAAGAATTTAACCCCAGGGTTAAATTACCCGCTCCTCATCACCGGTCACAAAACCCAAAATCGCTAATCGCAACCACGTGCCAAGTAGCGGTTACTTGACAAGGAAACCCACAACTTATACAGCGTCCCTGCAAAATATCTAATTCTCGGCACAAAGCGCTAATTTGCAGCTCAATTTAAGAAAAAGCTCTTATTTCGCAGCTAAAATCGAGAAAACGCGCTCGTGTTCACAAGGAAAAACGCTTATTCACTGCCGAAATAGAGAAAAAACGCAGATTCGAGGTTTTTCGACGTAAATAGGCCAAAATTGATAATAATTGCTAATTTGCTGTTCTTGGTGGCAAGACTGGGTCTGCGACATATGACTCATTCGCGTAAGATATTGCAAAGAAACGCTCGTTTTAGGGCGAAATTGAGAGAAAAAAAATTCATTTGTGGATAAAATTGAGATACAAAACTCCTATTCATGGTGTCAGAAGGTACCACTGTGGCTAAAATTGAGAACAAAAAATCATATAATTGGTCATTTTGTTGTTATTTGAAGCAACTTTGCGAAATTGAGAAAAAGTGCTCAAGTGCTGTCGGTTTGGACAAGTCCACAGCTGAAATCAGTGGCAGTGGCTTGTACCGAAAAATCAGTCATTTTTTGCTCTACAACAATTCTATGTACAGAGTTAGCCATTTTTCAGACTCGGGAGGTTACGCTTGACGAGGTATAAATACCAGTGATAGCGACCCTCTGGAAAAATACTTTTTTCGGTTTTTTTTGAACAGTTTTGAGGTCTTTAGAGGTACGCCGCGGGAAGTTTCGGAGGCGGACTGCGTGCTTTCATTTGCTTTTTGTGCGGGACCGTCGGAACTTTGAGGGAAAGTGAGGTGAAAGTTTGGTGAGCGTGAGTGGGCTGGGCGGGCATGGAGGATAAGCCCCGTGATAGCGGAAGTTTAGAGGTTTCGGCCTCTAAACTGAAGCTCAAAGACTCGGGGGACGAAAATCTGTCCTTGAGCAGAACCCCGAGCGCTAAGGCGGGGGCAGGGATCGTTTCAGCGACCCGCCCAAACTTGGGTAAAATTAATGAGGGGAATGATTTCCGTAGTATACCGAGCACCAGCTCAATGGCAGGGACCGCTTTAGCGACCCGCCCAATGTTAGGTAGAGTAAGGCCGGTGGGAGAGACCTCGGATAGTGAGGGTCCATTCGAAGAGCCACGTCGCCACCGACAAGGAAGAGAGTCGAGGAGAAATATGAGAAAGGCGGCGAAAGCCAGGAAGGCAATGGAGGAGAGAGAGAAGGGGAAACTCCTAACCAGCTTCCAATCCCGTTTTCAAAATCGACGGGCTGAGCTGGAAAAACAAGTACACCAGGAGAGACAGGTAAATGCCCAAATTAGTAAACGGCAGAGGTCAGGGTCGCAGCCAACGCCCCCGGATACCAAGGCTCCAGTAAAGAAGCCTAGGGGGGAGGGGGCGGTGACCGACACTAGGGTCACGAGACTAAAAGAATCGGCTAGGGCAAAAGTGTGTGTGGTCAAAGAGGCCAGAGAACCTTTTGAGGTCGAGGAGGTTTTAGAGATTAGAAAGTGGATTTGCACGAGGCAAATAGAGAAGAAGTGTAGGGCCGCCCTGGTCAACACGGGTCTGGTACATGACAGTAAGATCTTTGTACTCACCTGTGAAACGGCCGAGGAGGCGGGGAGGATCGTGGAGTTATTACAGGAGGAGGGGAAAACCCGAAATTTGGTGATTTGTAGGCTACCGGACCTACCGATTCCTAGCCGAATAAGGGCGATGGTATCGGGCTTAGTGATGTCCAAGGAGACCGTGATCCCCCATATGGAGCTCACCAACTGGAAGAGGGGATTTTCGTTCGAGGAGTGGAAGATGGTGGGTTTTGAGCAAGACCCCACGGGCGAGAGGGTGCAGATCACCTTCGAGGTACCTAAGAAGGACGCCGAGGAAATTAGGAAGGAGCCCATGGTGGGTATTGAACTCTTTAAAGTCAGGTTTAGGGTTCTGCCTAACAGGTGGATGGGTGAAATGGACAGCGAGGGGTCAGATATGGAAGTCGACCCGGTAGGAAATCAAAGGCCAGCTGAGGGAGCGAGGGGCAATTAGCAACACAGCAACGGGGGGGGGGGGAATCCTCACCGTCCATGAGTTGGAGGAGGACCTGTTGCTGGGCTCGCCGAAGTGAGGTGCGTCCAGGCTAACTTGCAGCACAGTAGGACCGCGGCTGCGAATGTAGCGGTCCTGATGAGTAGGGTAAGTTTTGAGGTGGGCCTGTTCCAGGAGCCATATGTCTCAGGGAACAGGGTATGTTATCTTAGAAATAAGGATTATAAGATTTTTTATACTGAGGGAGACCTGGCTCCGAGAGCATGTGTGGCTGTGTTGGCGAATTTTAACCCGATACAGTTGCGCTCCTTCGGAACCAGGGATCTCATTGCGGTCAGTTTCAGGGCAACCCTGCGAAATCAAGAGGTCAAGGAGGTCGTTGTACAGAGCGATGGAGGAGGATGGCGTACCAGCGGAGCTTGAAAATCTCTGCGCCCACTGCCGGACAACAGGGAAGCTGCTAGTGGTCGGAGCCGACGCGAATGCCCACCACCTAGCGTGGTGGATTTGGTAAGAATAGGTCTTTTTGTGGAGAATAGGGGGGATGAGCCCACCTTTGTAGTTAGGAACAGGCAAGAGGTCATTGACGTGACCCTGAGCCTGGGGAGTATGGGTAGGCTAATTAGCAACTGGAGGGTGCAAGAGGGGGTGATAACGTCGGACCACCGACCTATTATGTTCACAGTAGGAGCCGAAGGAGACAAAGCGGAACCCGAACGGAACCCCAGACATACAGACTGGGATAGATTCGAGCGGGAGGTAGGAAGAATGGTGGAGACCGGGGGGTTATCCATTGACGAAGAGGAAAGAGAGGTAAGGGCGTTTCAGGTGGCCTGCCCAGAGCAAAGGAGGAAGCCCAAAAAATCCCCTTGGTGGGGCTTAGGGCTCCGCTTGCTCAAAAGGGCGACCAGAGCGGCCGCGGAAACCGCGAAGGCAACAGGGAACGACGAGGACTGGGAGGCCTACCATGCGGCTAGGAAAGCTTACAAGACTGGAATTTGCCGCGCCAAGAAAGATACATGGAGGACCTATTGCGAGGGAATTGAGGAAACAGGAAAGGCGGCGAGACTCGTTCGTATCGTACGGTCAGAACCGAATGGTAATGTAGGATCACTAACGATTCCGGACGGTGGTTCGGTGGTTGATGGATTAGGTATCGCGACACACTTGCTAAATACTCATTTTCCAGGGTGCAGGAGCGAGGAGGTCGTGCCACTGAGGGGTGGAACAGAGCACGAAGAGGAGTGCAATAGATGCGACGTGGTGATCTCGAAGGAGCGATTCAACTGGGCACTCAGCTCCATGGGACCCTACAAGGCAGCAGGATTGGACGGAATACACCCGTGTGCCATCCAGCATGCCGGGGGGAGGCTTCAGGAGAGAATAAGACGACTCTTCGTCAGGTGCCTGGCAGCCAGGAAAGTACCCACGGCCTGGAAACGGGTGAGAGTTGTTTTTATTCCTAAAGGTGGCGGGAAGCATGCCAAAGCGGAGGATTTTAGGCCTATTAGTGTAAGCAGTGTATTTTTAAGACTGATGGAAAGGATAATTGAATTATACATGAGGGAATCATTGGCTACTGGGGGAGTGATCCATCAAAACCAGCATGCGTACACGGCGGGGAAGTCGACCGAATCGGCCCTCCACGACTTACTGGGGAGGGTGGAGGGATCGGTGGCCCAGAAAGAGTACGCGTTGGCTCTTTTTTTGGATATTGAAGGGGCATTTAATAGGGTACATAGGGAGTGTATTGTGGCAACTCTAGGGCACTTTGGGGTGGAGACGAGGTTGATTCAATGGATAGACTACTCACTGAGTCATAGGTGGGTGGTCGCTAAGGTGGGCAGCGATAGGGTGGAAAAACGAGCCAGTAGGGGGGGTGCCCCCGGGCTCAAATCTCTCGCCTCTTCTCTGGATACTTGTGGTAGATAGTCTTATAAGGGAATTAGTGGAAAAGGGCTATTATGCGCAATTTTTTGCGGATGACGGAGCCATAGTGGTTAGGGGGAAAGACTTATCCACACTGTGTTCCCTCATGAGGGGGGCGGTGGGGATAGTCGAGGCATGGTGTAGGCCTAGGGGTCTCACAATAAACCCTAGTAAGATGAATATGGTGTTGTTCACTCACAAGAGAAAAAGGGAGGGATGGCAATCAATCCACTTTCGGGGAGAGGCCATCGCTCTCTCTAAACAAGTTAAATATTTGGGAGTCATATTGGATGAGAAGTTAAGGTGGAAGGAACACGTAGACAGCGTCTATAAGAAAGCTGTGGTGGCCTTTCACCAACGTAGACAAATCGTGGGGAAGACCTGGGGCCTGAAACCACGAGGCATGAAGTGGATATACACAGGCATCATCCGACCGCGCATCCTGCACGGGGCGGTCGCATGGTGGAGGTGGATAGAGAAGGGAGGGGGGGCGGATAGGCTCGCAAAAATACAAAGGCTTGCTTGCCTGGCGATTTTGGGGCCATTCCGGACAACCCCTACGAGGGCCATGGAAAGATTACTAGGCTTGAAGCCCTTGGACATTGAAGTCAGGGGTCGGGCACTTAAAGTTGCCTACAGGTTGAGATGCCAGGGAGGCCTAAAGAGGGCCAGGCAGGGCCAATGGGACTGGGAAGGGAACTAAATAGAGTATCCCCGTCCTCGGCACATAGGCCGGATTACGTGGTTAAAAGGAATGACTTCTCGACCAAAATCAAACAGAGAGTCATTATGAGAGAAGAAGGTTGGGAATCCCGGCAAGGGGAGCTGGTGTGTTACACGGACGGCTCCAAGAAGGGTCAGGAACGGCCGACCGGAGCTGGAATTTTCGTGCCGGAGCTGGGGGTGGAAATAAGTATCCCGCTAGGGGGACACACCACAGTTTTCCAGGCCGAGGTGGTAGCGATCGATGCTTGTATTCGGGAGCTACTGAAGCGGAAAGTGACAGGTAGGGCGATCGGCATCTACTCTGATAGCAGGGCGGCGCTGGGGGCGATCACCAAACTCGTGGTGGACTCAGCGGCCGTGGCGAGTTGCAGAGTAGGGATACGGGACCTCCAGGGCGAAGGGAACTCTCTAACGTTGGGATGGATCCCGGGTCATAGAGGATGGCAGGGAAATGAAAAAGCAGACGAGCTGGCCAAGCGTGGCGCGGACCAGCTGGTGATAGGACCTGAACCGGAGATAAGGGCCTGGGCCAGTGACCAAGCCCTGAGGAGATGGCGGACTGAACCAGGGTGCCGGCAAGCAAAACTGGGAATAAATGAGGAAGACCAGGAAGCTTCGGCATGGTTGCTGGGACTAACACGGGTTAAGCTTAGGCGGATAGTAGGGATGTATACAGGACATTACGCCCTTAATAGGCATCTGTCAATCATGGGGGTAGTAGGGGAGCCCGACTGCGAAAGGTGTGGTGAGGCTGAGGAAACCGCGGAGCACGTCGTATGCGAGTGTGACGGCTACGCGGCGGTCAGATACACCATTTTTGGTGACGATAGGATATCCTTCCCCAGCTTCTTAAAGGAGAATGGGACCCGACTCCTGAGTTTGCTGGAAAGGATAAATAGGTTTGAGGAGCCGCACTAGGCTCTCCCAAGTCCGGGCCCCAAGTGGGTATGGTGTGTGGGCCGAAAGGCTTTTGGCACCTTCGGAGTCGGGAGACCGTCCGAGCCCTCAACAAAAATATAAAAAAAAATAGCCATTTTTCAAATATTCAACAATTAAAAAAAAAATCAGCCAATTTCGTACAAAGAATCACTAATTTTCTCGAAAAGCAGGCATATTATCCGAATCCTTCATTTTTTATAAAAATGAGCGGTTTTTTGTTCATAATCTGCTAGTTTTTTCAAAACCGACAATTTCCTCATGATTCTGGCATTTATCACTAAATCAGGTATTTTCCTCTAAATCTGCAATTTTTCTCCAAATCAGCCTTTTTTTTTGCATTGTCAGTCATTTTCTGTTCAAAATCTGCCGTTTTTGCCACAAATTATAACTATTTTACAGAAAACCTATCATTGTCACCAATCAGGTATTTTTCTCAAACCAGGAATTTTTGTAAAAATCAGTCATAATTTTGCCAAGCCCAGTGAATCCTCCCCTCCCGGAGACGCTATTGCCATAACTCAAAAATATACTCACTCGGTAGAAGTAAAACAGCAACGTTGACTTAATGATGACCCTTATTGGTTCAATAAAAATGACGTCACCAATGATCGCCACCCAATAAATGAGCATCCATTGCAGTGAGGCGACTCTTCCTATTTTCAAGCCACGAATTATGATGTATGAGACGGATAGGCAAAATATGGCCAGATACACAACCCTAGAGTGTATTCAAACGAATAATGCGGGCCTGAAGCGATGGAACTTTACGCGATAATCCTAACCTGCGGAGAAGAGCCCATTCCAAAACCTCTGGACGAGCCGCTTTACGAACGTCAGTCGGATCAAACCACAAGAAATAATTCGGCGGTGTGAACAAATGAGCTTGGAAATTTTTGTTCATCACCATGAGGATGCGTCTAAACCGGCCGACTCGGGTCATTGACTTCACCGGTCGTTGCCGTTTGAATCTAGTTAGAGCCCTTCGACCGGTGCCACTGACGACAACTCTTTGAAAACTTTCAGCGTTTGAAGGTTTTAGTTTCTTTGTGGTTTCGTGACTCTTTCTATTTACAAGGAGAAAGGTAGCACTAAATATTATCAAATGGTGGGGGGGGGGGTGGAGGAGAAGGCGATGAGTTTAATTACTCGAAAAGAAATATTTCTATTGCGTAGACAACGTACGCTACAATCAAAACCAAAGCTGCAGTGTTGGCCTCCTTTGTCTTGAACACAATATCCGTGGCGTCTAGAGCTCCCCCTAAAATGGATGACTTGTGAGAACAATCCACCACCACTCATTACTCTTGTGAAACTTACCTGTAAACGTCGCTCTAAACAGTAGTGTTGCGCTCATCACAACAAAAACAAAGTTCATCAGCAACAGAGCCTGTTCCACGTGCAGATTAATGTTTCGTTTGGTTCTGTAACACATGGTTAACGAATGATTCCGCCACTCCCGTACATCAACCTCAGCGTCTCCAAAATTTTGGTTCACTTCGTAAAAAATGAAAACCAGCGATGACTCTCAAGTAGTTGATCGGCGAGGTATCTCCTCAATTCAGGAAAAAAATGGTATTTCTTTTCGTCTGAACCAGCCTCCAAGACTGACGGCAATGGGGCGTCACTTTGGTAGCTGACCCAACTGACGTAATCACTTTGAGCTAACCATTTCTGGATGCTGAAATCGTAAGCCACCGAGGCCATTATGTCGTACACGAGAATTTTCTCGCAATACCTGTTGGAAAACACAAAACGTTGGAGACAATTTATTCTTGGGGGGGCCAAACACCGCATTGCAGAACCGATTAATTCTGGAAAATCAAGTGCCCCAAAAAAATTGAGAAAAAGCGCTCACTATCAGCTAAAATTGAGATGACGACGCCAATTCACGGTTAAAATTAAGAAAAAGCTATAGCTTCGCAGTTTTCGGAAACAAACTTTGTGGCTAAAGCAGATGCAAAGTGCTGATTCATGGCTAAACGTGGAAAAAAAAAAAAAAAAAATCGCCGATTCGCGGCTGAAATTGTAAACAACTTTAATTATTCTCCGATAAAACAGACAAAACGCTAATGCACGGTTAGTCCAGTCTGTATTTTAAAATAGGAGGCCGGAATCGTACTGAGGGACGGTGAGCAAGCGGCATTAGGAGGCGCTGCGCATGGGAATTCCTTATGCAACGGCATTGCAGTCAGCTCTCCGTATCCTCCCACTCAAGCCACTGGATTTGACCAAATTTCGGAGCTTAGGAAGCAAATTGACCGGCTTAGTCGCTCTATTTAACAGCTCTTGAACCAGTCTCGCTCCCGGTCACGATCAAAGTCGTCTTCACGTGATTCCGCGCGAGATCACTCTACCGATCGGCTTTCGCTGTGCTACTACCACAGACGGTTCAAAAACAAAGCCCGCCGGTGTGTGCAACCATGCACTTTCGTCGCTAAATCCGGAAAACTCCCACCCCGGCACGACTTAACAGCGGCTGTCGGCGCAAGGGGTATCTTCCGGCCGCCTACAAATAACAGATGTACGGACGGGCCTTTCGTTTTTGGTCGACACTGGGGCCTGCATGTCTCTGCTGCCACCCCGCCCAACGGACCTCCAAACAGTTTCGTCTCTCATCCTGTACGTGGCCAACGATTCGAAAATTAATACATATGGCCAACGACTACTCAATTTGGACATCCGCCTTCGGCGTAATTTCCCTTTCGTCTTCACCATCGCCGACGTTTCCGTTCCTATTCTTGGAGCCGACTTCCTCCAATCGTACGGTCTTTTGGTTGACCTGCGCCATGGGCAATTAATCGATCCTCTCACTAACAGGACTTCTGCAGCTCGATTGGTGGCATCAAACGGAGTGAAAATCACCGCAATCAAACCTGGAATCCCTCCTCAAATCGACCAGTTGATCGAAAGTACGGTGTCTCCCATAACACGTACAAAATCTCCGGAGATTCCAGAAAAATTCCTCCTGTCTTCCACCACATCCCAACGAAAGGAGCCCCATGTTACGCCAAACCTCGTCGTCTGCCACCAGAAAAATTAAAAGCGGCTGAAGCGGAATTCGAGTTCATGATCCAGCAGGGCATTTGTCGGCCGTCTAAAAGCCCATGGTCCAGCCCGCTCCACTTGGTCCCAAAGAAAAATGGAGACTGGCGCCCTTGCGGGGATTACAGACGATTAAACGCCCAAACCGTCCCGGATCGGTACCCGGTGCCCAACATCCAGGACTGCACAACGGCCTTACACGGCGCCACCGTCTTTTCAACCATTGATTTGGAGAAAGCGTTCCTTCAAATCCCAGTTCTCCCCGAAGACGTGCCAAAAACCGCAGTCGTAACCCCATTTGGCCTTTTTGAATTTACTAAAATGCCTTTTGGCTTGACCGGGGCAGCACAAACACTACAGCGATTCTTGCATTCCATCACTCGAGACTTGGATTTCGTTTACGTCTAATTTTTTCTGAAACCATGGAAGACCACCTCCGCCATTTGAAACTTTTCTTCTCTCGACTCCAAGAGTACGGTCTTTCGATTAATGTGAGTAAAAGCACTTTCGCTCAAACTTCAGTTAAGTTCTTGGGTCACACCATCTCTTCCAGTGGCATCTCTCCTTGTGTCGACAAAGTGTCCGATATCGTCTCGTACCCAAAACCAAACACTGTCGGAGAACTGAAACGTTTCTTGGGCATGATACATTTTTATCATCGTTTCCATCCGAGAATAGCGGAACTGCAAGCACCACACCACCTGAAAGGAAATCGTCCATCCACAACTCCCATCACGTGGACAGCTGCCATGGAAACCTCCTTTGTTGCATGTTAAAAAATCACTCGCCGAAAAAACAATTTTGTCGTTTCCGGGCCCAGAAGCCACAATATCCATTATGACGGACGCGTCGAATACAGCAATTGGTGGCACTGTCCACCAGCTGAAAAATGGGATTTTACAGCCATTAGCTTTTTTCTCACGAAAGCTCACGTCATCTGAACAAAAGTATTCGACGTACGACCGCGAGCTGCTTGCCGTTTATGCGACGATCCACATTTTCCAAAACTCGTGACGATTGGTCTCCACGACAAGTTCGACACCTAGGCTATATCAGTCAATTTTCGACCGACATAAAGTACGTCAAAGGCCAAGACAACGAACCAGCCGACGCGCTCTCTCGTATGGCGTCGATCGTGAAAAAGACGGTGACCTCAGCTGAAATTGCAAGTATGCAAGAGAACGACTTGGATTTGGAACGTATGTTGAAAAATGACACAACCGGCCTACTGCTTCGCCGCGTGTCCATAGAAGGTGCGTTTCCCTTCTGTGACGTCTCTACCGACCGTTCTCGTCCATTTGTGCCTAAAGCATTACACACGCAGATTTTCAACCAGTTCCACGATTTATCTCATCCTGGTGGCAGAGCTACTACACGTCTTATATCAGAACGTTTCGTTTGGCCACTCATGCGGCGTGATATAAAGAATTGGGTCCGCCAGTGTCACAAGTGTCAAACGTCCAAAGTACAACGACACGAGAAGACGCCCCTCGTGCACTTTTTGACTACTGATGAGCGCTCCGCTCATGTCCACGTCGATATCGTTGGGCCGCTTCCGCCATCAAGAGGCCTACGTGTACCTTATAACCTGCGTCGATCGATACACCCGATGGTTTGAAGCATTTCCGATGCCGGACCAGACAGCCTCTACTGTCGCTCGCACCTTTTTTGAGGGATGGATCGCTCGCTTCGGCTCTCCGGTCAGCTTGGTGACTGATCAGGGCAGAAATTTCTTGTCCTCTTTGTTTCGCGATGTCACTTCTGCGCTTGGCATAGAATTACGAAACACAACTGCTTACCATCCGCAGGCAAATGGTCTTATCGAACGACAGCACCGGACTTTAAAGGCTGCTCTGATGTGCCGAATGGACACACAGGAGAGTTCATGGTCCCTCGAGCTTCCGGCTGTTCTACTTGGTTTACGCTCAACATACAATGAAGACATTAAGGCAACTCCGGCCAACCTTGTTTATGGCACCAACCTCAGGCTGCCGGGAGAATTTTTCGAGACACCATCTTTCGTGCCAACAACCAGCCAAGAGTACTTCCACAAGCTAATGGACATATTTTCACGACTGCGACCAACCAGCACGGCATGGCATGGCTCTATCCGCCCTTTTCAAAATACTGACCTGGGAAAATGCTCCCACGCTTTCTTACGTGTTGGACGGAGTAAAAAGCAGTCTCCAGCGACCTTATACTGGTCCCTACAAGGTGTTGGCTCGTTCTGCCAAAACGTTCAAAATTCTCCTGGGAAACCGATCAACAACCGTTTCTCGTGACCGTCTGAAGCCCGCATTTCTATCGGAAATAGGCCCCCAGGCAATGGCAGAAAAAACGACCACACCAATCCAGCCAACATTGGTCACAGCGTCTCTTCAACCGTCTGGACAACGTGTCTCGCCTGGCGACGCTGAATCGCAACCGACCTCAAAGAAGTCAAGAAGTGGACGTTCGGTTCACTTCCCAGCTAAGCTGAGGGATTTCGTCGTTCCCCGAAGGGGGGAGTGATGTGGCGGTCAACGCCATACCAATGTATATATTTATGTATGAGTAACCTCATAAATCAATCGTTACCTTCAATTCGGTTGGAAGAAAAAAGCGTGCAAGTCCAAGTTACCGTTGTTTTTTATAAAATATAGTTTTTCGAATTTCTTTAACAATAAGAGTCAGTTTTTTTTCATCCCATCCAACAACGTGCCCCAAAAGTACATAGTTCCAGAGATACAATCAATTGAGTAGAAAAATTCAGAAAATTTCCATTTTTGAAGCCGACCGATTTTTTGTTGGTTCAGATTCGGATTCAGCACTCCAAGAAGCGTATAGATCCGTCGGGAAAACTACTTCTATGCGTTTGTCCCGGCGAAATCCCCTATTGACTGGACAAAGCTTAATGGAAGAAAAACGTTCATTCTCAGCTAAAATTGGAAGAAATATCCTAATTTAGAGTAATTGCATCACTCAAAGCCATCTATATCTGTGATATTTCAAGTTTTGGGTCTAAATATCCCGGAATTCGGCAGTTTCGGGGCTTTGTTTTGCTGTTCATAGAACTGCCCCTGTCCAATAGCCTCAAGTTGGCACATTTTAAAGGAAAATATCCACGAAATAAGAAGAGTTCTGCCGAATTTTTGCAATACGTTTCAGGTTCAAATATTCGTGGTCTGTTTTGGGTCTGATGATCCGTGAAGTTGATGGTTTCTGGTCTTGATATTCACACATTTCTGTAGTTCAGCAAAAGCTGCCCACGACCCTTCTGTGAAGAACGCCATTGCTTACGTCAATGCTTAACCGATTAGTGATTTTTTTTACTTTTGGCCCTGAATTTCATGTTTTGCTCTGCCTTTAAGCCACGAAATTGTGTTTCCCGGGGGCCGCTTCTTTTTTTTTTTTAATCAATTTTAGCCGTAAACTTGCACTTTTTCTCAATTTCAGCCATGAATTAGTGACTTTTCTCAATTTTATACGGGAATGATAGCTTTTTCTCAATTCTCTCAAAGCCGCAGGGACTTGCTCCACGAACCCCCCCCCCCCCCGAATTTCAGCCGTAAAATGGGCCACCCTAAACCGCTCATTACACTTTTAAATCGAGAGGCAGACAATTGGCTCATGTTCTCAATTTTATCCGCACGATCGAGTATTTTCCAAATAATTTGTAATCGTGAGTTGGCGCTTTTTCGTAATTTCAGCGGCGAATAAGTACCTACACTCAATTCCAGCCACGAATGAGCGCTTTTGCGCAACGTTTGCTGTCTATTTCAGCTGTTTCATCAATGACGCTTGCCCCCCCCCCCCCCAGAACGGCACATTAGCGCGCAATCTCATTTTTAGCCGCCTAAGGATCTACAGAAACTATGGGAATTAGCGCTTTTTCTCAACTTCAGACGCATTGTGACGATTTGTTCGAATAGGCTTTCTCTAAGAACAGTGCACAACTGCGCACGTTATTCGATAGGCTACAATAACGATAATAACAATCAGTGGGTGCCGGGCTTCGAACCCGACAGGCGCGAAAGCCTCCTTTGGCGCACCCTGATTTAACTGTGCACTTCACACCCGTACTGGTTTATTGAACGCACAACGGGAGTGCACTGAGTCACAGCTCGCCGGTGTTTTAATAGCGAGAAATGGCCAATAGCTAGATTCGAACCCAGCACCGCTGTGTGTTGTAAAGCGAGTATTGTATCCATTACACCACAGGCTACTCCAAAGTAATACCTATAAAATCGTCCAAAACCAACGATAAGGAGGTGGCAAGGTTTTCAGCGCTGATTACCCGCTAAAGAGGCGTTTTACCCGAGATACATTCACACGGATACTTTCCGAATCTGGCTCGTCAAAGAACCCGTTTTAGAGGCTTTAGTCACTGAAAAAACTAATTTCGTGGGGCTTAGACAGTAAAAACTCCCAACTCGCGGGGTTTAGTCATTGACAAGATCCGAATTTCACGCCCTTGGCCCTGAATTTTGGAATGGAGTTTCCAGCTCCTTTGTGAGAGACCGTTTAGCAAAAAAAAAAAAAATTCGTGAACTTCGTTCTTCCAGAATCAAATTTTTGCGATTTTGACTCTCAAAAAGAGCAATTTCGAGGGGGTAGCACCAAGGACGTCTCCCCCGCGTTGGACTTGTTCCGGTGAGGGACTGAGTTCCTCACCCCGATAGGATCCGATCCCCTATCGGGCGAGTTTCTCGGGTGGCGGATGAGTGATCCTTCAGCGTGGACGGCGCGTCGGTTGCTCCGGTATAAATTACGGACCCTTGGACCAATCAAGGGTAAGGAGGCGTCCTGAGACCGGGACGAAATATGGTGTGGCCTACGAGAACCTCTCCAGCTATTCGAGCGTTCCCAGTCCTTAAATCGCTCGTATTAACCTTTCCCCCTTCTCTTTCATCCCTCAAGACTATGGTGTGCGGTCCGTGCCTAAGACCTGCGTGGCGCAGAGGGTAAAGTGTGCCTTAAATGGACTCCCAGGGTACCGGCCGACCCCCGGTATGCGGGGCTCTGCCGGCGTGGTATACACTTTCCCTAGCTGCTCGCGGGGTCGTTTATGGACCCTTGTTTACACAAAAACAAAATAAATACTGAGGGGGGGGGGGCGGAAGAACCTCCCCTCAGATGGAACCCCCAAGGGCGCGGAAGTGCCCACGGGAGGTATGGTTGCACTGTCCGTGGATACGACCGTCAGGGACGTTGAAATGGGCAGTCCGCAGGGGGGGGGAGCAGTTTCTTGGGATAAACCCCTCAGGCGGAGCTTCCTCGGTTGAGGCTCTCCGGAGCTCAAAGGAGGAAGTTGGCGAGGGAAAGGGCAGCCGCGGAAGGCATACCCGGTACCCCTCGGGATAAGTTCGGCTCGGCGGGGGCAGGTGCTGGGGGACACGTGGTGGGTGCTGGGACGTCTACGGATGCTCGGCAAGGCCACAGTGATGTGCACCCAAAACCTGGATTGAGTGGGGAAACACCGCGCAAGCGATGCCAAAGACACTCTGCGAATCGGCGAAGACACTCTGGAGTGACTGAAGGATAACGGGTCACCGTAATTCGCATTGCAGAGAGTCAATTTCAAGATGGCGGGGAGTGCCTCCTCTTCTGATGCTGCGGGTCATTCAGGTGAACCTGCAGCACAGTAGGGTGGCATCCGCCGCAGCTACGACGCCGCTCTCGTTCAAGAACCTTGGATTTCAAGGGGACGAGTGACGAGATTGGGCGGCATTGGAGGTGAGAATACTCTGAAGCACAAGGAAATAGCGGTGGGGGATCTTCCTGGACATAGAGGGGGCCTTTGACAATACCTCTATATCCTCGGTTATTGAAGCTGCAGGACGGCATGGCGTCTGCGACACCTTTGGTAGGTGGTTGTGGGTGCTGCTAGAAAGCAGAACAGTTACCGACACGCTCCTTGGGGAATCCCTGGAGGTGGCTGTAAAGAAGGGGTGCTGGGGTGGGTAATGAGGGGAATGGTGGCTAATTCTTTATTCGTGCGGTTGGCTGATAACGGGTTCTATGTCCAGGGATACGTGGACGACATTGTCGTCGTCATTAGAGGGCGACATGTCGGGGTGGTGTCGGGCTTGACTCAGTCAGCATTGAATATAGTGAAGGACTGGTGTGGGATGGAACGGGCTGAATGTAAACCCTGACAAGACCAACCTAGTGGCCTTCACTAGAAAGAGGAATTTGGGAGATGAAGAACCCCGGTTCTACGATACCAGACTATCTCTTCGGAGGGAAGTGAAGTATCTGGGGGTAACCCTGGACTCCACGCTCACCTGGAACAAGCACCTGGGCAGAGTTGCCGAAGGGGTAAAATGCTGCTTAAGAGGACGAAAAATGCCTTCGGCAAAACGTGGGGACTGAGGCCACATATGGTCTTATGGCTACATACGGCGATAGTCAGACCCGCACTGACATATTGCTCAGTGGTCTGGTGGCACAAGGCGAAACAAGTGGGGGCCAAACATACCCTCACTGGTGTTCAGATGGTCACTGGGGCTATGCACTCCACTTCTACTGCCACGATGGAGATACTGACGGGACTCCCTCACGTTGATATCTTCATCAAGGGGGCGGCGCGGCGGCATTTGTCGGCTCTAAGGCATATATGAGGTGGCTTATGGAGAAGTGGGGACCTTAATTCCAGGAGGATCCAAACTGGGATCCTGAACACGGTACCTAGACCTTTTTGCAGGCCTTTACCTGGCCTGTACCCCATCTTTGGCCCGGATACCGCAACAGAGTCGGTCCCATCGCTCAGCTCAACCCGTTAGCCACGGCTGCTGGCCAGCCAGCCGCGCCCGAGAGAGACCACGCGGAGGTGGGTCTTTTGAGCTGAGGATGCTGGCTTCCGCCATGGACCGAAACCGGACAGGGAAGAGAACCCTGCCCGGGTTGCCCGAGTAGGGAACCCTACTCAAGCATGGCCGGTCCCAGCCCTCTTCGCTCCAGCCAGGAGCGGGAGAAGGCCAGGAGGCGGCCATACGCCCGCCGGTCTCGGACAAGAGCCGAGTCTTCCGGCGGGCCTCCACTCCCCCATGTCGCCCGCCGCAGATCCCCGTGGAGGCTGCAGCGACGAAGCACATGGTCGGCGGTCTCCTCCTCGACACCACAAGGGCATGTTGGAGAGTCCCACCGCCGGAAGAACCACAACTTGGCGTTAAACGAGCCGTGTCCAGTCAGGATTTGCATGGCAGCGTGCTCAAGGGAGAACCACTTGGCCGCTGCCAGTCTCGTCCGAACGTCGGGCACGAACCCGAATGTACGCCTACCCGTTGAACTGTAAGTCCAACGCGCCTGCCAAGCCTCAAAGACTAGGTCGTCAAGGAGGCGGAGGCCCCATGCGGCCCTCCACTCCTCGGCCAAGAGACCGAGGCGCTCTGCCCAATCTTCACGGCACCGTACCCAGTCCAAGTTTCCCTGAACCAGGCGGCGCCCGTGAACCCATGCGTCGAGCAGGAGGTCCGCAGGAGGTATCCCCGCCAGCACCTGAAGCGCGTCGGAACTGACAGTCCGGTACGCCATGGTCACCCTTACCAAGGCCTGCCGCTGCAAGCTGAGGACCTTCGCCCTCTGAGCTTTCGTGGGCCGGTGCCACCACCACGTTGCACCGTACAGCAGGGTAGGTACGAATACCGCCCTGAAGTAACGAGCTCGGCAGTGGAAGTTCGTGCCCCATACGTTTCCCCCCACTGACCTAAAGAGGGCAAAGGTCCTCTCTAGCTTCCTCGCAACCGCCTCTAGCTGCGGGGTCGCTGTCCTCCCCGGGTTAATCTCGACCCCTAGGAAGCGGCCCTGCCGTTCCCCCACAAGGCGTGATCCCCGATAGCGCACCACCAGGGGGCTACCCTGCGAGAGACGACCCCGCATTAGGACCATTTGGGTCTTCGGCACAGCGAGAGCCAGTTTGACCGCCCCGCACCATTCGTCCACGACCCGCAACAGCCGATCGATCTCCCGACCGGCCTCGTCCCGGGAGCGCGCCGCGACAACAACCGCAAGGTCGTCCACGTACGCCACTCCCTCGAAACCCTCCCCCTGCAAAAGCCACAAAAGGGCGGCAAAGAGAAGGTTCCACAAAGCAGCCGAGAGAACCGACCCCTGCGGGCAACCTCTGGTGAGAGGTTCCCGCACCTCCTCACTACCGTAGTGGAGCCGCACCTCCCTCGACTCGAAGTACGAGGCGATCACCCTAAAGATGTCGTTTGGGACACCAGCATCTCGCAGCGCCATCAAGACCCCCGGCCACGACACTGAGTCGAAGGCCCCCTGCACATCCAGCAGGACCGCCACCTTGTACTTCCCGTAGGGGGCATCGACGAGGGACTGCACCGCGTCCAGTGCCGCGTCCGTCGAGCCCCCTCTTACCCCCCCACTCCGGTACCGGGTACCGGGACACAAAGGGTATTTACGGGAACGAGCAGGCGGACTCCTTGGTTAGGGAGGGCTCGCGTAGAGACTTCTCTGGTGCCGTCCCGCCATCGACCTTCAGGATGGCGATAGCCAAGTGGGTTAATGCCCAGGCGGCTATGCACCGGCTGAGACTGGAGGGACATCAGCAGAGTAAGTGCATGGTCGAAAGACCGTGAAGGAGGCAGAGGAGGAGCCGGAGAGACCTTAAAACGGTGGAAGGCCTTATCACAGGATTCTGCCAGCTCCGTTACCACCTATACCGCATCGGGGTAACCGCGGAGTCCCCGGTGTGTAGACTGTGTGGGGAAGAAGACGAGACCGCTTATCACAGGCGCTCGCGGGCCGCCGGCTCAACATCTTTGGGGCCGATCCATTCGAGGGTGCTCCGACCGGTGAAACTTGCGAGACTTCTGGTCGCAAATTAAATTGGAAAACGTATAGAAATTAAAATTACGCACCGATCGGAGGGGAATGGGAGGAGAAGGAAGGCTGCGCGAATTTTACGGTGTAGTCCGGAAGAAAGTCAATTGCATTCCAATCTTGTTCGAGGCCGAGCACTTGGTACAGACTTACGACGGGTACAGGTACTGCCGTCACGACGCGTCATTCAAAACAGGGCGCCGCGAAAAAAGGAGCGCTTCCACCTTTTGCGACAGGCTCGAAAAAGGTTGAAAGGTGGGGGGGGGCGATTTATGGGAAGGGCGGATGGGACAGACTCCAGGAAGAAGGGAGGGGGGTCGTTCTGTCGGTCACAAACTCTGGCCGAGGACCTCCTAAACCTTGTCAGAGGGAAGGGGATCCTGGACTAGATCCACAGACGCAGGGAGGGGGCCACAATAATCCACCTAGACTTCGGTGTTGTGGCGGGGGGGGGGTGGCAACTCTTCTACCCGTGGGTGTTTCAAAAAAAAAAGATGTCTCCACTTGAAGATAAATCTTTCAGTATACTCTAATGTGGGAGGGGCATGTTCCGAAGGTGCGTGACCATGATGATGGTATCCAACCGATGCTGGGCCGTGCCTCGTGCTGTGCTGCTATTCGACTGATCAAGGAAGGAGCGGATTTGTACTTTTGTTGATAGTGGTGTGAGGGATTTAAATGTTTTCAAGTATTTATGCGGTTTTTACATCATTTTCAACCAAGGGAACTTACCAATCTATACGAGAACCAGCAAAATCGTTCCAGATATCAATTCTTGTTAGCTCGCCCAAGTTTTTCTGGGCTTCAATGAGGAACCAATCTTCATTTCCGGTTGAAAGTCGCTCTGAAGTCATTCGATATCGAAACAAGTGGGGCTAGAAACGTGAATTCCCATTAAAAAAAAACAAAAACATAAAAACACGATGGAAATATCAGTGCCTTATTATAGGCGCAGAACTCACACCACAGTGACCGCTAGTACCGATGAGTCGAAACCCTATGCTTGAATTTGAACCAGAGCCCACTTGGCTTCCCGTGTGAACAACAACAAGGTAGGGAAACGTGTAGCCGACTTGAGGAGCCTCCAAAAGGTGTAGAACGTTCTACGCGCGCCTAATTCTCGTGAATTTTATTCCACAAGAGCGAGGAATTTAAACTGCACCCAACTCACCAAATGCACTTTAGTCTTATCCCGGCGATACGCCCAGACCAGTAGGCACGTGAAGAATACAATGATTGCGAATAGATTCGCGATTACGATGTAATTGCCGGGAACGTGCGGAACGGTGTATCCATAGTCTGAAAGAACTTGGCGCGCTTTGAAAACGGCTTTTTCAACGGCGTGCCAAGAGACTCGAGGGCATGAACATTTGACGATTTCCATTCCCGCTTTTGACATTGATTTTGAAATCTATGAAAAAAAATATATGTTTTTAAGTTTTAGGGCGGGGGGGGGGGTTGAAACGACTGAGTGAAGCTAAGGCCACTAACTTTACACTCCCCTCTCTTCCAGTCACCTTTAATGTAGGTAAGACAAATTAAGCCTGTCGGATGAAGTACATATGAAACCTCGGTCTCATCCTCGGCCTCTCGATTGAAACTGGGAGAACTCTAGTTTTGATTACTTATGTTAATTCAATAACAAGCGCGCGCTTAGGCTTCAATGAAAATTACTTCGTCACTACCAGGGAGTACGGCCACGTAGATTTTGCTTGAACCCGTTTCTACCGGAACCCGAAAATCCATCTCGTGGATCGTGTGAGGCTCGAAACTTGGAGAGTTGAATACGTCCGAATACGAAGGAAAAACCCCTAATTTCGAGTAAATCTACGGAATAATATAAATATTTCGTCCTGTTCTCGAAAAAAAAAACTGTCGTGATCCCTCAAACCTTCATCTTCTCGTTGTTTTGCAAAAGAAAAAGTTTTCCCGCCGAAGGGCGGGGAGCGTCGATTTGCCAAACCCTTAACGATCTGTCTTTAATTTCCTCCGGAGCATCCACTGGTGAATTTATGGCTCGACCCATAAGAACTGGTCCTCCGAGCCAAAATTCCGGTTGATCCATTTCAGCCTTGTCAGATACTAAACTCGTGTCGATCCAATGACAATAACGACAATATTAAAATGTTACAATTAGGAATTGAGCGAAGTTGTTCGATAATTGAACTCGTTTCTGCGATGTGACATCAGTTAGCGTTGTCGATACTACTTTCGACACTATAACTTTATCGCCAGTCCACCAGAATGCGTCAGAAAACAAAGAAATCAACTAGGGAAATATTTAAGATCTAACAGGTTGAGAAAAACCGGAAAAACGGAAATTTAAGTAGCAAACATTGAAATGGAAAAAGGTCGTGTTCGCGCCTCCCCATGAAACAATGTAATTTTCCTCATTATATGGCGCGTGTGCTACCAGTTCTTCGTTGATGACGCTCAGCGTGTCTGACTGAAATAATTTTATTGAAAAAATTACGCTATAAAGCTGATATAAAAGCATAGGCTCAACCTTAAACCACATTCGGCAACGGTTATCGCCCAACGGAACCGGAAGTTCGTACACAGATAGCGGAAAAATGGACGTACGTAGTAATTCCAACAAATTCAACACGTTGGCTCCAGCTTCGCTCGTCTAGGTTTTGAAAGAAAAAAAAAAACTGAGCAAATCTTGTATTAAACAAGTGAACATAGTGCTGTGTGTGCTCACGTAGTAAACAAAATAAGGGTAATGTTCGGTTTTTCTCAGCCGACGTACTTCAAAGTCACTCTTTGCCATGACTAATAGATTAGTGCAGATCTCTACGAAAGCCCTGGAGAAAGAAGACGTTATATGACAGTTTGGTGGGAGGATTGGGATATTGGTGAATAAAGGCTGTTTGGCACAGCCACAGTGGACTTGCCAAGGACAGCACGATTAAGATGGTCGAGGAGTTAAGCGCGACTTTTTGTGCTTTGGACGGCCGTGACCACTAGGAGATTATTGTACGGGGATGAAACATCTGAAGAAGATGGTGAGGACATGCTGAGGCACTTCATAAGGAAGATTACTCGATACGATCATTTCCCCGGCTGCTACCTCTGTGCGAAGTTCGCATAATTATTCACTATTGAGACTAAAATTGAGCAAAAGCGTTCGTTCGCTGAACTGATTGAAAAAACGAATAAATTCACGTGCAACGTCCGGGCTAACATTAAGATAACAGGTACGCTAATTTGCGGTTTAAGGTGGCCTTTTCACGGCCAAGAACAAAAGAAACGGCTCGTTCCTGTTAAAATCGAGAAGAAGAAGCGGCTAAAAATGAAGAAACCCGTTAATTCCCGGCTAAAACTGAGTATAATACCACCCATTCGTGGCTAAAGTTGAGAAGTATAGCCATCATTCAATAATAAAATTGAGAAAACACGCTTATTCACGGTTGAAGTGTGGACAAAACGTTAATTCGTTATAGAAAGTGAAAAAGAGTCGCTAATTCATTGCCAAAATTGAGAAAAATCTCTATTACACAGTACAATTGAGAAAAACGTTAATTCGTTAGTAAAATTATGAAAAACGCTGATTCGGGGGTAAAATCTCTACCTAATTTACGAATAAAATTGAGAAACAACGCTAACTCATCCTTGATAAAAGTTTAATCGCTCATGGGGACATTTTCACGACTATAATTTAAAATTTATCGAATAAAAAGCGGCTGACCGACGCGGCGGCACGCCGAAAACCACTTTTTTCAACTTTTCTGAGATTGTATACGAATAATTTGAAGACATCTTGGACTCGATTTTTTTCACGAACACCATTATTTCCATCTCGTAGGGAACATGGAAGTAACAGGGGTCGTTCACTTGAGAATCAAGAACAACATCTCATTTGCGGCTAAAATTAAGTGGCAACTCAAATTAACGGTTAAAAATGAATAATAGCACCCATCCATTCGTGGTTAAAATTGAGAAATTGCACTCATACACGGCTAAAATTGAAAAACGTGTCAATTCGAGGTATCGCGACGAAAAGTATAGGCCAAAATTAAGAAAAGGCACTAATTCACAATAAATGGAGGCCGTTTTAACGGCAAAAATTGAGTAACATGACTGGTTCACGGTACATTTCAGAACAATCGCTCTTTTGTGGTTAAAGCAGAGGGAAAACGTTAATTCGCGGCAAAAATAAAGAACTTGTGCTCATTAACGGGCATAGGCGTAGTGGGATCATGGGGGGGGGGGGGAGCTGCCCATTTTAATTTTATAAAAGTACCTACATAAAAATGTTAATAATATTTCATAAAATCTCATCGATAACTAAATGTTTGGTAATTATGTGACCCCATGGTTGACAAATCGGAACTTGGCGCCAACTGAAGCTCCAGAAATTAACCAAGCGGCCAAAAACTGGACATGATTACTCTTAGATCCGAGTTGTCCTAAAAAAAAAAAAAAAAAAAAAATCCAATTGTGTCCCAGAAACCCGATTTCTTGGCCTCAAAACGCATCAGCAGCTGACAATTTAGCCGAAAAACCAAAAAAGCCAAAAAGCAAAACTCCAAAATTTGGCGTTTCAAGTAAACCAAGCCCACGAATTTTGTTCTTTGAAACCTTCAAATTGGGATTTGAATGGTCAAAATTCGTGAAATTAGGAAAGATCCCGGATTTCATTGTTCTTTTCTTTTTAATTGGTGATCGCACTGGCGTAAACACGGCCCTCCCAAAATGAAATTTTGAGATGTCTTCGACTGGCGGATATGGGCGCGGGAAGAAACTGTAGCCTCAACGATATTATAAGGAAAGGCTGAATAAATTTATGAAAAATACAAAGAAATAAATCTCCATAAAACTAAGGGTATCGTTTCAATATTAACAATAGAAAATAAAAAATATAAACCCATTGAATATAATATAATGAATAATTAAATAATTGAATAAATAAAAGATAAGTGATAACTCCGGAAAATTTAGTTTTTTAAAAAAAAGCTTTATTTCACAAAGAATACTTTTCACTTTAATTACAGAAAAACCCGATTAAAATACGGAGTGGTACGCTTAGATGTCTGCCCAAGACTGATTTCCCATCGTTTTATTTTCTCACAGCTTTCCTTTCCCCCACTTAATTCTAGAATTAAATCTATCTTACTTTGCTATTTAATAACGCTAGATCAATGATTTTAACATACGTAACTCCTCCACCCTTAGATCCTGGCATCGTCTGGAAGGCGTATGCCGGTGATACTCTCGGGGATTGGTCTCTTAATGATATACTTTTTTATGGAAATTGCTACAAGACAAATCAATAAAATATAGAGCAGAATGGTCCATAGGCTAGGTATGGTTAAATGGGCGGCGTCTAAATTTGAGTGGTACACAATCCTATTAAGTTTGATGTTCCCGAAATCGAGATCTTTAAGCTGAATTGTCAAATTTGGGCTGGGGTGATTGTCTATTGCGAATTTAACATTGGATACAATTCTTGGTTGTCCGGTACTTGACGAGTTATATCTTAGTAGCTCATGTCTAAAATAGATTGAGTCCTTTTCTGTATCAATGAGAAAAATACCTTTCAAAGTTCTAGTTTCTATTTCCTTATCTCTTTTTATTTCTATTGTTTCCTCGTTAACAAAGATTCCAAGATACTGATTAATCTCGGGAATGGGTGTAATTTCGTTTTCGACAATTTCTAAATTAACTAAATGACAATTCGAGGTAGTCCCGTGGACAAGAATTTCCTTTTCACAAGGCGCGTTCTCATTTGATAGGCTGAATTTGTGAGCACAAATAGACCTTGGATGATATGCAACTATTCTTTAGAGGTTTCATGACTGCTCGTAGAAGGGTTAGGTTTATTTAATTTTCTAGGTCGTTTCACGTTAGACAGGTGAATTTTTTGTTTTGTGTTGTGGTGCCTTGGTTCTATGATTGCTGTTTTTCGTCCTGGATTTACGTCTTTAACGGTTTCTTTATTATACTTGTTTTTCGTTTTACTTTGAAGTTGTTTGTTTTTTACGTAGACTTCCTTTGGTATTTCCACTACGTCTTCTCTAGTCATGTTACGTTTAGCGATGGTTTTTTCTTTGTTTGCCTGATCCTGTTCTCTATTCTCGTATAGAATTTGAATTTTGTCTCGATGGTTATTTAAGTAGTTATTGGTCAACTGATGTTCGACATCTAAATCTATTACAGAACTATTATGCACGTGGCCGTTTATTATTTCGAATGGTGTAAAGTTAGTAGCTGAATGGATGCTGTTGTTATAGGCTACTAGAGCATAATTTACCTTGGACACTACGGAGTCGTTTTTGTATTCTTCTTGATTGTTGAGGAGTCTCATGTGTTCTACTAAAGTGGAGTGGAATCTTTCTATTGGGCCGTTAGAGTCTGGATGTTGACTACTGATAAAATGTATTTTAATTTTGTGCAGAGCAATCAATTCCTTGACCATCGTGCTGTTTAGCTCAGCGCCGTTATCGGATACTATGACATCTGGTATCCCATGATGGGAGAAAAATTTGATAAGAGCTTTGACAGCTTCGATTCTGGAGGATGAAGTTACGGAATAGGCTTGGGCGTATCTGGAAAATTTGTCAATGATGGTTAAAAATTTTGATCCGTCTAGTGTTAGTTTATCAATGTGTAAGATTTCGAAGGGCCTTGAGGCTGTGGGTGTGACGTTGTATTTGATTTTTAGCGGTCGTCTGTCGTATTTGCAGGTTAGACAGATCTCGCATTGGTAAATGAAGTCTTGAATGGTTTTCTTCTGATTTGGCCAAAAATACATGCGCTTAAAGGAGTAAAAAAAGGAAGAATCCTTCGTCGCAAAATTTATTATTGTCCAGACCGGTTTCGACCAACGTCTGTGGTCATCATCTGTGGACTATATAGGATAACATAGGAATAATATCAATAGAACAATGGAATAAGTTAACAAAAACGTAAATTGTAAAACAAATAAAACTAACCGTCTAAAAAAAAAACAAAACGTAGAGTATTAGGATGATTTTTTAAAGGAAACAGGACTAGAGTTCGGCTAATACTAAAAGAATAATTCTACCGCCGGGTGTTTAGAAAGATAGGCAGTGGTCAACGCTTACCCCACCCTAGATCCAGTAGGGCACGGGCGCACGGCAATATATTGAAGTCCCGGTTGACATTCAAGACCTGTAGGTTCCCGTCTTGACAGCTGGCTACAATCTCCAATTGCTCCGCCCAATCAAGAGTCCTTCCTTTATTGATTTCATGCAGGAGACTAACATCTCTGGTTACATCGAAAGGATGACCGCAAGCTAGGAGATGCGTTTTGAATTCAGAGTTTTTCGACGAACTGGGCATGTGTTCATTAACCCATGTAGCCAACCGTCTCCCAGTTTGACCCGTATATGTTGGGATAGGCTTTTCGCATACACATCGCAGCTGGTACACCCCTGACTTATCCAGGATTTCTCGTTTAGGCTTCAATCTGCACACTTGTTTTCGAAGTGGATTAGTCTTCCTAAACGCCGTTCTAACCCCGTCCTCAGTGTTGACGCTATTGCTCTTGAAAGCCGTCCCAAGTATGGCAAGACTGCAAAGGGTTGCTGTTCTTCTGCGGGGAGTGAGGAATACGTGCGCCTCACAACATGCGCTTTTTGGCGATTCGCAATGAGTGCATCAATGAGCCTGGCTTTGTATCCATTTGCGGTGGCGATATGCTTTAACGTATCTATCTCCTTGCAAAATGAGTGGGGTGAAAGTGGCAAACGCAATGCGCGATCGATGTACCAGACGAAAGCAGCAATCTTCTGCGACCATGGATGCATGGAGTCACTGGGTATTACTATGTCTGTCGTGACCTGCTTACGGTAGATGTCAAAAGAGAATGGTTGATGAGGAGTTCTCGTTATTGTCAGGTCCAAGAAATTCAAAGAGCTGTCAGCCTCTTCCTCCGTTGTGCATTGGATGTTTGGGTCCAGACTATTGATAAGTTCGAGTAAACTGCCGTAGTTCGGGTCTGAGCAATCAACCATACAGAAAACGTCGTCAACGTACCGTCGCCAAAATTTTATGGTACTCGCTATTGGCTGACTGAACAGGGTGCTCTCCCAGAAGTACATATAAATTTCCGCCATAAGGGGTGACAAGGGGGAACCCATAGGTAAGCCATCTATCCTGTAATATTCCCCGTTAAACACAAAAAAATTGTTCTCTAGTACTACATTTAGAAGCTCCGTTATTTCATACGCAACCAGTGGGTTAACTTTACTGATGATTTACTGGGCTTTCGGAAATAGGGATGGAAAGAATAGTATTTCCGTCTGCATTGGAATGTACTGTTGCTCCTGAGTCACTAGTTTCATCGAGATTTACTTGTAAAGATTGCCCAGCGTCATTGACTTGGTCTTCGACTGTGGGACTTGAATTACCTACCGAAGGATTCTCAATGAAGAATCCTGTTACCAGGTCATTGATTATTTCGTCGTTTCAGTCATATTTAACTGTATTCTAGAAAGTGCGTCGGCATTAGTGTTTGTTGAACCCTTTTTGTAGGAAATTTCGTAGTCATATTCTTCTAACTTTAGTCTCCATCTAAATAATTTAGAGTTGGGTTCTTTTAGTGAGAATAGCCACTGGAGGGGTTTATGATCTGTGAAAATTTTAAATTTACAGCCGTATAAGTAGGGGCGAAAGTATTTTACCGCCCAAACTATTGCCAATAATTATTTTTCAATCGTGGATAGTCTTTCTTCGGATTCGTTTAGGGTTCGGCTAGCGAAGGCGACAGGTAGGTCTCCTCCTTTATGCATTTGGCTTAACACGGCCCCCACGGCAAAGTTTGAAGCGTCGGTGGTCAAGTGAAATGGTTTTTCGAAGTCTGGATACTGAAGAATTGGGTCGTTTATGAGTAAATTTTTGCAAGTTTCGAATGCTTCTTGGTAGTCAGGGTCAGTAATGTTTATTGTGGCGTTCTTTTTTAGTCTTTTAGTGAGAGGTTTAGTTAACGCAGCGAAGTCTTTTATAAAGCGTCTGTAGTATCCTAAGAGTCCTAGAAAACCCTTAATTTCTTTTGTCGTGTTTGGAATGGGATAGTTGGTGATGGATTTAATTTTGTCCTTGTTTGGCTTTACTCCTTCTGGAGTGACTACATGTCCTAGAAAGGCTACTTCTTTTCTTAAGAACTCTGTTTTATCTAGCTGGACTTTCATATTCGCCTTCCTTAACCTTCCAAAAATTTCTTTTAGTCGGATAATGTGTTCTTGTAAGCTGGTGCTATAGCATATTATGTCGTCCATGTACACTAAGGCAAATTCGTTCTGTATTCCTCTCAGGATGTTATCCATGACCCTTTGGAAGATCGGTGGGGCTCCCTTAAGGCCAAAGGGCATTCTGAGGAACTCATAGTGCCCATTCTCTGTGCTGAAGGCTGCTTGGGTCCATCTCTATCTGATGGAACCCCGAGGCTAAATCGATAGTTGTAAAGTACTGACTTTTTCCAAGTTTGTCTAGAATATCTGTGATATTGGGTAGGGGATATTTGTCATCTATCGTTTTTTCGTTTAACTTTCGAAAGTCTAAACACACCCTAAATTTTTGTTTTCCTGAGGCATCCAATTTTTTTGGAACCACTATTAATGGGGCATTCCATGGGGAGTTGGAAGGTCTTATTATCCCTTGTTCTAACATTTCAGAAATTTTTGCTTGTACTTCCTGTTTATAAATTTGGGGGTACCTATATGGCTTGGTGTAGATAGGGTTTTCGTCGGTGGTCCTGATTCTGTGCTTCACCTGGTTAGTGAAACTGAGAGGGGTTTTGTCAGAATGAAAAATGTCGGAATATTCTTTTACTAATTTTAAAATTTCTTTTCTTTCTTCGTCATTTAAATGATCTAATCTTAGTTTTGAAACATCCCAGTCAGTTTTTTCGGATTGATACATATTTAGGCTATTAGATGTGTGACCAAGTAATTTTTCGTCTAACTCTTCCACTGTCAACGGTTTAAATGCTTTGATAGTGATTGGGTTTTCACTTGGATTTAACATGGCACAGTAGGTTTGGTAATTCTCAACTTTAACTATGCTCTCGGGGATTTCTATTGTGCTGATTTTTGTATAGGGTATTATCCCTAATCCGTCTTTTATATTTTTTATTCGTATTTTTACTTTCTTTAAGGTTCTAGCTTCAATTTTAAAACATTCTGCGGACTTGTCTATTTGGTAGAACAAAACAGGTATACTAATTTGAGGGGTGTTAAGGGTGTTCTCAAACAGGTTAATATTGGCCTTCAGAAATTTGAGGTTGTCTATTCCGAGTAGCATATCAAAATGGTCATGAAATTTGAATAAGTAAAATTTCAAGTTTAAATTTCTCTTTTTGAAAAGTTCTCCACACGGTACTACCCGTTGAGTTGAATTTTAAGTTGAAATTTTGCTTTCGACGTAGAGTTTGGTTCCTCGATTAGTGACTTAAATCGGGAACGGACCACTTTTCGGGTGTTTGAAGATTTCCTTCTTGAGCTCGATGCGAGAGGTCAAATAGGCGAAGGATTGGTTTATCTTCCTTTCTGTATTTTTGTTGTTTGAAATTCGGCGGTCCGGCTAACCGTTGAAACGGACAAGATTTTCGTCAAATTTTCACGAATTTAATCTCCCGAACCGTCCTACCGACTGCGCCAGATAAGTGATAACTCCGGAAAATTTAGTTTTTTTAAAAAAAAACTTTATTTCACAAAGAATACTTTTCACTTTAATTACAGAAAAACCCGATTAAAATACGGAGTGGTACGCTTAGATGTCTGCCCAAGACTGATTTCCCATCGTTTTCTTTTCTCACAGCTTTCCTTTCCCCCACTTAATTCTAGAATTAAATCTATCTTACTTTGCTATTTAATAACGCTAGATCAATGATTTTAACATACGTAACTTAAATATACTACGTGGTTCCAAACTGAAGGTGCTGACTGAAGGTCTTCAGGAGGCGTTATTGGCACTAACTTTGCCATCGGCCGAGAGTAGACCCTCTTTGAAGTTCTGACTTCAGCACTTCTTGCGATGCCATCCTACCTGACGTTTAATTTTAGAACACGGGCTAAGGGCCAATCCAACGGTTTCACGTCCGTACCGCATAACAAAACGGCATCGCCCACAGCCGGTAATCGTCGCTGCTTAGTCCATTTTGTTCGCTGCATTAAGGTGTTTGGATACTCGGAGGACCAACGCTTCCAAATCTCCACGCACGCTGAACAACCTGCCACCGGGGAAAGGTAATTCGGGGCACTTATCGAGTAGAGAACATTCGAGAGGACTGAACAAAGGAGCGCCTATGAGGAAGTGTCCGAGGCTTAAGAAATCTGCGTTATCTTCGGGGAATTCGGCTTTGAAACATAAGGGGCGACTGTTCAATACTGCTTCGATTCGAGCTAAGACGATCGAAAATTCTTCGTACGTTAGATGGTGGTTTCCAGTAATGCGTACTAAGTGCTTCTTTATCGACTTCACGGCGGCTTCCCATAAACCACCCATCCATGGAGCCTCAGGTGGATTAAAGCGGTACTCGATCGCCTTCAGCAATAAGTACTCGGTTACTGCAGGTTCGCTTTCTTTGAGAAACCGAATGATGGCTTTCTGTTCATTGGCTGCTCCAACAAAATTGAGGCCTCGGTCACAGTAAATGCATTCACACAAGCCCCGTCGGGCAATAAATCGGTCGAGGGCCGCTTTGAAGCAGGCTGAAGTCAAATCCGTTGTACGTTCTATATGCACTGACTTGACGCTCACGCACACGAAAACACAGACATAAGCTTTCGTTAGGCGAGCGTTTCGACGACTTCTTTCTGGAAGGGTCCAGCCATGTCTACACCTGAATGAACAAACGGCCTGGTCAGTGACACTCCATATTGAGGTAAGTCACCCATGAAGGGATGCGCCTGTGTAGATCGAAACCTGTGACACATCGAGCAACTGCGAATTCTTTTTCGAAGAAGTATACGCAACCCTAGAATGGTGAATGAGCGCTGAATAATAGCTTGAGTCGATTGCGGCCCGGCATGCACGAGAGAAACGTGATTATAGTCACACAACAGGACAGCCAGACACGTTTTTAAAGACAGTTTTAGGAGAGGATGTCTAGCGGATGGTCGCCCACCCTCAGCAGTTGTTGTTCGTCGAGATAAGAAGACCATGAAAGCAATCGCCTTGAAACTGGTTGTCTCCACTTTGCAGTGACCCGATATCTTGTCAAAACGTTTCCTCTTGAGCCCTTTTTACCCAAAGAGTTGTGACAGAGTTGAATTCTTCGATGGCCAGCGGACCAGGACGTTGAAGATAAATCGTCTCACCCAAGCGACCACTCGTTGATACTTCGTCCACGACGAATATTTGAAGGAGAGCCAATGGATCAGATCGTTAGCGTTCGGTACGGGATCACGGTCTACGACGTTAATTAGAGTGACTGGGGTTTCTTTCAACTCAAGAATAGTGTCAAAAGAAGGCGCATTCATTGAATTTATAGGCCATGACTTTGGCGGTGACTTGAGAAATTTTGGTCCATGCAACCATTCATGTCCGAGAGAAGGATGTTCGATGGGAGGAGACCACGTGATGCACAATCGGCGGAGTTTTCTATCGATGAAATGTGATTCCACTGTCGCAACTGTGTGGATTCTAGAATTATTACGACTCTATTTGCCACATAAGTTTTGAGTTTGTGGGGTGGCGTTTGTAACCAGGACAATACAACTTGCGAATCAGTGAAAAGACAAATTTTAGGAGTAGTGCGTAAACGACGTTGTAGATAAGTGAGAGATATGAGCAACTTCGCCAGTAAGAGTGCTCCCCTTAATTCTAGCCGCGAAGAATCGTTTGTACTTTCAACGGAGCTACCTTTGACTTTGCTTTGATAAGAGTTACTGTGGGACACTTTGAATTTCCATAGGAAGAAGACCTTAGATACGTAGCTCCGGCATAAACACGATTACTGGCATCGCGCATGCTGATTAACTGATTTTCCGTTGCATTTGAGTGTTTACATAAACAGGAAATTTTAATATCACCCAGCGACGGGAGTTGTGAAGCGAACGCCGCCCACCTTGCGGCCACCTTTTCGGTGGAAATGGTTCGTCCCAACCAAGTCCCATCGCCCACAAGTCCTCCAGGAAACACTTCGCCCAAATGGGCGTAACCACCCATTGCGGATCAAATATTGATGCTACGTGTGACAACACGGCACGTCTGGTGGTAGCTGACTTAAAATGCACCGTTTTGTAGCTTAATACGTCTTCCTGCGGATTCCAATATAAACCAAAGATCGGGAACATTTTGTCGTCAGGTCTTATGGTGATGCCCGGAGCTTGATGTTCGACTGAGATTGTTTTCAATACGTGTTTGGAGTTAGAGGCCCATTTTCTCAGTTCAAATCCAGCCGATACGAGCAGTTGAGTAAGTTCACCCTTGAAACGAATCGCTTCCCTATCGTCGGCGAGTGAGACACAGATGTCGTCCATGAAACATGATTCCATGATGGCTTCCTTCGCAAGTGGAAATTCGTCGCCGTAGTCGTCTACCAATTGACGTAGTACACGCTGCGCGAGGAAGGGCGCGGAACTCACGCCATAAAGTAACTGTGCATAACTCGTACCCTTCTACGGGCACGGTATCCAGAGGATGTGCTGGAACACGCGGTCATCTGGATGCAGCCAAATGTGTCTATACGTCATTTTAATGTCACTGGTAAGCGCAATTGCCTCCAGACGGAAACACGTCTGAATTTCAGTTATGTCTTTCTGCAGAGGTGGTCCGGTAAGCAACCGCTCGTTGAGCGAGAAACCCGTAGAGTCGGGACAGGAGGCGTCAAAGACGACGCGTATAGGAGAGGTTGGCGAATCACGCGTTATAGCGAAGTGAGGAATGAAGTATTTTCCTCCATTTGTCGCGAGTCGCTTATGGCCTCGATCTAAGTATTCCTGCATGAATTCGTTGTAGGCCACTTTCATTTTGACATTGTTCTTCAGTTTATTTTCAAGATAAATCCATCGTCGAAAGGCGGTTGAATGACTGTCACCGAAGGGCGGTAAATCTTTGTTTTCCTTGAAAGGGAGGAGGACCACATACGCACCAGAAGAACTCCACGACTATGTGGAGACGAAATGCTGCTCTCGTCGTCTGGTTCGCGACACATTATTTTTTCCACTTCTTCGGCTTGCCAGAATTTCTGAAGATTTTCGTCCAAGCGCTCTTCAATGACGTTGAGAGAGATGTTTGCTTGAACATCTGCCAAATTGCATTTTACTTTGCCGGTAGAGAGAGCGACGTTTCGATTCGTGACTCCAGAGATGACTTATTGATTGGAAGCTTTAATCGTAGAACTTTTTCGGTCGTTATTAAATTGATTTGAGAACCGGGGTCAATCAACAGCCTAATGGGTAACCACACCCCATCTTGACCTCTTAGCTACGCTTGAGCAGTACCCAGTAGAACAGTTGAAGCTTTGGAAGACCCTTGGGGTGGGGGGAGGGGGCGTTCGTGAGGACCTTTGGAGAGTCGGCACCGTTATTTCAAGCGACTATTTGACCACGATCCGTTGAAGTGACGAGGGCGTGGGTTCCATCTGAAATGGGCTTGTCCCAAGAACCGGAATTATTGGCTTTAAAACTACTGTTTGGCTTGAGAATTATTTTTTTATTTATTTTTGGCCTGAAAAAGAACTTCATTATTAGCCTTTAATTAGCGATTTTTTCACGTTCGTCCATATATATTAGCGCTTTTTCTCAATCTCAGACCCGATCAGTGGCGTAGGTAGGAATTTGTCCTGGAGGGGGGGGGATCAGATTGAAATCTCGTAAGCGTGAGGGGAGGGGGGTAACTTCACATTTTAGTCATCATTCCACCCAGCCTGCCCACTCTTGAATCCGGACATCTTGCTGGCCTCATCATAGCCTCAATCTCTCAGTTAAGGCCGATTTTTGGACTCTACCCGCATATTAGCGCTTTTCTCAATTTTGGCCGAGTGTATCGTTCATCTCAATTTCAGTCGCAGATTAATGGTTTTGCCGCACCCCCTCCCATATCCATGAATTTGCGCATTTTCTCAACTTTAGCAGCATAGTATCGTTTTTATCCCGTGAGCGATGTTTCTTAATCATCCACGAGTTTTGGCGTTTTCCTCAATTTCCGCAACATATTACCGATTTTTAAATTTTTTTACCCAATGGATTAGCACTTTTCTCAGTTTTAGCAGGAAATTAATGTTTTTCTTAAGTGTTTTCCTCAATATTAACCGCAAAATAGGGGGACTTTTCAAGAATTAGGATTTTTCTGGTTAACCATACGCGACGCATGAGCGATTTTTCTCAGTTTACTTCACCTATTGCCATAAATTGGCGTTTTTTTTTCAATTTCAGCCTGAAAAGTTGCCTTCAGAATCCGCAAATTCGTGTATATTCAGTTTTTTATGCAAACTAGAATTTTTCTCAATTTCAACCGCGAATTAGAGCTTTTCTTAAATTGTAGTGGCGACGCGTCGTAGCGTTTCAAACCTGTGAATTAGCGAATTTTCTCAATTTCAGTCAAAAATTGGCGTTTGGCGCAATTGTAGCTGTAAATTGGCGTTTTTTTTCTCCATTTTTAGCCGCGAATTAGCAATTTTCTCAATTTTTAGGCTTAAAATAAACCTTTCTCTTAATTTTGACCTGCTGATTATTTTATTTTCTGAATATTACCCGCAAATTAGCGGTTTTTCACATTTTACCACCGCATTAGCAATTTTGTATTACTTTTATAGGTATAGATTATTGCTTCACGGCAGTTCTAGCCGTGAATTAGCGTATTTTTTATACTATAGTCATGCATGAATTTGTCATTATTCTGAATTTTAGCCTCAAAAAAGCCTTCAGAAGGTGCGAATTTGAATTATGAATATAAATTTTTTTGTTCAAACCTTCTTCAAACCAAAAAATTCACATCTATCCATCCATTTCTGTCAAAAAATCATCATTTTTAAATTATAAATTTCACGGCACTTAATTCGAGAATTATGTTTCTCAATTTTAGCAGCGATTTTTCGCTTTATCTAAATTTTAGCGGCGTGGTAGCGTTTCAAATCCGTGCATTACCTACCGAGTTTTGTCAATTTTTGCTAAGAATTGGCGTTTGACTCATTTTAAACTGCAAATTAGCAATTTTTTTCATTTTTAACTGAGAATTAGCCTTTTTCCCCAATTTGAACTGAAAATTGACGTATTCCTTAATTTTGGCTGCGCTAATTGGTGATTTTTTCAATTTTTGTCGTGAATTAGTGAATTTTTTCATTTTGTAAACGCGAATTAACGTTTTTTCACAACTTTATATCTGCAAATTGCAAATTATCGATTTTTCCTAATTTCAGCTGTGAAATAGCGTTTTGTGCTAATTTCGCGACCATTCAGCATCCTATTCCCTTTTTCATAGGCGAATGGGCGATTTTATTTTTAATTCCAAAGCAATACTTAGTCTCTTCACAGTTTATTCTCGTCACCGAAATCGATTTTCAACCCTCACCGGGTCATCATCAGCGGTACAATCTTTAAAAGTACAGTAAAAAATTGTTTTAATGCAAATTTGTTGTACTTTTAAAGATTGTACCGCTGATGATGACCCGGTGAGGGTTGAAAATCGATTTCGGTGACGAGAATAAACTGTGGAGAGACTAAGTATTGCTTTGGAATTATCCTTCGACTACAACATGGCCTTTCAAACATCATGATTTTATTTTTGTCCAATTTAACCTGAAAGCGTCTTTTATTTGTCATCATTATAGCGTGTTTTCTCAACTTTAACCGCGGGGTTTGCCCAAATACAACACTTTTGCGATGATTTCCACAATTTATTCGTAGAATGGCCTCCAAGTACCGTGAATTTTCTTAATTTTACTCTGGAAGTTGCATCGTGAGACCATGAATCAGCGCTTTATATCAGCTATAGCCACGAATATTACCGATTTTACCCCCCGTACCTCGGTACACTACTGCTTTGGGTCTGAAGTCCAAGGAAAAATCTGGACGTACTCGGACTTTTACGGGCTGCTTTAATTCCAAAAATCTGCTAAACCTAAATTTGACGCGAAATGCTCATTTTTTGAGATTTTATGGGGCTCTTCGTTCTGATACCAGTGCTTCTTCGTTCGTATACTTGTAGCCTTGAGGGGGGGGGGGGATCAATCCCCCCATATCCCCCCCATACCTACGCCCCTGGACCCGATGTTGCCAGTGGCAGCGGAAGTTAGACGGCATTGAGGGAGCAAGAATCTGAGTAGTTCAAATTTTAATCACCCACCCTCACCCATACAAATATCATGTTTTGAGTCATTTATGTCTTCATGTGCAAAATTACTAATTTCGGTCCCAAAAATCCGAATTGTTCACTAAATTTACAGTGTCTTCATGAAATTCCCTTTTTGGCTAATTTTCCTGGCGTCGTCGGTCGTCCAAAGGCGCAGTCTTATTAGTTAACGCCGAGATGAGCCGAATGAACAACATATCGGCCACAGTGTTTTTAGCCGTGAACCTTTTTGAAGGGGGGGGGGGAAGCAAGAGTATTTCCTAAACATAGGCTACTTTTATCGTGGTGGGGGGGGGGTGGAAATCTCTATAATAGAAAGACCCTTAACGTGCCCCTAAATATACGAGGAATGTACTTTCTACGTAGAGCTAAATTACACGTATTTTTCTCAATTTTAGTCTCGAAGTTGCCTCAGGAAACCGCCAGTTTGTGTTTTCTTTCTCAATGTTAGGTGCAAATGAGCCCTTTTTTCAATTTTGACCGTAAATTTGCTCATTATTTTCTCAATTTCATTCCCGGATTAACACCTTTTCTCAATTTTCTCTGTGAATTGTACTAGCGCTTTTTCTAAATTTTAGCCGCGAATTAGCGTTTTTCTTCTTTCGAGCATTGAATCGGCACTTTTTATAAACTTTCAGCTATGAAATGGCGCTTTTTCACAATTCAAGCTACGAAGTTTCCCACGAATCCGCGAATTAGTGTAGCGAATAATACTATTTATTAAATTTAACATAGAATTGACGCATTTTCTCAATTCTATCTGCGATTTAGTGTTTTATTAACTATCTCAACTAATATTTTACTCTAATTTTTACCCACGCAGTAGCGCTCTACCCTCAAAGTTGCCTCAAGAATCGGTGAATTGAAGTTTTCTCAACTTCACCTGTCAATTAGCACTTTTTCTGAACGTTTATAGCCGCAAATCACAGCGCTTCATCTCAATTTAAACTGGGAATTTGCGTTTTTCTGTCAACGTTGGCTACCGTAGAGCACATTATCTCAATTTCATCCGCGAATCAGCGCTTTTTAGAATTTTATTTGTGTATGAGCGCATTTTCTCAAAATTTTAGTCACGAATTAGCGCCTTTTCTCATTTTTAACCGCAAATTGTAGTGCTTTATCTCAATTTTGGCTCAATTTTAGCGGTTTTTCTCAATTTTAAAAATGAGTTTGTGATTTTTACTTGACTGTTTCCGTAAGGTTGTGAAAAAAATCGAGTCCGTGCTAACTACTATACGAGTTCCGGTCATCGGGGCTAACTTTTTTTTAATGTTGGTTACACAAGGGTTACCTTATCACGATTTGCATAGGGGGTAGATAACAGTCCATCTAAATATAACCTATAGTATAGTAGTAGTATAGTAGGGAGGACGACATCTGGGCTAAAGAGGTTATATTTAGATGGACTGTTATCTACCCCCTATGCAAATCGTGATAAGGTAACCCTTGTGTTACCTACATTAAAAAAAGTTAGCCCCGATGTCCGGAACTCTATTACTGCTACTTTCACCACCTTATCAACCTAAAACACTCCATTATTTCATCTGTAAGGTTTTCGAGGCCAGCGTCGTCTATCCCCCCCCCCTGATGTCTGGACGCGAAAACCCCCCCCTTATATGAGCAGTAATCCCCTCTCTCAGTGAAAATAAATTTCAGTGCCTAATTTTGACAAATTGGATGAACTCAACACCACCTAGCGTTAAATTATGGCTTATTCTTAGCTTTTTCGTAGCGCTTTTTCTCAATTTAAAGCCGCGAATTAGTACTTTTTCTTAATTTAAGCCGTGAATTGGAAAAAATTAACCCAATTAAAGCCAATTTTACAGGACAGCGTCAATAAGCCAATTTCGAGGGTACGGCCTTTTAATGTTTTGTGGACAAGCGCATTCTTTTAAAAGAAGTTTTTTAACATTAAAAAAAAAAAAAAAAATTAAAATTCGTATGTTTGACTCCCTAAAAGGCGCAATTTTTCGGCGTTGGTCCTAAAAAAACAATGTCGTAGGTTTGGCTCACTCAAAAAGTCAATTTTCACGAAGTTCAAACAGGTGATTTCACCTTTTTAAGGACTTCATGGAGCAATTCCGTGGGTTGGGCTCTTTCGAAGTTCAAGTTTCACGGATTCGGTTACCCAATTACTCTCATTTTGAAGGGCAATGTCAGTCATTGTGCCACGGATCTGGCTCAGGGAAATTTCGCACGGCGTACAAAAAAAAAAAAAAAAAATAACAATTTCGTGGGTTTGGCCCATACGAAGAGTCAATTTTAAGGTTCCAGCATCTTCCGAGCTGCTTTATTCACAAAACTAATCTCGCGGGTCTGGCTCCGCGAAAGAACAACATTTTGTAGCGTTATGGCTCATTAAAAACCAATTTCACGTGTCTGGCTCACCCGAAAAAGCGCAATTTGGTGGGTTTCGCTGCATCAAGAACAACATTTCGCACTATTGACCCATTCGCAATAACTCCCCCCCTCCATCCCCGAACTCTTCCGTAGCTCTAGCTCTAGCCTCACCCTGTGCGAAGGAAGTCTGCGAGAAAAAATAGGAAGTTGTATACGCATACGCTCTTATCAATAATTAATTTGTTGTTGATCGATCATTTTTAGAGAAGCGACTTTAAAGTGAACCCATTATTAATAAATTAATTGAACTAATATTATCCGGACGACGGTGGAAGGGCATAGCCCAACACGATTCGAGTTTCGAGAAAAAAAAATGGCTCCCCGGCGGGATTTGAACCCGCAACCTCTGGATTACCAGTCCAGCACGCTGCCAATTGCGCCACGGAGACGCTTTTGGGAGTCGTACTCCGAGGGATAAGCTAAGCGGAACCCCACCCAGGTCCAGTGTTTCTCGAAACTCTAGGCGTTTCTCCTGATCGGTAAACCACGCCGAATTTTATCTTATCTAAATGGTGTTAGATGGATATGATGAGTAATTCTGTCGCCGGTATTTTTAATTAATAAATTAATTGAACTGATGTTGTCTGGACGACGGTGGAAGGGCATAGCCCAACACGATTCGAGTTTCGAGAAAAAATGGCTCCCCAGCGGGATTTGAACCCGCTCGTCTCGAATCGTGTTGGGCTATGCCCTTCCACCGTCATCCGGATAACATCAGTTCAATTAATTTATTAATTAAAAACACCGGCGACAGAATTACTCATCATATCCATGAACCCATTTGCATTTTCACGGGGAGTACCTGTCTCCCCCAACCAGACCATTGGGGGAGCATTCGCTCTCCCTGAACCCGCTGCTACTGGATGTTGCCACAAGAAACCACGAATTGGCGTTTTTTTAAATATTTTTTTTGCGCCGGCCGAGCGATTGGTTGCTGCTTTTATCAATTTTATAACTTGGAATCTGCACTTTTTCTTAATTATAGCCCCAACTTAAGTGTTTATATCAGTTATTTTTTTGTCCACGAATTAGCTATTTCTCGCTGTTTCGGCCTAGAATATTATCGCTTTTGGCGGCGTAATTGCCTCGAGAATAGCACATTTGTATGCCTTCTTACGCTAACGGCAAGACTTGTGGTTAGCGTATTTTAGCGTACGTCGATACGCTTCTGAATCTCAATGTTTTTGGAAACAATGGACAACTGGATTACTGAGCAATAACGAAAGGGGAGGTTGTCGCCAAATCAATCTCATCATTAAACGTACCACATGATATCTTGCAGAACGCTTTTGACCCAGTGAAAAGGTTCGCTGTCAGCCAACACTTTCTCAAAGCTCACAACGGTGTTCCAGATAATCTTCGATCCGACAAACATGGTTTTATGGCGGTTACTCCTGTCGGTCATGGCAGCCGTCGAATGTATAATACTCATACGGTGGAAGACGCCCAGAAGGCGAATTACATCGACAGTAGATTTTGGAGGAGGCACCTGGAAGACAATTTGTTTTTAAGTGGGTGGCCGGAAGCCGTGGGAAACAAACAAAAAACGAACAGACTTTGGCTAACACTAGGAATAGTTCAAATCGTGTATCATCCTCGTACACTCTTTCATCTGAGTCTTCAATATTAGACAATTGGTTCCAAAGGAAGCCTGCTGTACTTAGTTTTGTGACAACAGTATCGTAATCTTTTATTATTAGTGCTTCCTCGAACTCCTCGTACGCATGATTCATTGCTAGGTTCATTTCATATTTGTTTACTTCGTTCTATGAAGTCAAATTTTGTGATGTCGATTGACGGTTAATGAGTACTTTACATGCCAATACTTACTTTGATAATATCTTGTTCAGAATTTACGCCATACATCATTGGTTTCCCCCAAAGAGTGTCAAGAAATAAAAGTGATACCCGTTCGGTTTTTACAACGAGGCCGAACATATCAAAAGAGCTGGTTTGTTCCACTGGTTCTAGAGGTAATTTGTGTTAAGTTGGAGTTCTTAAGGTCGTCCTTACGTAAATAGCTACCCAAAAGAAAGCCCGGCTTCCAGTCCACCGGCTCCTCCACTAAGACCATGTCTAGGATTCTGTCAACGTAATCTCGCCAATAGAAGGCGTCAGGGGAGTCCAGTCTGGTTGTTATGTTGCAATGTACGTTGAACGATTCAAAAACAGAGATGACCTTGGGCTCAGTTCTGCATCTTGACCGTATTGGAGCACCCACTATGGGAATTTTTAACCAAGCCTTATTTTCACCCACTGCAGTCAATAGTAAGAAGAAAGAAAACTGTTCGAAATGAAAGGATAAGGCAATTTTGAATAATTACAGGTGCATATCACGGTTATATTGTGCCCTAGCATCTCTGGTTCGAGAACTCCTTCTACTTCAGGTATGAATAACACGTTTTTATCCGTACGATTATAATTGTGGGTTCTCTCATCATTTCCAACGATTATTTGCCAAGTGGGATACGAGTCAGAAAAAACAGAAATGTAATAGGACACACGAAGCGAATCTGAATTTTGAAATGCTACGAAACAATTATATAGACACCTGCGGGATTTTAATAAATAAATTAATAAGTATATAAGATATGTGACGGTGTGGACGAAATAACTCCAGTTTGCATACGTTATATAGAACTCTGGGACACCGGGTACAAAATATATCTCCTGCGAAGTTTCAGCGTTGGTTATATCGTCGCTGATCAGTCTAACGTTGAACGAGTAAAAACTTTCGCACGGAACTTCTTCATATGTGTAAGTATTTCCTGCCAAGACAGTTGAGTGGGTAAATTTGGGTTTATTTAGGGATGGAAAATGTTTGGACGTAATGACGAAACCTCGTGATAATATTGGCTGACAAAAGCTTCTCCTAGTGCCTGAGACTTCACCATCAATTTGCTCGTCGCAAGACCATTCCAAGTGAAAGGCATTTATTGGTACGCCCGGGTTAGAACTGGCTACTTCTAATCGAACAGGCTCATAACAGGGGTATCTTCTCGTTGTTCCACCCACAAAATAAAGTTGACCGTACCCTTTTTGAACGGTTATTGAGCACTGTAAAAACCCAATCTGTTCACCTGAATTCGACAGGCTTCGAATTTCTTGTTGCCTACTCACCCTGCCTTTGCTGACATGCTTGTTACTGACGCCATAGAGTGACTCGTCGCCAATTTCAACGTAATAAAATTCGATCCATCTCGTTCCTCGTTTAAAAGTCATCGGATCGAAGATTTTTCTCTCACTGCCAACATGAGGATTTTTTACAGTTACGAATCCAATGAGGAATATATATATTAAAAAAAAAGACTAATTACAGATTCTCTTCATCGCCAGCCACCTCAACATAAATGTCCGTGTCATTAGCTAGAAATTAATGTTTTGAATGAAAAATGAATTATTGTGCTATCGGTAATCTTACGATAATATCTCCAATAGGAATACCGCTTCCAGATCGGCTGGCAAGGGGTTACCGGTATTTTGATAGCGCTCACAATAATTGCGTCTGTAGTGTAATAATGCCGACGAGTATTGTAATATCCTCCGCTTTTAATGCACACAAAATAAAAATAAAACGAGCCCTTTTCCTTTCCTTCTCGGCTTACCATCCTTTGAAAATAATTTCATACTCGCAGGGGTTTCTCTTTAGCGTTCGGTTGCTTGTGCCGTAGAACGGAGTGAAGAAGGTAAATTCACCTTTGAAAGTAATAAAATTGCCATTAAAGTACTGGACACTAATAGTGTGACTAGAGCCGGGTTTCCAGTAATAGTAATTTCCCGTTCGATAATTGGGTGTTAAAGTGGCCACAAAATAGTCTGCAATCGTGAACAGTGAACGTTAAGATTCGTTGGTGGACAGTGGGAAGGGTGGGAGAGGGGTATTTATTACTCGGATAAGTAAAGAACAGGCATGTTTGCTTGTCATGAATAAGAGGGTGCTCGTAGTATTGTTCCAAGCAGAATTTTCTCATATTCATTTCATCGAAATGTGATTGATTGAGATTTAAGTTTTTTCGACCGTCGTTGAAGCTTACAACCGCTTTAAACTGCGTGCCGAAATCTTTGACGACCAAGTAAAATTTTTTCGCTTCATTCTCCGGCGTGTGAATAAATTGAAACGTCATGGGTGACTCTACCGGAGAGACGCCTATAAAAAAAACGTTTAAACGAGATACAAAATAAATCGGATAATAAAATCATTAAGGATAAAATTATCTACCTATAGGTCGAAACTCCAAACAATTGATTCCCATGCTCGACGAGTCGCACTCGCAGTAATACGATCCGAATGCTGGTTGACACGTGCCCGGACACTGTTCCAAGATGTCATAATCATCACAGTAGTCGATCAATTGAGTGCAGTTGGTGTAAAGGCCTTTGGAAACGAGGTCGCAGAAACAGTCTTTGTGAGTTCTCGGTAGTCCGACCGAGATCAGGTGGTCCATGTCGACGTGGGAACGATCGATGCAGGCACCTCCCTTACCGCAAACGCAGAAAAGGTCGTTGAGCACCGGCTGACTGTAGTCTATCGTGTTGAAGACGGTGAAAAGGAAAAGGATGGAGGAAGTGCTTGAGACCTTCATTATTGTATTTGTAGTGTCCTTGGAGCGTGTCTACGTTCTTGATTTTTATCTACACTCGAGGCGTATTGAATGACATATTTAGAAACAACGATCACATGTTTATTATGATCCTTTGGGCCTCCACTTCGGCGCTGTGCCTAGGTCGATTGCTTGGATTTTTGCAGTCAATTTGCAGGAACTGGGTGGTCAAGACCGTAGGATGAATCTACAACTGTAGAACTGAAGAAGAGCCATTAATAGGAAGATAGCGAGCATGGGAATGAGCAATGGACGGTAGGGGTGTGGCAGTTGTGTGAGGCTTGTTTCACACACTCACGGTTTCAAAGCGGTGCGGATTCACGCGGCTCAAGGGGGCGCAAAGGTGGAAAGCGATGAACTCTTCGGTTTCTACGCGGCAGCGATTTGAAGGGGTTTCTCGGTTCACGCATGGCGAGGCACCCACCGCGTTCGCGCCGCGTAACAATCCGCTTCTCGGAAAATCACGTGTGTGTGAAACGAGCCTTAGAAAGCACTACCAAACAGGCGACTCAAGCGGTAGTAGAACTTCAACCGATCCAAAAAACAAATACATAGGAATTTTGTGCTATTTTTGAGCAGTGGCGTGGGTAGGAATTTGTCCTAGGGGGGGATCAGATTGAAATCTCGTTGTGGTGATGGGAGGGGGTAATTTAACATTTTATCCATCATTCCACCCAGCCTGCACACTCTTAAATCTATCCGACATCTTTCTGGCCCCATCATAGCCTTGACCGAGAACAAAATTCCAGAATTTTCTTTTCGATAAATCGTTCCGTTTTGTCTGCTAGTCTCATGAAGTTCTCCCGGATGCGGATCAACGAAGTCGATGATACGAGTACAAAAGCAAACGCACACTTTTACCCAATTTAAGGGACAGTGGTGGCCACTCAATGATGTTGGGAAGGAAACCGCGTGCGTTGGTCAATTGAGCATATCTCCACGTGACTCATACTTTCGGCTCAAATCGAAATACTAAAAAAAATGACCCCAAAAATCTCTCAGTTGGGCGATTTTTAGAGGAAACGGCTAAAATTTAGAAATGGACGAAACCGCGCATCGTGGGGTCACTGACGGACCTACACCTATCGGGGCCCAATCGCGGAAATCTCCAAGAGGCCCCTGAGTCTCTCCGTATGAACAAGACAAATAATTTTAACTTAGCCTTTTCCTTATTTTACCCACGAATTATTGCTATTTCACCTTTTCTACCCGCCAATTAGCGCTTTATGACCAGTATAAGCCGAGAATTTATCAATTTTAGCCATGAACGAGTGTTTTTTGTCAACTTTACCCGCAAACAGCGCCTATTTTCTCAATGTTGGTTGCGTTTATCGTTCTTCTCAATTTCAGCCGCGGATTAGCAGTTTTGTCCCCCCTCCCATAACCACGAATTTGCGCATTTTCTCAACTTTAGCAGCAAAGTAGCGATTTTATCCATCGAGCGAGTTTCTTAATTTTCCACGAGTTTTGGAGCTTTCCTCAATTTTAGCAGCAAATTAGCGATTTTTTCAATTTTCTTAGCAGGGGATTAGCACTTTTCTCAGTTTTAGCTGAAAACTAAAGTTTTTCTCAAGTGTTTTCTTCAATATTAGACGCGAAACAGAGGAGTATTCACAAATTAGGATTTTTTTGGTTCACCATTATGCTATGCATGAGCGATTTTTCTCAGTTTTTCCCGCGCATTAGCATTTTTTTCGCCGATTGCCAAGAATTTGCGCTTTTTCTCAATTTCTGTCTCAAAAGTTGCGTTCAGAAGCCGCGAATGGCGTAGTTATTCAGTTTTGACGCAAATTAGAATGTTTCTCAATTTTAGCCGTGGATTAGCACTTTTTGTCAATCAGGCTTAAAATTTACTTTTAAAATCTCTTAATTTTCGCCAGACTAATTATTTATTTTCTAAATAATACCGGCAAATTAGCGGTTTTTTCACATTTTAGCACTGTATTAGCAATTTTATATTACTTTTAGGTATAGCTTATTGCTTCTTCTCAGTTCTAGCCCGTGAATCAGCATTGTTTTTACTTATAACCGTGCATTAATGTGCAGTTTTTCTGAATTTCAGCCACAAAGTTGCCTTCAGATTAAGGCGCGAATAAGGCGCGTGAATTAAAAATGTCACCACACTTTATACGAAAATTAGTGATGTTCCTCAATTTTAGAAGTGAATTGGCGCTTTTTCTAAATTTTAGCTGCCGTAGCGTTTCCAATCCGTGCATTACCGACTTCTCTCACTTTTTGCCAAGATTTGGCGTTTTCCTCAATTTAAAGCTGCAAATTAGTCATTTTTTCCATTTTTAGGTGAGAATTAGCACTTTTACCCAATTTGAACTGAAAGTTAGCGTTTTTCTCAAATTTAGCCGCGCTAATTAGTGATTTTTTTCAATTTTAGCCACGAATTAGTGATTTTCTTCATTTGGGTCCGCGAATTAACGTTATTCCTCACCTATATCCGCCAATTGCAAATTAGCGATTTTTCCCAATTTCGGCTGTGGAATAGCGTTTTAGCATCTATTCCCTTTTTTATACGCGAAAGGGCGATTTTTCGCAATTTTAGTTGTGAATTTGCTATTTTTGTCCAATTTTAACCGCGGGGTTGGCCCAAAAACAACGCTTTTGCGTTGATTTCCACAAATTCGTAGAATGGCCTCCATGCTCCGTGAATAAGCGATTTTTCCTCAATTTTTGTCTGGAAGTTCCGTCGCGAGACCACGAATAAGCGATTTTTCGTAGGTATAGACACGAATATTAGCGATTTTTTCAATTTTTGCCGCGTTAGCAAGTTGCAAATTGCCAATTAGCACTTTAATGGGCTTTAAGGACCTAATGAAACTGGGGACACGGTGTATTTTCTCTTTTTAGCCGCGAATTTTCTTCAAGATATCGTGAATTTTCTCAATTTGAGCCACCAGAATAGCGCAATCGGCCCACAGGTCGGATAAAAAGGAATTTGTAGAAAGTAGCAAAATCGCTGTCCTACCGTCCGACCTTTTCACATATACCTACACCCATGGATAACCTAAAAATCCCCATTTGTACCTATTTAAGCTTTTCGGGCGCCCCCCCTTCTGGCCCCTACCTCGGTACGCTACTTCGTGGGGTCTAAAGTCCAAGGAAGCATGGACGCGCACGGACCTTTTCGGGCTGCACTTGAAGTCGAGAAAATCTGCTAAACGTAACTTCAACGAGAAACGCTCATTTTTGGAGATTTTATGAGGCTCTTTAGAGCGTTCGTACTAGTGCCCCTTCGTTCGCACTCTGCGTAGCTCAGGGTGGGGGGGGGGGAATCTATCCCCCATATCCCCCCCCTTAAAAATTTTGAGCCCAACCAGAAATGACCTAAAATGGCGTTTTTCGAAAGGCACAAAATTCCCGCGTTTTTGTTTTTTAGATTTGTTGCTACAAGGGGGACAAGCTGTAGCAGCATTTGTTGCTGCTGTTGTTTGTTTGTTTGTTTGTTGTTGTTGTTGTTGTTGTTGTTGTTGTTGTTGTTGTTGTTGTTGTTATTGTTGTTGTTGTTGGGCTCAAAATATCAAAATAAGATTGTGGATAGGAGCAGAATGTGTCACTGGGAGCAATCCCCATGAAGTTTCGTAATTTGAGGTGCTAGGCGCCAGCGAAATTGGTTCCTGAAAGTTCGAATTGAAGGGCCGAAACCAATGGAATTATATATTTTTAATGTAGTACACCCTTCGAAATTAGCTGTTAAGGGAGTCAAGTCAATCCACATCAGCAAAATTGACTTTTTGCTGAGCAAAATCCGCGAAATTGAGTGCCAATAATTTGATAAAAGGCTCGAAAATCTGGAAGAAAGCGTACCGAGGTATGGCTCCCGGAAAATTCGCCTTGGATCTGAACTCTTGGACCACTCTCCCTAGATCATGCGGAAATCTCACAAAACGGGGAAGATGGCGGGCTAAAGTGAAGGACATTTTTTCAACCAACTGGCAAATGGTTGGTTGGCTCATGCTATGGAGGTCACCAGCATCAATCTGCAAAATAAAAAGGTATAAAAGTGCTGCCACCGTCACAAGAAGAGCTCACCTGTCATCTGGATATTCACCTGAAATTTACCAGTCGCATAGAAGCGAATAACTGCGAGGGCCTTCACAATAGCTGGCTTTGGGCTTCCTCTCATCCAGGTAGATTCGAGTTCGTCTTTCACCAAAGGAAAAATATGCCTTTAAAAAGCATCTTTCGAAAATCTGGAAAAATATTGCGTTGGAATGAATCACGTAGGCTAAAAAATTTCCTGATTTGGCCATAGATGTACGTGCGGTTTAGTATGAACAATTTTCACTTACCGGTACCTATTGAAGAAATTGTGTATTTCAAACATCTCCAATGGGTTTTCCATGTCTCGAAATGGTCTTCTTGGCCCCCGAAAATTTATTTCTCGCAAGTGGAGTAAATATTCTATGATATCATCATTTCCTTCCATAATTTTTTGTAATATTTCCACTTGAACTTGACTTTCGCAACGCGAAACCAAATTGGAGATAGTAGATAATGGAGTGAAGGAAGCCTCAAGGCAGATCACAAGCTACCTTGGTTGAAGGAACGATTTTTTTCAAGACTTCCTTGAAGTCAAGGTAGCCTTCAACTCGAGGAAGTTTCATAAATACAAAAACTTGTCAAGGAAGGCTTCTCAAGGAGGCCTTGACTCAAGGAAGCTTCAAGGAACGTTCATAAATACGGGCCTAAGTTGACATCCAAATTGATTATGTACGGGTCCCTTGAAACGAATGGAATGAATGAACAAACGTTTGATACTTCGATTTTCTTAGTAACAAACCTGTCAATCGTCCGTGTGTCTAAACATAGGAGATGGCAGCTCGAGTACTGTTCAGAAGTGTTAAAGTCATATTTATTTTACAATATTTGACAATACAATAATAAAATTACAATATTTGACCGCTCCTGTCATTATTTTTCCGGATAAAAATTGAAAAAACTGAGAAATCACCACTGTAAACAATGCACTAAACGACAGAAATGGTTCGACAAAGATAATAGGATAACGGCCGACCTCGGAAACGCTCGGAAAACTTCGGGTATCACCGACCGTGAAATCGTCTATGGGGACCGTGCAAAGGTACAGTGGCTTCATAAGATACAGTGCGGCCATTCGGTGATTCTTTCTGATTGGCTGCTCCATCTTGTTTCAAGTTCTTTATCAACTTCTACTAAGATTGCATAGAGAGAAGTGGTTTTGGCCGATTTACGTGCTTTAATTAATTTTTAACAGACTCTAAATACCCGAAGTTCGTATTGTGTAGTGATTTGCACTTATTGAGATATGAAGTGCCACCAGAAATGATTCTCATCCCTCAGGAAAGATAATTAAGCGGAGCTCGGAGTGAGCTACTCAGTATCACTTGTTGCTTGTTCTCTATTTATTTTGCACTGTTTTCAACGGGTTTCTTCGCCAATGGACTTCGCAGATTCATTTTCATCATGTAATAAGTTTGCTTAAAAAAACATATATCTCTTGTAACTGGGAAATACTATTTAATTACACAGCGTTTTTAAAGGCATGACTCATTTCATCTTTTGACAATTTTCGACGAACAAAAAGAGCACGAGGATTAATCGTTTTCAAAAAATTAAGCTATTTGCGAGGCCTTGACGACGGCTCAAAGGTGGGTATTCATTCACACAATAATTTTTACGAAAAAAGCAAATCTAAGGCCTGAAGGTCCGTTTTATAACTACAACAATAATTCGTAAGATGTCATTAGTTAAATCGACAAAATTGAATGAAATCAAGTGCATGATTGACTGTTGATATCAACTGCTGCTAATTTCATTGAACAGGCCCATGAATTCTGTAACTTTGGGTCGAAATCAATAGCGTAAGCCACCGGTGATTTTATTCATTGATTCAAGAAGTGCAATGTTATCAGGTGACTTACGATGGGAAATTAGTCAGGTACCTCAATTATAGAGAATCACCCCCTCGTATCTTAACCCAGAGCGTTTTACATTTGCGTAAAATTCTGCAACAGGGCAATTCATTTCCACCTGTCCTCTCTGAATTAAATCATAATTATGTTAATGAAGAAGGTGGGTGCAAAAGGAATTGCCCTGTTACAGAATTTTATACAAATGGGAAACTCTATCAGTTTTAATCAACTACGTTTAAAGCCCATGTGCTAAATCCCGGGTTTGCCAAGCTTTGAGCCGCCGTCCCGGTCACACAATCAATGACACAAATGAATTTTTTTTTCGAAAACGGAAACCGCTGACCGCAAAAATGCGCTCCTTTTGAATCTGACAACAAAAATTATCCAAGCTCTTCCACTCTGTATATTATTTTGTATTTAATAATAAAGAATTGAAAAATCCCTTAACAGGAAACTTTTCATCTTTTCTTTCCCCGATACCGCATTAAATCCACCTCACCAACGCCCAAAGTACGAGCAAGAGTGCATTCTACGATTTTAAGTGTGTCTTTTTCAATTGTTCATTACTGAGTATAACGGGAGGGGGGGTATTGTCTCGAAAAATGGCTTGATTTTTTAAGATTAATGCTGATAAATTATATTAGCCTTTAGAGGAAAACAAAAGTTGAATCAACTTAGGTAAGAACGGATTGTACAAAGTGAGCGTTACCAGCTAACTGTCACTTGAAAAATTCACTAATTCTTAACAAGCCTTTTATTTAAGGAGAATCTTTCTTTTTTTTATTCTTTGATTAGTTAGCAACTGTGGAAAATTAATTATCGGGCCAAAAACGCGTTTAAAAAAATATAAAAAATGGAAAATATGAGCAAAGCCACTGTTTCATATACATTTCCCCCATAGGGGCACGGAAATCTTGAAACAAGATGGCGGTGCCTTCCGAATGTCCGCACTGTCTTTATAAAGCCACTGTATCCTTCGCGGACAACTAGGTTATGATAACGTGTGATAAAGATTCTTGGATGACCGTCACCTGTGGACTTACATTAAGCGAAGCGTTAGAAAGTGGCTTTTCTCTTAAAAACAATTTTGTTTTGTTCGAATTATAAGTTCATCTTTTGAACAATGGAGTTGAGCGACTATGACAAGACATTGCCGGCAGATGTAGGTCGCCGCTATATGGCAAAAAATAAAGGATATTGGCGCAGACCCGTTCCTGTAAGTACACAATCCCTTTGACGCAATATGTGGTCAGTTGTTTAAATATTTTCTGCATCCTTTAGCTGCGAATTATTAAAACTTGATTTTGGTCATTGTGATGTTATTCCAATCGGTTTTTTGGTTGTTTTCCCTTAGATTTGTCCGTAATAATTCGACAGACGTCAGACATTTTCCGGCGGTCACGAATATTGACATCGTAAATTATTTAGTGTACGGTATCAGTGCCTTTACCCAGGAACAATTCAGGTGCTACAAATCGCTCGAAGCACACAAATCATACAAGAGTGGTTTCGTCAGAAAAATTGAGGCCCGACAAGTCGGCGACAAAAGTGTGGTTCTGTCCAAGGTAAGTCTTTCGGAATTCGAAATGACTGTGTTTCCTTTGTAGAAGCGTTCAGAAATACTAACTGTAGCAACCAAGAGTCGGTGAATGGTGCATACGTAACTTAACGCTCGCTCATCAGCATCACATATGACACCCGGTATACAGATTTCATGGTCCGTTGGCATTGGCGAGGAGCTTGGCTTCTTGTACTCATGATCGCCACTACCCAATATTTATATTCATGAAGTTTGTGCGTCAGTTGTCATATGTTACACCTGATGAGTGCTCACTGCGACGAGAGAGCAGCCTAACGTATAAACGCAGTCCAAATAGACCCATATGCTAAGTCGTTCGTAGAACTTTCTTCTGCTTCAACTTGCCTCGCAACTGTAGAATCCCGTGTTATTTTATCATTTTCCTAGTTTGTGAGGGGGCTTTGATGGTGAGGAAGGCTAGACAACCACGGGCGTGTGTGCGTGTGCATAAGCGTGTTTTCGTTGTGTGGTGTCTATGCAACCTATCAAAATGCTTCATTTTTCGAGGGAATAAATTTGTTTGCTTGCATTGACTCCACACAACGCAAACCGGTTTCGACCTCAAAACTTCCATCAGCTAAAATTTTTGTTTCTGGTTCCAGGTTACCCACTCCCAGAAGTTAAGGGCCTCGCCTGCAAAATGCTGGATATTAGCCTATTTGGATAGCCGTATTGTGACTGCTCATTGCGACTGCATGGCAGGGTTGGGAGAGACTTGCACGCACGTAGGAGCTTCTTTGTTTGCGGTGGAAGACATCGTGCGAAAATATTCCGAGGATGAAAGTGTGACGGACGTGCGAGCGTACTGGCGTGAACCTTCCGGTAAAAATTGAATATCTTTGCCTTGTTATTTCGATGATGTTGGATTCCTTACTACGGTAGGAGAACTGGGACAAATGGCTTCAGTCGCCGATATTTCCTACGGTGGTGCAGAAATACACCCGGATGAAGCCGAATTATGTCTTCAGCCTCAAGTGCCTTCCATGTCCAGTCAAGACGTTCGTTCTTTGCTGACGAGGGTAAAAACTTCAGGCGGTATTCCAGCATTGTGCCTCGTAACACCTCCCTTCTCGAGTGACATGTCGCTAAGTTCTGACTGTCTGCCTCAAGTCTTGTTCAAAGAAGAATATTTGGAACGAGACCTAACGACGCTTATTGAAATTGGTAAAGGCACAGAGCTCCCAAAGCTGGACCCTGCTTCTATTGAAGCAATGACTCGAGGGCAGTCTGCAAATAAAAAGTGGATGCTGTTGAGAGAGGGCCGCATAACAGCGTCAAATATGAAGTTGGTTTGCCGAACGTCACTCGCCAACCCCTCTTTATCTTTAATAAATAAAATATGCTACCCGAGAAGTCATGGCTTTAGATCACCCGCTACAACCTACGGGTGTAAGCACGAAAAGGAGGCTTTGGAGGCATACACGGCCTACATTTCCGAACGGCACGAAGCTTGTTGCGTGCGCCAAACTGGCTTCCTTGTATTAAGCCAGTACCCTCAACTCGGCGCCTCTCCAGACGGGATAGTGAAATGCGCATGCTGCGGTGAGGGCTGCGTAGAGGTAAAATGCCCCTTTTGCGCTAGAGACGGCAATCTAATTGAGGAAGTTTTAGCCCTGAAAAATTCCTTCTTAGAAATACCACCCGAGGCAGGCAGTGTCACAACTTATTCGCTGTCCAAGAAACATGGGTATTACTACCAAGTGCAGATGCAGATGGCCCTCGCTCAAACACAATACTGCGACTTTGTGGCGTGGAACAGAGGGGCTTTTTTTTATGAACGCATAAAATTTGACCAGGACTTTTGGGAGGCTAATTTGAAAATTTTATTAAAATTTCACGAAGAAGTGCTTATGCCTGAAATGCTTGGGAAGTACTTCACAAAGCCAAAACCAACGACTGCAGGGTGCCCATAAATTAGCCACGAATGTTTTCCAATGAGTATTATTGTATTTTTTAAAATTTTTATTTTTTTCTACATTTATAATTAATAAAAATATTATTAAAAACAAAAAATATTTGATTTTCGATTTTTTGCAATGTGTTGGTTCTCACAATTTAATTCGTGTTCACAAATAACTCTATTTAAAAAATGTTACTATTATATTAACTTTAGTGATCGGGGGAGGCGAAAGGTAATGTTACTCTAGGGGTACGACAGATGGGCATAAATTGACAAAGGCACAGCATATTGTGACAATTTTGTCAATGTAGGGAATACCGCGATCCTTTCTCCTGACCATGTGCAAAGGCAATTTTTTGGAAAGAATAGTATATTTATTTTTTAAATGACCAATTACCCTCTCCACATGGATTCTGACATTGGACAGCTTTCGGGCAAACTCAACGTCCACTGGGAGCAATTGGCGTTTGCCCTTTGTAAAAGCCGGAACGTGTACCTCCGCCATGCACGCGTGGACTTCGTCGCTAATAAGAAACCCCCTGTCGGCAATGATGAGGTCACCAGGAAGAAGATTGTCCAAAATTCCAGAGTCAAGCGTTATGAATTTGTCACTGCATCTTCCTCCGTAAGCTTTAGAGATAAATGTAATTACCCCATGGGAAGAAATGCCGATTAAGAATTTCACTGTATTGGAACTTTTGTAGTGAGAGTAATGTTGAGAGGCCGCAACTTTGTCAGAAGGGGTCTCAACCATTACATCAAAAAAATCAATTATTACAGTAACTTTGTTGCCAAATTCTCTTTGAAAACAAATCGGGACATTTTTTCTTAAATCTTCTCTCTCGGGCCACCGGACTAAACTTTTCAACCGGTAAAACAGGACATTTATTACTGAGTAAAAGTGTCTGCTTGACGTCCTTCTGTCGACATTAAATCTGTAGGCCAGGTCGGTGAAATCGAAATCGTGCCTCAACTTCATGAGGGTCAGAACGAACTGATCAAATTTCTTTAAAGCGGACGTTGATGTGACCGAAAGGAATTTTTCAACGTCTTCGAAGGCAGCCGAGAGTACTGGGAAAGTCACACCGGTGTAATATTTACAAAATGAGCTGTCATCGCGAAATCTACTGACGCTGAACTCCTTGTCTTTTAAAACGTTCTTCAAGTGAGACACTTCTTCGAGGGCCCGGTGAAGCTCCTGTTGATAATTCACCCTTTCCTCAAACAGAACATTTTCGCGAGGCGGAGATTCGGGTGTGGTTGTATTCACGTTACCCTCGTTGTTCGGAGGTGGTTGCACGATTTCTTCATTACTTGGATCCTGTCATTACACGGAAAATTCAACGTAACCGATTAATTGTGGTCTTTCCACTAGGAAACAAACCCGTAGGGGTGATTCTGTAATATTAAGCTATCCACTTTAATGCCGTAAATCTTATATTAGGTCTGTTCCACCAAGGTGTTGGGAACATGTTCGGAGCAGAGTTGCCATGGGACCAGCCAAAAACATGTAAGTTGATTACATTTTATTGGCTGGTCTCAAGGCAATTCTGCTCGGAACATGTTCCAAACACCTTCTTGGAACAGACATAAATACCTATTGCTTGTAGTGTCAGACACAAATCGCATTGGTTTAAACAGGAATTTCTGGAAATTGTCATCAGTGTTAACGTAGTAAGAGCAATTTATGTCTGACACTTTACACTTATGTCTATAGAGACAAAAGTCAAAAAGGACACTTCGGCGTTAAAATTAACGAGATGAATAATCAGAGCTGAAAAATTCGCTAAGACGCGCGTTAAGAGTTACAGAATGGGGATTGTAATAGAAAAATGAAACACTTGTGAGACGAAATGAGATTGACATAAACAGCTAAAATTTGTTCACTCTCATCTGTTTCACTTTTCTATGACAACCCCCCAGGGGAGATGATTTCATTAGGTCTTTTAGGGCGATCTACAGAAGCTACAAAAGTTACAAATTTGTAGGTTGTTTACATAGCAACATGTGTTTAATTGGTTTAAAAGCTACACAACTTGCAAAATTTGTAACTTTTGTAGATTTGGAGGGTCGCCCTAAAATACCTATTTATTTCTCAAAAATATCCATTGAAATCATGTGACTTACGATGGGGAATTAGATACCCCAAAGTTATTATACAGGGTGGTACAAAAAGCGACTGGACAGAGAAAAACCAGTGAAGGGGCAACTTATTTCTGATCGAAATGACTATTTGTGGTATTTTCCGAAATTCCGCTTTGTTTCCGAGATATCCGCCATTTTATGATTTTTTCAGAAACACCTTGTTGCACACGCAGTAATTGTTGCAATAGCAAAATTGATGAGCCCATTGGAAAGGAGCACAACATTTTCTATTTAAAGAGCCTTTTTTAATCCAGATCGGACGACATCTACTACGTTTTGAATCAGCTTATTGGCGAAAAAACGTAATTTTCTGACTACATCACCATAACACCAATAGGTACTTCCGGAATTAAGGCCCATTTTCACCAACAAAATTGATCTGGTTTAAAGTTGATCGCGATTAGTTGCCAATAGCGACCCATATGAATTCTGATACAAGTGTTTACATTTGTAATCGCGATTAGTTGTTGATCTTGGTTTAAGAAGTTGGTGAAATCGGGCCTAAGTTTCCTCGCTAATAAGCTGATTCAAAACGTAGTAGATATCGTCTGATCTGGATAAAAATAGGCTCTTTAAATAGAAAATTTTGTGCTCTTTCCAATGGGCTCATCATTTTTGCCATTGCAACAATTATTGCGTGTACAACTAGCAGTTTCTGAAAAAATCATAAAATGGCGGATATCTCGGAAACAAAGCGGAATTTCGGAAAAGTGCAAATTGAGTTGCCCCTTCACTGGTTTTTCTCTGTCCAGTCGCTTTTTGTACACCCTGTTTAGCTATTTCCATTATTCCATTCAACACACAACACAAGAGTAGTGCAGCGTCCTCTCCGTAAACATATGTTTCAATTCAGAGAAGACGAGTGGAAAAACTTACACCACACGAGTGTGTTGCATTGAATGGAAAACGCCAATAGAATCACTTACAATTTACTCCAGGAGCAAAATTGCTGTTATACTTTGGTACAGTTCATACTTTTCTATCGCCGAGTAGAGGAAATGGAGGACCAGAAAAGAAATCAAAGACAAGGAAGAAAAATGCTGTGAAGAAATGAAAATAAGAAGGTGTACAGAATATTTATTTATTCATGAAGACAATTTTCATTGAAAGGAGACATAAGTTAGCTTTACACAAAAATAAGTAAAGAACCTAAACATAAAGTACACTAATGCCTGTATTTATGAACGTTCTTGGACATTAAGGAGCCCCTTAAAATTCATTAGAACAGATGTTTCGTAAACACTGAACGTTTACATGCGGACCAAGAAACACATACACGGTATAATTTTAATAATAGGATAAAAATAATAGTTTCTTTATGGATGAAATGGAAAGTTTTTTTACGAAAAAGAAAAGAGAAATGAAATACAATATTTGCCCTCCCTTCTAATCATTGGAATCCCTCAAGCGATTTTAATTATACGATGCCATGCGGTTATTGATACTTTACAATCGAAAATTAATTCTACAGTTCTACTCTCTACGTACAATGACCGAGAGACCGTTCGTGCAGAAACCACGAACAAGTAGGAAACAAGAATGAGCTAGCTCTCAACCGCTATTGCTGGTTTATTGCACACCGGTTTCGGCTACATAGCCATTTTATAAATAGGCCGACTTATAATAAACACAAAATGTTTGTGTTTAGGCCGAAAACGGTCTGCAATAAACCAGCAACAGCGGAAGAGCGCTCATTCTTCCTCAGGGCAATGGCTAATTCTTGTTCCTACACTCGTTCTACTCTCTTTGACACATTTTTGTGCTCGTCCAAAATCAAAATTTAGAGCGAAAAACCAGTTTTTTTTGTTGTTCTTAAGACCTTATTTAATAAAATAAGGTATTTTTCACGCGACATAAAAACATCTCCATTCCACTAGAAGCAGCCCGGAGGATATTAAACCGGCACATAATACAGAGTGGTCCAATTTGGGTAGTACACAATTTTTTGTGGAAAGGTACACCAAAAATGGAGTAAAAAATTCTTTTTGGAATAGGTAACGACCTACCATGCTTCGGTTTCGAGTTATGATTTTTCAAGAGTTTTATCCGAGAAAGCGTTTTTTTTTTCCAAAACTGATTGTTTCTCAGCAGAAAAAAACAAAAAAAAAAACAAAACAAACAAAAAACAAACATTTCAAGCTGAGAAACAACTGGTATTTGGATAAAACTACGCTCTCTCTGAAAAATCATAACTCGAAAGCAAAGCAAAATAGGTCATAATCCAAAAAGGACTTATTTACTCAATTTTCAATTTACTTTCATTAAAAAAATTGTTCAGTTTTGTTTGTTAATCGTTATGGACCGTGTAGAGATTCCTTTAAATCCTCGTCTTTAAAGCTCGTCAAATAAAAACATACTTCACCACAAAATGCTTACCACCAAGGGACACCTTCTTTTCGCACGAGTATACCGCTCCATTGAAGAGGGCTTCTTCGCGTAGCCCATATTTTGTGAAGGAACCCAGTCAGGGTTGTCTCTATCGAGCATGTCAGCAGGCCTACCTAAAAGCGAAGGTAAAAATTGAAATGGTCGCCAAGTCCACACGATATGAAAAACTGGCCAGACTCAGTTTCACTCGGGCACCTTCACTTCACAAAGCTTCTCTGTACTAAAACCCTCTTATTTAAAGGCGATTACAGATCAAGAATTCTTGCTCAGTGAGAATATGGACCTGGTTAAACCGTGCCCCTGCGCTACGGTCCCTTGGCCATCGACCGCTCTTTAATCGGTTCAATTTCCTGGTTAATGAGAGTCAGAACCGAGAAGTAAATTGTGGGGTGAGTGTCTGAGGCGGAAAGGGAGAACGAGTTGTCTGGTTGCACGAACGCGAAAATTATATTTGAATTCACTTTCGGTAAACTTCATTAAAGCTTACCAGACAAGAAGTGCCTTGAACAAACACGCTGGAATAGCAGTGTTAAATCTTTTATTCTTTTACGCGAATGATATCAAAAAGTTAATTATTTCGCGGCGGGAAAATTGTCTTTAATAAATCTAGTACGCGGACCCGAGTAATTTAGGAAACTCTTGTTCCAATCAATCGTTCTTATATTAAATCGAAGAAAAAGGTTGACTCACCTTGCCTCTTCTGCGCCCTTGTCCTTTGATCTTTTGCCGGGCGGCTTCTTTCCGATGGCGTGTTGTTCTTCTAATAAACTGGATCTATTACCAAGGTAATCGCAATAAAAAGTCAATTGTTCCAAGGGGTAACACGAAAACTTATATTCTTCTTTCTTTTTCACAGAGTCTTCTATGGTCACGTTATACACTTCAACTCAACTCACTACATCGGTCAACGTTCCGCGTCTTACTTCTACTCTACTCAAGGAATCGGGAGTCAAAGCTTACCCCCCCTTATTAGCGTCTCTTCCTAATGCACCAATCCGAACTCATGTACACCCCAATTCAATCTTACCAACTAATAAAATAAAGGCTAATGTCTTTTCTCTCTGTTTCATGCACTGGATCTCTGGAAACACGAACCAACAAGTCTCGTAACGCGGTAAACCCCACTCATAACGCGCGTTCCACTCAAAATCTGCAACATCCTCCCACCTAAGTTGCGCCAGTCAACTTATAAATCTAACCTAGTAAAGGGTGTCAAAAATTGTAAAACTCTTATAAAAATAACAATAAAAACATATAGAAAAAAAACATATAGTTCAATCTATTCAAAGGTCCAACTTCCTAGGTGGTCGCACAACCCGGCCCCCGCGCGTTCGCGCATCTTCAATCGGTTCCGGGATAGCCGGCACTTTTGCCACGGTCACGGCACTTTTTTCTGTGTTGTCTCCAGCCAAAACATCATCATTTGGTCCACCGGTTTCCACATCGTCCTCGGCACAGTCATCAGTCACGGCGTCCTCCGCTTCGTCCCCAGTCACGGCGCCCTCTGCGTTGTCCTCAGTCACGGCGTCCTCTGCGTTGTCCTCAGTCACGGCGTCCTCTGCGTTGCCACTCGATACGTCCATTTCTAACGGAAACACTTTCTGTACTGGTCGTATTAGTCTTCCAGTAGCTGTTTTGACTTCTACGACTCTGATAAGCCCGTCTCTCCCAGGGAGCTTTCTAACTATCCGTCCCAATGGCCACTCTAGTCGCTTCGTGCCCTCTTGCCCAATCAAAACGAGTTGTCCGACAGCTAATCCTCGACGTTTCCCTTTCACTCCGCTCGATGGTCGCAGAAAACCGAGATAATCTCTTCTGAAGCGCACCCACAATTCTTCCATCAAACGTTGACGAAATCGAATTCTTTTTCTAAGATCGTTAGCTTCCACAGCCTCCATATCTGGTACTCCAAAAGGTCTTGAGGGAACCAAGAAAGATAATGGCGTCAACGGTTGTAAATCTTCCGATGAGTTCGATACGTGAGTCAAAGGTCTACTATTCACGATCGTCTCGCATTCTGCTAACAGTGTGTTCAACTCATCGAGGTATAGAGAGGCTCGGCCCAATGTACGTTTCAGTAGGTCCTTCACAATTCTTATTAGTCTCTCCCAAAAACCTCCCCACCATGGTGCAGAGGGGGGTGAAAAACGCCAGTCGATCCTCTCAGCTGAACCAAATCGAATCACTTTATTCCAATCAAGTGACTCCAAGAGATTGTGAGCACCTCGGAAATTTGTGCCGTTGTCACTGAAAATAATATGAGGACGGCCTCGTCTCGCAATGAATCTGCGTAGCGCGAGCAAAAAACTATCCGTCGACGGCGCCCCCACAACTTCTAAGTGTACCGCTCTTGTAACGGCGCACGTAAACAAGCACACCCACACCTTGTTGTCTCCTCTTGTATAAAGTGGGCCAAATAAATCAATTCCTATGACTTCAAATGGGGCGGCATCTCGTACTCGCTCTCTCGGGAGCACTGCTTCATTTACTTCAATCGGCCGGACAGAAAATCGTTGGCACCGAGGGCAGTTTTTCACTATTCGTTTAATTACCCCTCGTCCGCCTAAAATCCAGAATTTTTCTCTCAGGAGACACCTGAGACCCTCCACCCCCACGTGATGGTTTTTACTGTGCGTCTCTCTAATAAGGTGTTCAACCAGCGGGTGCTCCTTCGGTAGAATTGCCGGCGCTATAAATTCCAATGGGCCCCCCCTTTGCTCTAATCTTGTTTTCAATCGGAGAACTCCCCCTTGATCCTGAAACGTGGTACATCCCCCGAGACGCGAGTCCTTGTCTTCGTTAAACGATTCCTCTTGTATTATTCTTATAAGCGCCTGTTCAGCTCGTTTAATTTCTTCGCCAGATAGCTGCCCACTGAGTCTGTCAGAACGGTGTTTACTATTAAAACAAAAACGAAAAATCCACGCCACTAATCGCACCGTTTTCTCGTATCCGTGTGTACCGGTCAGGAGATTTAACTTATTTTCTTGTGATGAAACGGCAGTGACGACGGTTTTCCGCCTCTCACCTAAAACCTCAAGCTCATTGAAAGGAATGATGGTCGAAGGCCATTCTTCGTGGGGTCTCTTAAGCCAATCAGGGCCCTCCCACCATTTTAATTCTAGTAAACGTTTCGCCGAACATCCTCTCGACGGAAGATCCGCAGGGTTCATCGTTCCAGGTAGGTGTTTCCATTGGTTCGTGCTCGTTAATTTTCTGATCTCTTCGACTCTGTAACAAAAACTGTCCACGGCTCATATCTTTTTATCCAGTGTAACGTCGTCGCTGAGTCGGACCAAAGAGTCGCTTCCACCTCCTGCATGTCCAAGGCCTTTTTAACAGAATCTAGTAATCTGGCTCCTATCATAGCTGCCATCAACTCCAATCGAGGGATAGTGAGTTCTTTTAGCGGAGCCACTCTTGTTTTTGCGGCCACTAACTGGGTTTGTATTTCATTCTCTTTTTCTATACGAGCGAAAACCACTGCCGCATAGGCTTCTTGACTAGCGTCTACAAAGACGTGAAACTCAATTCCGTCGCGTAACTCGCCTAACGCCCACCTCGGTACACGAATCTCAGTCAAATAGGGCAATTGCCGGCACCAGTCCCTCACCTCTTCTGCGGTGGTGAGGTCTACTTCCTCGTCCCATTGCAGTTTCGCTTGCCACAACCGTTGTAAAATTGCTTTCGGGCGTATCGTTACGGGGCAGGCTAATCCGAGGGGGTCAAAAATCCTTTGTGTTGTCGACAAAATGTATCTCTTTGTTATTTTTTTTTGTCAAGAAGTCCTTGGGTGGATCGAAAGAAAGTCCCAATTCATCACGTTCTTTATTCCATGCCATTCCAAGAACTCTAGTTGTAGGAGGGTCCCTTTCCCCACTTCTCTCCCACCCTCGTAAATTAAACTGGTGGGCCGCAAGAAGGCTACTAGCGGTGTCTTTTATGATATTTACCGCCTCTTCGTGGGGGACACTAATCACCAAATTGTCCACATAAAAACTGTCTTCTATCAACTGTATAATTTCAGCAAGAAATCTATCGGTTGTTCTTTCCCTCTGCGACGACAACAAATCTTTTAAGACCGCCCCTAGTTGATAAGGGCTGCTACACACGCCGAACACCACTCGCGCGTGTCTATATTCTACCGTCTCCCCCTCTTCGTTGAACCACACGAATCGTAAAAAATCTCTGTCGGCTTCTTTTACACTAATCTGAAGAAAGGCTTGTTTTATGTCGGCGACTATTCCAATGGGGTGAATACGGAAACGTAGCAATAAATCCGGTATTAGCTCGATAAGGTTCCCCCCAACCTCCAAGCAATCGTTCAACGACAAAGAGTTAGCCGTCTTCGCCGACGCATCAAACACCGGTCGCACTCTGGTAGTCCCCTCCTTCTTCACTACCGGTCGATGAGGGAGAAAATATCCTTTTTTCGGCTCTCGTAAAGGGTCAACCTCTTCAATAATCCCCTCCTTTTTCCAACTGTCAAATACTTCTTCATAAGCGGTGATTAAACCATTATTTCTTAATCTTGCCCACACCCTCCTCGTCCTTTCATACGCCGCCTGATAATTGTCCAATGGGGGGCCATCTTTCCAAGGGAGACTCACTGTATATCTCCCCGTCTCGTTGTCAACTGTACTTGTATTCTTGAAGAACTGGAAAATTTCCTTCGCCTTTTCTTGTTCGGTCAATTTTTCCCCGCTTTCTTTTATCCCCAATAAATCAAGTTGCCATAAACGCGAGATATCGTCTTTTACTTCTCCACAAAATAAGCTTGTAATTTCCGTCGGGGTAAGGGGAAGGGATAAATCTTGGCGAACTTTTCCAAAAATGGTCCATCCTAGCATCGTTCTAGTCGCCACCAAACCGTTCTTCAATGCCTTATTTTGACTCGTAACAAGGGGTCCCATTATGTCAGCACCAATCAATAAGTCAACAGGTCCCGGCCGATCCTGAGGGATTATTCCTTCTTCTATCACCTCCTCAAAAAACACCTCCCGCCCATCCAACACGTCTAGGTCGCTGCAGATGTCTTCAATGCCGACTGCTTCGAAATTACATGCAAAAGTTTGCCCCAAATTAGTGGCGTGCACACGAAAAACATCGTGGACGCGGCTCTTCAAACGACTCCCACCGAATACTACTTGTGCAAAAACGTCTTGTCTGACAGCTTCCAATCCGAGTTCTCTAGCAATGCATCTTTTAATATATGTTCTTTGAGATCCCGAATCAAGCAGAGCACGAACTGGTACAAATCCCTGCTGTCCTTGTAGCAAAACTACCATCGTTTGTAAATATACTTTCCCGTTGCTCACTAGGCTAGATAAACTCACCTCCCTCGGTGGCCTAGGGTTAGCGGAGGGGAGTGGGCCGGGGCAGACAAATTTGTCATGGCTAAACCCGCATTGCACGCACCTGACTTTAACGTGACATTTTTTAGCCAAGTGTCCAAATGTAGTGCATCTAAAGCATCTTCCTTTTTTTATCAATGTGTTTTTTCTTTCTTCTAAGGAGGCTCGTTTTCCTTTCTCACAATTCTCGATCGTATGTGGGCCGTCACAAAAAAAACATTTAAGAGGTCGCGTCGTAGACACTAATCCAGCTGCGGTAGCTCTTCCCCCCGTCGCTCACCGCAATGAGTCCGTTGAAGTGCTGGCTCTGCTAACTTCTCTTTCTCGGTTATCCTTTTTTTGTCGATTCAAAACGAGCGTGATTTGCTCTTCGTTTTCAACTTCACTTTTTAAGAAGTTTAATAAATCTTTCAATGTTTCTTTTGCTGAGGGGTGCCCCCCTTCAGCACCCAATGAGTCATTCGTTTTTCGTCGAAATAGTCGAATTAATTCTTCTGTTAAACATGATTCCACAAGCGGTGCCAACAAGGCAGCGCACATCCCAATGTTAACTTGCAAGGATTCTAAGGGTGCGTTCATAGTGAATCACCTTCACTGCGATACCTCGATGAGCGATGCCCCGATGAAACATCGATGAAGAACAAACATCAATAATTGTATGGGACTGTTCATAGTGAAGCACCCTCACTGCGATGTGATCTTCGATACCTCGCTACTATCATCGATGATTTGAACCATATGGTTCCTCGACCCCCCTCCTCTCCGTTGCCTTTTTTTTCTTTTCAAAATCTTTTAAATTCTACCTTCACAAAATTTACGTAAGTCACGCACACCTGTCCCCTTCAAGCTTTAACTCTTATTTTGAAAAAAAAAAACGGGCAAGAGGGGGGTTGAGGAACCATATGGTTCAAATCATCGATGATAGTAGCGAGGTATCGAAGATCACATCGCAGTGAGGGTGCTTCACTATGAACAGTCCCATACAATTATTGATGTTTGTTCTTCATCGATGTTTCATCGGGGCATCGCTCATCGAGGTATCGCAGTGAAGGTGATTCACTATGAACGCACCCTAAGGCCTTAATTTGCGCTTGCAATCTATCATAAAAAAGTGATAACTTTTCTCGGGTTGTTCCTCTGTTGCCGATTACCAAACCGGCTAATTCCCGCATATATAAATCTATTAAAAGTTCCTTTCGCCCGAACCTTTCTTTTAATGCGTCGATTGCTTTCTGATAGTTTTCCTTGCATGGAGGATAAGCTTCTACTACAGTCCTCGCCCTAGAGCCTTCACTCAATGACTGTAGCAAATAGTGGAATTTGTCCGCGTCGTCTATTCGGGGTCTTCATGTATTTTTTCAAATTGGGACCAAAATGCTACCCAATCTTTTAAGTTGCCGTCGAATTTTCGTAATTCGATCTGAGGAAGTTTAAATTTTCTTCTTGTAGAGGTTTCACTAGACTTTGAACTGATTCGTGATTCGGCTTCTGTTTGCTCTACTTCCGACAAAGCTGAACGAGTCTTAACATTTAAAATATTAAACTGATCTATTAATGCATCCACATCATCGACCTCTGTATCCAGTACCTCTTCACTCCCTTCTTCTAATAAAAGTTCATGCAACATTAAATCCACTTTTCTTAATTCTTCAAACCGCACTATCAAAGAGTCTAATAACGCCCGCACATGAATTGAGTCTATATCTCCACTGATCGCGGTTTCAAGTTCACCCGCCGTTTTCCGGAAACTTTTCCTTTTTAAACGTCTGTCCCTTCTTAACTTTTCCATCATTCTTTTTGAATTTTCAAGGTCCTGATTCACGGTCGCCATTAAATGTTAAATCTTTTATTCTTTTACGCGAATGATATCAAAAAGTTAATTATTTCGCGGCGGGAAAATTGTCTTTAATAAATCTAGTACGCGGACCCGAGTAATTTAGGAAACTCTTGTTCCAATCAATCGTTCTTATATTAAATCGAAGAAAAAGGTTGACTCACCTTGCCTCTTCTGCGCCCTTGTCCTTTGATCTTTTGCCGGGCGGCTTCTTTCCGATGGCGTGTTGTTCTTCTAATAAACTGGATCTATTACCAAGGTAATCGCAATAAAAAGTCAATTGTTCCAAGGGGTAACACGAAAACTTATATTCTTCTTTCTTTTTCACAGAGTCTTCTATGGTCACGTTATACACTTCAACTCATCTCACTACATCGGTCAACGTTCCGCGTCTTAATTCTACTCTACTCAAGGAATCGGGAGTCAAAGCTTACCCCCCCTTATTAGCGTCTCTTCCTAATGCACCAATCCGAACTCATGTACACCCCAATTCAATCTTACCAACTAATAAAATAAAGGCTAATGTCTTTTCTTTCTGTTTCATGCACTGGATCTCTGGAAACACGAACCAACAAGTCTCGTAACGCGGTAAACCCCACTCATAACGCGCGTTCCACTCAAAATCTGCAACAAGCAGCTTGCTCGCTGTGAGGTCCTTTCTCCTCAAGGCGCTAATCCATTTACATCTTCTCTCAGCGGCTACAGGGTTGACGTGATCCGTCCCTTTTCTGCCACTTCCTAATAAAATATTTCAAATAAGATTTTTTTAAAACAATAAAATACATTGCCTGACCGTGGTGAATAGACGGAAACCGGAAAAAGGAAACGGCGTCCCGACCGGATCGCGAACTGCAGCCGACGACAGCACAAAACACGGGCATTGTCTGAAAATTTAGCTCAAGTTAAATTTTTCACATGCCGGATCCATCAAACTCCTTCCACGTGAACATGGAAGTAAAAAGCAGAAATTAAAGTCGTAATCAACATTATATTGTCCAGGAAAATGAATGGTTGAATAGGTGAAAGAGCTCCGAACAAGATCAGAGACAAACCAGAGAAATCAAATTCACTATACTACGTATAATACTAGTATATCGAGTAAAATTCTTACCTCCACTGGTCTGCCTGTTTATAGTTGACAAATGGGAAAAAATGTGTATCAATTAGGCGATTTTAACATGCGTAAAATTCAGTAAAACATTGAAATTACCGGATTCACAATGAAATTTCAGTGAGAAGCACCAGTGGGAGGTCATCCAAGAAAGGTTATATAACAGCACCCTGTGATAAGTTGTCCGCGAAGGATGCAAAGGTAAGAAAAAGAGCGCTCTAGGGGAAGAGCTGTAAGTTTAGGTACACTAACGAACGCCGGTAGCCATCAAGATTTCAATAGAGTTTGGTACAACCGAAGAAAATCTCAGATTTAGACAATTCCGATTATAAAATTCCTCCTGAAGCTATCAACGAGCTTTCGTAATGGAGTGTCTGTAATGTTAAAATTAATTACAGAGTTATATTAGGGGAAAAGTTCGGAGAAAAAGGTCGCTATACCTGAGATCAGTTTTCTTTTCAAGAAGTATCAAGTAAGTTCATTGCAGTAATCGCGTAGTAATCTTATTATCCCTTGAAATTGGTCAACAAGTATCATATTATCTTCCTGGTAGCCAGAATTATCTCTATCCAGTTTTGGAAAGTACAAAACGTTCGTCAGTTTCGTATAGTCGTCACTCAAGCTGAGTATTTGCTTAAACGGCTTCAATCCGGTCGTTCTAATTAGTGAGTCGTCTGCTTTGAATCGAAATAAGCAAATACTCAGCATAAGTGACGACTATGAATGAAGGCCAAATGTTTATAGTAGGGGACCGATGCCTATCTCACACTCACCTCAACCCTTATAACCCCTGCAAATTTGCCGTCGACTTACCAAATACCATGTATACATTAGAAACAAAATTGCTAAGCAGAGAAAATTAATCCAAGCTTAATCGCTTGATCTTGTTGGTGGGGGGGGGGAGGGAGTGTGATATAGTGATATAAGGTGTGTGAAATAGTTTTGTAGGAATAAAGGATTAGTGGATTTTATTGGCAGCCCCAATGCTTGCGTTTACAGTTGTTACATGAATGAAACAACGTATAAACTCAAAGAACGTGTCATCAAACTCCATCACACTGGCATCCCACATGAATAAATATCACTCCGGTTTCGTGGTCGAAAGTGTCAGAGATAACTGTTGTTGCTGCTGACGTCGAAGGATGAATAAAAGACCCCTCTTCGGAAGTGATAGATCCAATGACGGGGTGTTAGTGGAGCTTTCGTGAGATATCCTTCATCTTTTCTCCCAGTCGAGATCCAAGTCGCTTCTTATACGCCTCAGGGAAGATGGTATGAACGTATGGTGAGTGGTTCAGGATGTTTGAGGACCTTATCCAAACGAAATGCTGGCAACCATGGGCAACCCGCAAAAACGTTGCCGGAACCCAAGGCTTCCATCAGCGCTGAAAAAATTAAATAAAAGAAGATTTAGAGATATGCATGTTGACAATTGTTGCGTTACAAAACTCGGGGCTCGTGTTCAAGCGCTGAAGTGTAGAATTACAAGCGCTTATGGAGTTTTGCAAGGGTGATTTCTATCGCGATGGGACGTGTTTTGTTGGATTTTAAACACTTATACTCAGCGCTGAGCCAGATTGACAGTTTTGCAACGGCAAAAGACTAAGTGCTCATTAAGCGCTGAACAAGTCTGAAGTTTTGCAACGCGGCCAATCACTCCGGTTGGCTCGGATTAAGGCAACGCAAAACTTGAAGCATTTTGTGCACGTGACCTTATAGCAATGAAACAAAAGACAAGGAACGTAACTTCCTTGCCATTTCATTTAACGTATGCTACAAGCGAAAAGAGGGTACTTACTTCTTGCGGTTGACGGCTTTTATCCATCGCTCTCGCCGCTCCTTCTCGTTGGGTTTATTCAGAGAACGACAACTTTCACGCGACAATTTTCTCGCGCGTTGCGGCAACCGAACTAATTACCATTGGGAGGAAAATTCAAAAAAATTACTATAAATGAGGAAAAAATGACAATAACGAAAATAAAAATAGTGTCTTGAATGGAAACACACAAGACTGATTAGTTTGTTCCTGTACACAAATCGTAGAGGTCACCGCTAGATGGCGCACTTTGCACGTTCCCCATAGAAACGCGTTGTTTTGTGTTACGTGAGGTTGTTGCGTTTCTTAGATAACACAGTGTTTCGTAGATTCGAAAAAAAAAAAAAAAAAAAAATATGCTTAAAAAGCGTCGAAAATGCTTGAATGGAAACGTCAATAACATGTATGCCATTACACGTCTGGCAGCACCACAGCAAGAAAATATTCTGGCTTTTGGAGGTTCGGGCAACCGTTGCACTACTGATTATTATTTAATGTGGGTACTTGAACGTTTTTACTCCATCAAATTCGGTCGTTAAATGTACAACAAAGAAGTTCATTTCAGCGTACCCCATAATCCGTTCGAGAAACATTTTTTCCTGGATACAAGCAATATATCCAATCTGTTTCAATGGGTGGTCGTCTCTAATGTAACAACACCTATGGCAGTTACCGATGCATGGTTCCTGCAATTAGTATTTCTGAATGTAAGAACAAAGAAAACACATCCTTCATGATACTCTTACTTTGGCCAGAAGAACGCGCTTCTACTTTTCGAGCCTCAATTCTTCCGATGGGACCACTTTTTGGCAGCTTATGTTCAAGAAATGCTTAGTACCTAAATTCATCCAGCTGCAGCCACTGATACCGTACACCAAATAATTGACAAGTCCGTATTCTTGATGGCCGAAATATTTCTCACGTCCATCAAACTATTACTGACGAATCTAAATAGCAACAACCGCAGAAAAAATCGGAATTCACAACTATACTGTCTTGTTTTTATAATGGCGGCTGCCGAAAATGTTAAAACCATTTACCAAACAGCGCCCAAGCGTTAGGAGACTTACGAGGATGTGTTTGCCCCAAGGGCGGATCTGGGACCTCTCTCAGGGGGGGTAATCGAAACCCCTCCCCTCCCCCAGTACGCCCCACCACTCCCCTTCCCCCATGTTTTGAGAGATTTTCCAAGCTCCAGGGGGGGGGGGGTAATTCTGCTGTTACCCCCCCTTAGATCCGCCTATGGTTTGCCCCAAGATCATTTAGTTCATCCAAATAGCGGCGATCAACTCTTACTGGCATATTCGCGCAACTCCGTCATACAAAATATGAACTTGGAATGCCGACCAAACAATTATTTGAAATAAAAAAAACACTTCCTAATGAGTTGTTCGATGTAGAACTACACAAAACGACGAGAGGACGAGACGGTCAGGATTATCAGGAAATAATAATAAAATCATCACTCGTTATCATAACCCGACAAGATGGCGGCAAGATTAGAGATTATATCGCCTAGCGATGGTAGTGAGATCTAACGGGAGCAAAATTTCAAACACAGATTTGGTAATCACTTTTTCCTCCGAGCTGCATAACTTGATTTTCTATATAACTTTGGTAGTGCCTAATTTATTCATTATTTTTTGACACAGTCTCATATTTTTCAGTACAACTGAAGCTGTATTCAGGGTAATTTTGGTGGCAAACCCTAAAAGAGCACACTTTTTTTTTTATTATGGAACGCTCGCGTTCAACGGAAGACCTTAAGCCTTCTCAAAGGAGGTTGGAAGTTGCGTGAAATAATGTTCTTTATATTTTCTCTAAACAATCCATAGACAATTTTGTGAGATAAGTTCATAACGCAAGGTGCCCAGTTTGACTGAACGTTCTTCAGATGGGTGCGTTTATAATCCCCCTCTACCATTTATTCAATATGTATCCTTGATTTCGATAAAACCGGTTCGTCATAGAAAAAGTTAGGCATACCTATTGAATTTTGCTTAGTTGTTCACGTGGCTTCCGCTGTACCATGCGATCAAAGAAAAACGCGAATGGGAACTACTTTTTTGGTGGTCTTTAAACTAAGCCTAAAAGAACGATCTACGCCGATGGTTTCAGAGATATTTCAGCAAATCGAACAGAAGGGCCCTCATATCAAGCACGTGTAGTGCCAACACCCGACGTGGAATCTTGAGGGTTTTTTTAGGAAATGGAAAGAGGTGTATCTGAAAGAGATTGCACCAAACATTTATCAGTTTTTCCAGCTTCCGGCTCCAGCCAATTCTCCGTCAGCGGCAGAAAATGGTCAATTTTTGACGGGTCATTTCATATCTCAGGAACTATTAGTCGTACGGAGATGCAATGGGCTTAAATTGTCACAAATTTAGTCTATTTCAAAAATGCTGGAATTGTGTTAAACTTAGCCTTCCCGAGTCGTACGGACATCAGTTAATCAATTTATACCTTTAATTAAGTACTGGTGACAGACCTCGTATCTATCCAATAGATTTTCATATTTTTTTTTTCTCCTCTGTTGGAACAATTTTGGACCCCCCACCCCATTCCAATTAGGGAAGCTTTAACCCACTGGATGGATCGACGTACATATTTTTATTCGTCCGAGTATGTGACGTTATTGTTTGATTGTGATTGTTTTGATAAAAGTTGTTGATGAAGTTGATTTAAATGTAAATAAACCAGTTTTTTTTCTTCTCTCAATTAATTAAAGGCTATTCTCGTGTAAACTAAGTCCATTCCCTGGAAGCGAACTCTCAATCCCACGGCAGTTCATGTTTGAAAGAGGGAGGGAGTGGGGTTAGACTCACACATCCCATTCAAGTTCGGCAGTTCAACATGTTTTATGCATCGGAAATTGAATTGAAATTGCCGTCCGTCCCTCAATCATCCTGTGAGATACTTGAGTCTCGTAAATAGCAAAACCTTGAGTTATGGGCAATATACGGTGAAAAACGACGGTGGTTTCTTTTTTCTTTTTTTTATTATTGATATGGAGAATTTTTATTTTTATGTCGTTCCACGGCTTTAGAATACTTGGGTCGTCATGGTGGTGGAAGGGGGTGAATGGTTGCAGAATAGGCTGTTTGACCCTTGTTAAATGTACAATAAAGTACCGAGTATGGGATACCCTGAAATTAAAGCCTCTTCAAGGTGATGTTTGAAGAAGCGTGACAGTATAATAAAAACGAGGGAAAATGGTGGGAAGGGCTTTGATGACTCGTAAAAAGGATACTTTTGGGCGGTTTTCAAGGATTTAACAAGTTAAGGCCCTAACTAAATTTCCTAAAAAAAAACAAAAAAATAACATCTCCACGGGACTCATACTTTCGGCTCAAATCGAAATACTCAGAAAAAATGACACTAAAGATCTCTCAGTTGGGCGATTTTTAGAGGAAACGGCTAAAATTTAGAAATGGATGAAACCGCGTACTGGCCGACCTACACCTATCGGGGCCCAATCGAGGAAATCTCCAAGAGGCCCCTGAGTCTCGATGTATAAACAAGACATATAATTTTAACTTAGCATTTTCCTTATTTTATCCACGAATTAACGCTATTTCACTCAATTAGCGCTTTATGACCAGTTTAAGCCGAGAATTTATCAATTTTAGCCATGAATGAGTGCTTTTTGTCAACTTTACCCGCAAATCAGCGCCTATTTTCTCAATAGGCCGCGTTGTCCGCGTTTATCGTTCTTCTCAATTTCAGCCGCGGTTTAGTAGTTTTGTACCCCCCTCCCATAACCATGACTTCTCGCATTTTCTCAACTTGAGCAGCAAAGTAGCGTTTTTACCCCGTGAGCTAGTTTCTTAATTTTCCACGAGTTTTGGACTTTCCTCAATTTTAGCAGCAAATTAGCGATTTTTTCAATTTTCTTAGAACTTTTCTCAGTTTTAGCTGAAAATTATAGTTTTTCTCAAGTGTTTTCCTCAATATTAGCCGCGAAACAGAGGGCTTTTCAAAAATTAGGATTTGTTTGGTTCACCATTATGCTATGCATGAGCGATTTTTCTCAGTTTTACGGGAGCATTAGCAGTTTTTTCGCCGATTGCCATGAATTCGCGCTTTTCCTCAATTTCTGCCTCAAAAGTTGCATTCAGAATCCGCGAATGACGTAGTTATTCAGTTTTGACGCAAGTTAGAATGTTCCTCAATTTTAGCCGCGGATTAGCACTTTTTATGAATTCAGGCTTAAAATTAAATTTTAAAATCTCTTAATTTTGGCCAGACTAATTATTCATTTTTTTCACATTTTAGCACCGTATTAGCAATTTTATATTACTTTTAGGTATAGCTTATTGCTTCTTCTCAGTACTAGCCCGTGAATCAGCGTTGTTTTTACTTAAACCGTGCATGAATGTGCAGTTTTTCTGAATTTTAGCCACAATGTTGCCTTCAGATTAGGGCGCGTGAAGTCATTGTTTCCATTTTTTGCTGAGAATTAGCACTTTTCTCCAATTTGAACTGAAAGTTATCGTTTTTCTCAAATTTAGCCGTGTGTTAGTGATTTTCTTCATTTGCATCCGCGAATTAACGTTTTTCCTCACCTATATCCGTCAATTGCAAATTAGCGATTTTTGCCAATTTCAGCTGTGGAATAGCGTTTTACGCTAATTTTACGATGATTCCCTGTTCCCTTTTTTATACGCGAAAGGGCGATTTTTCGCAATTTCAGTTGTGAATTTGCCATTTTTGTCGAATTTTTGTCGGTTGGCCCAAAAACAACACTTTAGCGTTGATTTCCATAATTTATTCGTAGAATGGCCTCCATGCAACGCGAATTAGCGATTTTTCCTCAATTTTAGTCTGGAAGTTGCACCGCGAGACCCCGAATAAGCGCTTTTTCGCAGGTATAGACACGAATATTAGCGATTATTTCAGTTTTTGCCGCGTCAGCAAGTTGCAAATTGCCAATTAGCACTTTACTGGGCTTGAAGGACCTAATGAAACTGGGGACACGGTGTATTTCCTCTTTTTAGCCGCGAATTTTCTTCAAGATATCGTGAATTTTCTCAATTTGAGCCACCAGAATGGCGCTTTCGGGGGCTCATTCGAATAATCGGCCCACAGTCTTTGCTGATATCACTTGCAACGTTGTATTCTCCAGGTCGGATAAACAGGAATTTTTAGAAAGTAGCCAAATCGCTGCCCTACCGTCCGACGTTTTCACATATACCTACATCCATGGATAACCTAAAAATCCCCATTTTTACGTATTCAAGCCCCCCCTGGCCACTACCTCGGTACGCTACTTCATGGGGTCCGAAGTCCAATGAAGCATGGACGCACGCGGACCTTTTCGGGCTGCTTGAAGTCGAGAAAATCTGCTAAACGTAACTTCAACGAGAAACGCTCATTTTTGGAGATTTTATGAGGATCTTTAAAGCGTTGGAACTAGTGCCCCTTCGTTCGCATACTTGTAGCTCTGGAAGGGAGGGGATCTATCCCCCATACCCCCCCGTACTTACGCCTCTGGTACTGTCTACCACCTCAGTATGAAAGTTTCCGAACAGCGATCGAAAGTCGAGACAATCTACCGACCCCCGAAGAACTAAAAATCAAAATAATTGAAACAGGCGAGTCAAGAAAAACAAATTCATTGATCGAAGAGGGCGCATTTTTCAGCAAAAACAAAATTAATAAATTTTAAAAACCGGTTAGAAATAAACCCGAAGAAAATTCTAAATTCATGTGTCATATCTGCAACGCTGTTGGGCACAAAGCTCGGGATTGTAAAAAGAAAAACTACCAAAATGATCCAAACACTGCCTTTAAAGAAGAAAGACAACAATGCCTCCAAATCAAAGGTGAAAGTAAGGAACCTTCCAAGACGAGTAGACGCCAACGATATATAAACCTGGAATGCTCACAACGGACTGGAGGGGTGTGGAGGGGGAAGGTCGTCCGCTGATAAACAATAACCCTGTGTAACCCTGTGCCTCTCCTTGTGTAGTTATGGCAACACAACTCTCTTCCCGTATTACGTCGGGGAAGTTTCGACTCATAATAAACCTTATCACCTTATCATCAACTCCTAGGACAGTTTGACACGTTTGACATTATTGATACAAATCCCGCGTTTTAAGGCAGTTCAGTGTTTTTCACATATTTTTTAAGTTTCCCTACGTAATAATTAGTGTCGGGAAGACCTGATTCGCAATCGACAGGGGCTACTTGATTTTTTGAATCCGTCCGGCTTCAGATGAACATTATTTTCCTCACCTCTCTCTAGAATTCTAGATAACCAAAATGTCTTTTCACTCCGGCGCAGCTCACGGTAAAAACACTTCGTGTAGTCAAATTGAATCGTTTATTTATGAGTTGATTATAATAAATTATGCTTTTGAAGTCATAACAGACGTGTTCGACACATTTACACCCTCCAGAGACCACCGTCAAAAGCACACGAATGTCGGGTTTGGTTTCTTCCGGGATTAGTCGAAATTGATGACTTTCGGGTGACAAGCAAACTCGAGACACAGGGTATTACGGTGTACAGCACTTGTGAAACTGTGAGTATCACCATCACCCATGAAAACTTATTTTCTGGCCGTTAAGCTCACTACACTGTGTGTGTTTTTTAAAAGTTTTTGGTGGGATTCAGTGTTCGGTGTACCAGAAACGACTGCCCTTTCTTCTTTGACATATTCGTATTCAATTCAGCCGCTACAGTTTTTCTGCGATGACTGCAATCTACAACGATCATCGTAGAACAATATCAACATGGTTTTTTTTAAAGCTGGCTTCTCCTTTGTGAGCCTTTACTTCGCCGGGCACCAAGTTCACGAGCCATTTTTCTAATCTCCGAAAAAATAAATAAATAAAAAGGCGAGGGACTATTTACTTTAACCAACACAAAAAATATCTAAACGAAACGGCAGAAGTTGGAGACTAGACTCCTCCTTACTTCTTCTAAACATTGAAAGGGGGTGAGGTGGGTTCTAACCTTCTTATTTGTTATGAGTCGAATTACCTTTGAAAAATCGAACCTCGCTTCCCCGTCGTTTTACTTTGAAACTCCACCCCATAGAATAGTAACTATACTTCGTAAAGAAGGGGAACTTCGCTAAATTTTCGAAGCCAATGGAAGGTAGCTTCTCGGAGGTAAATGCATAGAGATAAAAATGAATGGAGAAAGCTTGGTCTTGAAATTTGTTGACCGCAGTTATTGTGGCAGGTGCACCTTATGAACCACAAAGTAACCTCAAGTCAAGTTGTTTTTTATTTACAAACGTCCACTTTAAATTTCTAGTTTTGTTCTATTTTCCTCTAGTATGTCTAGAAATTGTCACTGTGAGTTTTTAGATTGGTTCACAGGGCACTAATAAAGTGAATAACTCACAACTGCACTCCGGAGAATCTTTATTTTAAACGGTCGACCGTGCTCGAGTTGTTGGACTTCTTTTCCGGATATTTCAACGTGCGCAAGTAGCTCCAATCCTCTTCCGGGAAACACGAAAGAAGCCACCGGGAAATCCGACACTCATGTTTTTCATGGAATACTTCATGTTTCTGAGTTCAAGATAACTTGTTTTTTTACTGATGTGTTGTGTATTTTTGGGTATGTTTCCTCAGTGGTCGATCGTCTGATAGCGAAGAGAAATACAGGGCTAAGAAATCACGAACGTTTATTTCACACAATAATCGCTCGCAAGCAAGGAACAAACTATGTAATTCAGAAATATTATATGTACCGGCACTGCGAATGAGAAGACCCGTGGTTCGAGCACAGCGAGAACTGCATGAGTGTGGCGACTTTTGTTCAAATCCTTGTTTCGCAGTCCTCAAGAGACGGAGCGGCTCTTTCTGAACTCGTGACTGTTTCGCCCATGTGATATTTTTCCTAGTATTTTGATGGAACGCGATCAGGGCCTCTTATTTTAGAAAATAAACACCAAGATACACTTGAAAACACGGCTACGTGCCACGAACGATGACATCTACAATGAAATCGTATGAACATTAAGTCGTCCACGCTTTGAGAACGAGAGTGTTGACGATTTTGATTTAGTTTTTACCGAACAAAGTCCCCAAAATACCCCTTGATCATTCTAACTCGTTTTTTTTTTTTTTTTTTTTTTTTTTTTTTTTTTTTTTTTGTAATTTTGCATTAATCTCAGGGGGGAGGTGAGCATTTTTGTTGATAACCTGACGATGTAGAGGTAAATTCAAGGTTCTGAAGGTGTACTTTGGCGGCCATATTTGTGACAACCCTTCTACCCACCCCCTCAGCTCATTCAGGCTTTCTCCAGTTATTTACCTCTATGTTTCTAAAATTGTATTCCCGGTGCGTTAATGTTAGTAGAAGGGGCAAATGGGAAGCTCATTCCACGAAACTTGAGGGCGGGCGAGAGTCCATCTCAGACTAAGTGGACAGACTATAATATTGTTAGAGGTTAGTATTATTAATGTGTGGTACGAGATGAGAAGAACCAAGACCTACAGAACAGGCCGTAGTACTCCCGGATATTAAAGTAAAGAGAACCACTCATGAGAGTTGTCAGTAAGCATTTTATTCCTCCCTTCAGTTAATTTTTTTACTATGTTCAGAGTAATTATTTAGTAAAAGTTTTCAGAATATTTAACACTTTCATCTCTTGCAACAGAGAAATTGAACCCACATCCGCAGCATTGCTCAGTAAAAATAGGATTAATGTCATCAAGGGTTGCGCATTGAGACTCACTATGATTAAATATATTTCGTAGCACTCATTCATTTGCACTCATTGCTGCGATGATGGAGCAATTCATTTCCACCTACTCTCTCTTAACTAAAACATAAATGTTAATTGAGAGGACGCGTGGAAATGGAGTGCACCGGAGCAGAATTTTATACGAATGGAAAATGGTATGAGTGGTAATGGCTACCATGGTGGTTTTGGCTTTCACATGATGAAGCTATCATATGATTTATTTATTAGTTTTTTAATTGTTGTTATCGAGACTCGGAAAAAAGATTGCTCGGTGCTTTCAGTGCTTTCAATCAGATCTTTTCATTAAAACATAACAGTGGCTAATGGCTTGCATTGCTATAATGGTCTTGAGTATCCAAAATCATTTGTTAATATTTTCAATAGGCTTGTTGCATTGTTTCCTAGTGTAGAAAAAGTGGTCCACCAGCACCTGATTTCATTAAGATTTTGAGAAATATAATTAATGAAGTCGTGTGTCATTGCTGCACCTTTTCTTCATTGGAAAACAATGGAATGGACCTAATATTGGATCACTCGAACATTTTAAGCTCTTTTTATTCAATCAGAGCAAGTAGTCATAGCGTTTTTCTAGGTGAAAACTTAGCTCTTTTGACGCTTGATGGTGAGAAATATCGGCGAAGACCGACATCTGTTGCGGTCATTAAAATAATATTGGGATGATTTTGTGAGCAACATATCGAATACCCTCCGCAACAAGACCGCGAGTGATGCACGAAACCGAGACGAGACTTGAGTGGTCTCGGTCTCGCTCATGAAAAGTCGGTCAAAAACAAAAAAAACAAACAAACAAACGAGGAAAAGGCAAGGGGGCAAGGCGAGGGGGATCCCCCCGTAAACCTCACGCTCTACCTAGTTGTACACCCCTGTTCGCGGGGAGCGCTAATCGTCCCCACTTTTTCCCCCGCTGTTTTTTCTCTTTATAGTATTAAACCGCTCCCCGCACCAAAATTCACTTGAAAACACGGCTAGATGCCACGAACGATGACATTTACAATGAAATCGTATGAACATCAAGTCGTCCACGCTTTGAGAACGAGAGTGTTGACGAGTTTGATTTAGTTTTTACCGAAAAAATTCCCCGAAATACCCCTTGTTCATTCTAACTCGGGCTCTTTTTTTGTAATTTTGCATTAATCTCAGCGGGGAGGCAGGCGCGGATCCAGACAACTTGTTCGGGGGGGGGGGCGATTCCATTGAGGTCATTTCTGGATCGATGGGTAGTGCTGGGGGGGGGGGGTAAGAAAATTTAGGAACTTATTTTTGATCCTTAGAGCATCAGGGCATTGAAATTGAAAAGCCATGCAAAAAGAAAAAACTTATATAAACATGAACATAAACTCATAATCATAATATAAACAACACACAGGCAGCAAACTGGTGCACAAGCGAATTAATACAATAGGAACAACAACAAAAACTCAATACCCAAAATCGAGTCTCCTATTTTTCGACCGACAAAATCTCTCCATAATACTATCCACGTTGGGTAGTGTGTCGGAATTAACAGGACTATAGTCGGATCGGCGAAAGAATATGAATGAGTGGTGGGAGGCCATAAGCCTCCCTGTCCACCCGTCAACAGTGAACGACACCTTAGACGGACACCTTTTAATGAAGTTCTTTACCTTTAATTGCAATTCAGTGAACCTTTCTTTAACGAGACGACGGAGTACGAATCTGCTCGGGAACTTCACACCGGGACAAATCAAGATAAAATATTCTCTAGTATCGGGGTCATCAAAAAATGAAAAGGGCAGGTATTTCCTGCAGACCCATTCAACTGTCGCAGTTTCAAAACGCCGGTCTTTGGATAACTGAAAAAAAAAAAAAAATATTAATAATAAATAAAAAAAATCGGTGATTGTGTGGCAACGCATACGAAAATAACGGACATGGATAACATAAAAAATAGGTACCTACTATGTACTTACATTCACATTCACTTGACTGGTGTCGGACGTGGATGTACTGGCACGAAAGAAATCAGTGATCTCTGCCGAACGAAGACCTTTCTGATTGGGGAAAAATGCAACAGAATCCTTTTTGTGGAGTGACAGCATGTGTTTCTTAAGACCGGAGGTGTTCCGGTTTTTCATTTTTATCTCCACTATTGTTCCCATTTTTTTTTTTTTTCACACAAAAGGCATATGCCGAAACGATCATTTTTTTTGTGTGACTATTTTGAAAAAGTCTTCAAATTTACTTCTCCACTCTGGGTGGCTTGAGCTCCTTTCGTCCTCACTACTATCATTCATTATCCCACGATAGTAATTGAACAATTGAACACAAGCCGAAAAACTTTTCACCAGGGCCGTAGCGAAGGCTACTTCTTTGGGGGGGGGGGAGTAAAATTTGGCGCCCCCCTGTGGAATTGTCGCCCTCCTCCCTTGGTGTAATGGCAACTTCATCATGATGAACATGAATTAAATAAAATAGAGGAGGAGAATAACTATTTACTTATTATAAACACATAAATTGTTATCTAGTATCGTTAAGGGGCCCATACACGATCAACATGGTTGTCAACTACTAGGCTATCAACTACTCCCAAACATTATAAATTTATAAAATACTAATAATCAAAATATAAAAACATTAAAATAAAGATAACCTGAAGTAAAAATCACAGCCTTGTGATCACAGTAGATACTTAAAGGTAAAAATAACAGCCCTATTGTTTAGTTGTTTATTATGTATGAACCAATTAATTTATTTTCATTCTACGCTCCTTCAGCTTTGCCCACGAATTTATGAATTCAGAGCAGTCTAGATCATCTGTTAAATCTTTCTCACATTTAAGGAGAAGCAGGTCATTCAATCTTTCATCAGCGAGATGCAGAACGAAGGAGACTTTTTATTAATTTTAGTTGGCTGAACGATCTTTCATTTGAGGCGATAACGAAACCAGCGACAACAACAAACTGAATGGCGAAACGAGCCAAGCTAAGCATAGGCAATTTTGAATTCAGGATCTCAACGACGTCTTGAATTGTAGAGGCTTCGCCGCTAGCAATAAATAAAATTTCCAACTCTGACATTAGAGCATGCGTGTCAGGTTTGGGTATTTTTGGTGGGACCATTTCCAGCAAAGCTTGGACATTATCTATTTTCAAATTGCTAGGCTTTAAAGGGAACTTGAACACGTGGAAAAATGGCGATAGAACTGAGGAAATTTGTTCAACAGAAGAACGCAGATCGTTCAATAGAGTGTCAATTGCTGACCTGAATTCTTTTCTGTAGAACGTGAACAAGTCTAGTTCCACCTGGTTCTCTGCATTAGATTCGATTTTTTGGAAATCGATCTTTTGCGGTGGTACTTACAGAAATCATCCTCGGCATTGATTCCTAAATTCAACGCTATTGCCTTAGATGCACGAATAATGTTATCAAGGTCATTCGTATTCGTCGTAGCGTCGTCTAAAAGCTTGGTGGTGAGTTCTATCAGATTCTTACAGTCCACTACATTAAAATTACGAGTTTCAATGGTTTCTATTAAAACCTTCATTTTGTACATGACATTCTTCATAAAATGAAGGGAAACTATAAAATCGAAACATAAAATTTTCTTTTTTAGTCCCAAACTTTTCAACCTGGTCACTTTGTCCATTTGTGAGTCCTGAGACAAATCGTCTAAAACTTCGATGATTATCTCATACGAAAATACAACAGCTTTTATGCTTTCGGCACGAGCTGTCCATCGAGTTTTCGAAAGGTTTTTTAAATTCAAGGAATGCTCAACTTTAGCTTGTTTTTCAGAAAGAGTTTTGTTTCTCTTAGTACTCGAAGTGAAAAAAACATAAAGTTATTCGAGATAATTAAAAAGCTCCTTGAACAACAAGCTAGAGTTGCAGCAGTGTTCGATTGCCGTATTAATTCGATGGTCTTAGCAGGGAACATAAGGAATATTGTGATGTAAAAGTTCAGTTACTTTTTGCTGAACCCCATTATACTTTCCAGACATCACTGATGCAAAATCGTACGACTGGAAAGACAGCCCGTTGGTGTTCCCACCGTTCTTGTTGAGGCAACGAACAATGTCTGAGGCAATGTCGACTCTTGTTTTCCCTGACGGCTCATTTACCTCCAATAATCGCTCTCGGGGCTTGCACTTGTCATCAACTATCCTTATGACAATTGAAAGCCTTTCGGTATGAGAGCAATCGGGGGTTGTATCTGCCATGAGCGCAAAAAATTTGGAACATTCTATTTCTTTAGTTATTTTCTTTTTCAGTTCGTCTGATAATAGAGATATAAATTCATTTTGTGACTGAGGGGACAAGTAAGTTACGTGGTAGGGACGGAGTTTCTGGTCTTTGAGCCATTTCTGTAAAAAAGGATTATGTCGGGAAAGAAGATTAACAATTTGGACAAAGTTTCCATTTTTATCATTGTCGCCTCCACGAAAAGACAGCCCTTGACGAGAAAGTGTTTTAGTAACGTCAAAAAGAATTTTAACTATTTCTTTGTTGAACTGAGTGACCCGCTCCTCCTGTAAGATCAATTTTTTGGACGACTCATTTAAAAATGTTGAAACATGATGCTCAATATTACTGAAGGAACAAAATTTTTGAAGTGAAAAAGCATGGCCCCGAGAAGAGAAATGTTGGGGCAATTTTCCCAGTTTTTTTCCCCCAGAGCTCTTCACTTTTTCCCCAATTTCTCACTCCTTTAGTGTACCACGCTTTGTCCGAAAGGTCGCTAGGCAAAGATGGAGGAAACAGATAACAAACTAAACAATAGGCCGAATCATTTTCCGTGCTATACTCCAGAAAACCAAATTCTTTATACCACGCTGGATTAAACCGATTTTTTCCATCGCTAGGGAAAATTGATAGAACTGGCTGGTGAGGCCCTAATGACACCAGATAGCGTTTTTGAGGGTTAGATAACCGATCATATGGGGGTCTTCGTCCTGGATCGTGCGGGACGGGGTCGTTGGCTACTGTCACACTTGACTCGTCAAATCGGACGTCATTCTCAAACTGTTTTATCAATAGTTTTCCGGTAGTCAAGCAGCCTTCACACACCCTTTTGACGTCTTCAAGTGTTGTCATGGCCTGTACTGTCAGGACATGGTCACTGACAGAGGCCACTCCTTCAGTACTTTTTTAAATAATAACTTTGACTTCGGAAAGTACGTCCTCCAATTTAGAAAACTTAGCTAAAAACTGTACCCACGTCACTTTATCTTCTGAAGTGTCGACTTCTGGGATGGTTGTAATCGCGTCAAAAGTTGATACATTTCTAGCATTTGGTGAAGACACATTGGGTGGCGGTTGTGTCTCACTGTAAGAACAAAAAAATAGATACATATAATTAATAATAAATAAAATAATTTGTAAATATACTACCAAAAATGTTTTTTTGCCATAACTACACTGCAATCTAAATACGACTTACACAAAACATTGACGAAGCGGCTCTAATGGGTCTATTATGTCAACACCTTGGGATGAACTTCTAGCAGAAATTTGGCTTGTTAACAGTCTTTCGCCCTCACTACTATGTGACACAATAAAATATGCATAAGGATTATTCATGAAGATTACCATTCAGCGAAAGCTGCTGGGATACGGATACGGTCGACTCACAAGAAACTAGTACGGTCACTCGGCTCGGGTTGTCGCATGGGACATAGTGACAGTGGTGTTGACAAACGTTCATCGTCACCACTAGATTACGCAATAAAATAAACAATAACCACAGTTCTTTGCAAGTTGAAGAGTTATGAAATTAGGCGTTAAAATTACGACTTACTCTAAATTATGTTCTCCGGAATCCGATTGACTGACGAAAGGATCCAGAAGTGTTGGGGTTGAAGACGGCAGTTCAGTTCTAGATTGGAGAGGAGGGCAGGAGGGGAATAGAAACCAGAGAAAAAAATAAATTCCTAGGGATACTTCGTATTTCTTGAGAAAATTGTTATAGTAGTAGCTAGTAGGTAGGTACTTACGATTGACTCGTCGTTGCCTTTGCTAAAATTTTTTATTAAGGGGGAGTTTCAGGACGGCCAGGAATTGGCCCCGATTTTTCTCCGTCAGTTTTTGGAATTTTTCAGTGATTCTTTTTTTAAAATTCATTTAAAGGCTAGTACTAGTGACGGACATAAAGTTTTTATTTTTAGTTTTTTTTTTGTTTTAATTAAATTTTCAATTTTTTAAAAATTATACTAATCAAAAAAAACTTTCTGTCCGTCACTGCTGCACATTTTCTTGAATTAATATACGCAAACCCGGAATCGATTGGAAGCTCCAATTCGCTAAAATTTAAGGGCGAATCGGCACCTAAATTCAAACAAAAAACTGGGTTATTTCTGACTTCATAGTTCTATTGGAATCCGCTAGAGAGGCCATCACGCTCCGGTCGATAACGCAGGTGGAAAGAGCGCCGGCGAAACTTTTTTTTTTTCTTCTTCTTCTTCTTCCTCGTCTTCTTTTTTTTTATTCTTTTTTTTTACAAACCAGTGTCCCGCCTTTTTTATCCTTGCTAATTTCAATGATTGGATTTGGATAGCTTCCCGTGTTCGATAGTTGGCAATAAATGTAATTTAGTGTTCGTCCTCGCGTCGTGCTTTAAAATATTTCGCTAACGTGTAATATGTAATCGGAATGGAACAATCTACTCCGATAGAAGTGCAGTTTGAATCCTTCATTTACCATTGCGAATTTCAAATCCTCGAAGTCAAATCCTCAAACTTTACACGAAGCTCAGCCCGTAGGATTGGGTTTACCGGGGAAATAGACTATTTATTTTTCTGTGTGCCTGTCACGAACAAGAGTTGTTGCTTTTTCAAGTTTCGCCCCTGAAATAATTATAAAACACATTCAAACGAGAATTTAAGGGCGAAGTTTAGGCGAGGGTGGCAAGGAAGGGACCTAGGAAACACGTCTGAACCCCGCCCCCTTAATGCTTGTTTAATTTGAAACATATAAATATTCTGATCAGTCTTCAAAATTCGGAATTTTAAATCAACTAGTAGGTATAATCAGATTTTTTTAATGTTTCGTGATGTAAATAATTATATATTATTTAATAATATATAATTATAATAATTATAATAAATTAATTATTATAATAATAATTATAATATATAATAATTATAATTATAATAACAAATAATTACCGTCGTAATCAATTGTTCTGTTGGGCGCTTGTGCAAGTATCTGTTCATACAAGGGATAAGGGGTGATGTTCAGAGGTATTTCCTCAACCCCTTTCTTGTTATTCTTCGCCAACATTTTGCCTAGGTAGAATTTCCTGAAGAACAAAGTGAGACTTGGAAAGCTTACTCGGATAGATGCAGAAATAATGGTCGACAATTTAGTTATAAGGAAAATTATTGGTGTGGATTACCTGCTGGAAGGTATCGAGGAAACTCATCTCCCTCCCTCTTGAAACGCACGTAAAAATGGAATATGTTTATGTTTAGGGGAAACTTACAACGATAGCATATCGATAGCATATATGTATTTTGAAAATTGAAAACGTGCAATACATAATACATGCATGCATTTCATTGGCCGGATATTTCCCTCAGATTCAGGGGCAAATGGCTATAGCGAAAAAGGATTATATTGCCTGTTCCAGGGCGGCAGAAGGTGTTAATTCTAGTGGGGTCTTCCAAACTCAGAGTTCATGAGATTTCGCAAACTGGCTTAAAATGGCAATCTGTGCCCTACAAAAATGGCCAAACTGACCATTCACGCCTTGAAAATGACTAAACCCCACATTCGCACCATAAACTTTGCTAAACTGACGATTTGTCCCCTGAAAATTGTCCAAGTGACCATTTCTACGCCCTAAAAATGCCGTATACTTGTACAGACAATTATTTGTGCCCTTGAAGTAGCCAAACTGGCTATTTACCCCCTAAAATAGGCAAAAATGACTCTATGCAGCCCTTAACTGGCCAAACCGATATCGATAAACTGACAATGCACGCCCTACAGCTAGTTTACTAATTAACGCTTAAAAAATGGCCGAAAGGATCATTCATGCCCAATAATCCCACCCCAAATCAAACAATATTCACTTTCAGTCTATAGCTTCCCCAGAACAAAATTCCCCGACAATTCCCTACTTTTCCCTGACTCATGAAAAATTTTCGTGGTTATCAAAATAATTATAAATAAATAGATGAGAAAGGGGCAAATTCATATAGTTTTCGGACCGTCGAACCTCACAAAAATATCTTCTCAAACCTTCCAACAATTTATTCATAATTTATATACATCACTCCATCTACGAGCGAAATACGAGATTAAACGAAAAATAAAACATGTATTTTGAGCTAATAATCGATTAATGGCATTGGTATGAACAAACATAAAATTCAGGTGTAATCTAGTCTACCGACGGTGTGCTTGTCTGGCTTGGCACAGCCGTCCGAGTGAATTAAAAGGATGAAAGGCTGTGCTACATAGCCAGGCAGACCGTCGGTAGACTATAGATTAAATGTTAATGCTTGATTTTTTCAAATGTTTTTTACGCAAATTTGATGTTTTTACATACCCGTCATACCTGATCAAATCAATTATTTGACAATTATCAAATCGATTATTTGCTCAAAACACATCATGTTGTTGTTTTTTCGAACGTTTCATCTCACATTTGCTCATGGAATGAATGAGATATTTGAATTGTGAATGTTGCGTGTTGGAAAGTTAAGAAAAAGGAGAAGTTTCTCTGGGGCTCGACGATCCACAGAGCAATAGCGACACTGTAATTATTCGAAAACAGTTTTCTCGGCCAGTATTTTCAATCATCTCGATTTCTATTAGGAATTCGAGCTGATTTTTGGAAAAGTCGGTTTCGCGGCAACGCGGCGCTTTCGTCGCGCACCGTACCACGTAGCTTTGAATTTTAGAAAATGTTGATGTTTTTTGCTCTCATTCCAATGGAATGCCCTCAAGACAAAACTCGACAGCAAAAAGAGATAGGCCACTACCTAAATAATGAGAAATTCGTACTGCATTTTGTGTGTACGTCATCAATTTTTGCACAACCTCAACTGGTTCACCCTGTACAACCATGAAAATTCAAAATTCGCTACCAGTCGATCTTTTTCAGTCACATCCTTCCCTTTTAACGTTTAACCCTAAATCCAGCCAGGACAGTATTGTGCAATACTCAATATTTTCAGAGTAAGGGGCGGATTCGCCATTTTCCCCTGACTTTTCTCACAAATTCACGGAATTCCCTGACATTTTTCTGACTTTTTGAGTTTTAGAAAATTCCCTGACAATTCCCGGTTCTCCTGGTTTTCCAGGTCTGTAGACACCCAGACCCGCTCAAGTGCGACAGAAAACATGGGCCAGCCACTTTTTCAACTATTACTGATGAATAAGACATAGTGCATACTAAACACGTTTCAAAAGTAGTGTTTTCAGAAAGTGAGTGATGACGGCTGGGAGTCGACCCATGGTAATCTCCTTCATTGCGCAAACATAAAATTCCTCTTTGACCTTAGTTTGACCTACCAAAAGTAGACCTAGTTTGCACCTGCAAAAGGAATAAGGAAGGATACGTTCCACAGCCTGTGGCCTGTTTACTATTAACAATTTTACACCGAACAGCCGCCTCAGAATTTCGGGAAATGTTTCTTTGTGGGAAGCCACAAAAATCGAATTGGTGGATATCTGTAAGGATTGCATTTTTCCGGAAATAGTCGATCCGCGGAAATCCATGCCGATACGAGAGCCCTGCCACAGGATAAAATATTTGTCTAATGTGCGCGCAATCAACACATAGAGGGCAATTCTAGAGGAAGGCACATACTAAAGCGACGAAAAGCGAACTATGATAAGCGCTAATTCATGGCTAAATGTGAAAAAATCGTCAATTCGTTGGCAAAAGTAAGAAAAGGCGCTAACTTACGGTTAAAATTGAGAAAACGCGCTCATGTAAAGCTAAAATTTAAAAACACAATTCACGATTTCATGGCTGAAATTGAGAAAAAGCGCTAATTCACTGCTAAAATTGAGGGAAAACACTAATCCATGGCTTAATGTGAAAAAATCCCAAATTCGTGGACAAAATTAAGAAAAGACGCTGATTTATGGCTAACCTTGAGAAAAACGCTGCAAATTTTACACATGGGTTTATTATTCATGAATAGTCAAATCCGGCTTGAAATTACATGAAAATCGACACCCCACACCCCTATGATCTCAAAACCTTTGAAACCCCCCATTTTGGACCCGCTTTTGGCGCATAAAATGCCAGGGAGTTATTTGATCAAACTGATCAGATGTTAGGACCAACTAGATCCCAAATGGAGTCTATGTGTGAAAGAACGAATTTTTTCGAGCAATCCTAGGGCAAGATATGGCCCGGACGGCGTACGGACTTTGCAGAAATCGAATCTAGACATGTTAAAACGTACACAGAAAAAGTTTGAGGGTGGGTTGTAAAAAAAAAAAATTGCTGACCGAAAACATAGGTGTATTATTTAGAATGAATATTAAACCAGAAGCACTCATTTAAAGCTAGAATTGAGAAAACACAATCAACGATTTCTGGAGGCAACGCCATGTGGCTGAAATTGAGAAAAGGCGCTCATTCGGGGCTAAAATTGAGGCAAAGCGCTAATTCATTGCTATTATGTATATACATAGCCCATTCGCTGCTGTGAAGAAATAGCGCTAATTCACTGCTAAAATTGAGGGAAAGTGCTAATTCGAGGCTAAATGCGAATAAATCTATTAATACACTGCTCAAAAAGAAAAATCAGCGCTAATTCGTCGCCCAAATGGATAAAAACAGTAATTCACTGCTAAAATGGAGAAAAAGCGCTAACTCATGGCTAAATGTGTACAAAGTGCTAATTTCTGCCCAATTGTGACGACATCGATAATAACTGCAAAATTTAGGAAATGCGCTGAATCGTTACCAAAATTGAGAAAAAATGATTATCGCTTAAATTGAGAAAAAACCATAATTTAACGATACATAAAAATTTCTTGTTAATTTAGAGACTGATAGCGTTTTCCATTTCCATAAAATTCTGTTCTGAAGGCGAGCACTTCCACCCGTCTTCTCTGAATTATATCATACGGTAACTGAGAAGACGGGTGGAAATGCTCGGCTCCAGAGCGGAATTTTATGTAAATAGAAAACGCCATGAGAGGCCTCATTGAGATTTCCACCACAGGCATCGCACATGCGGTGTTTGCCAAATAACGAGCAAAGTACTAATCAATTTCTAGCATTGCCAAAAAACCGACCAACCGAAAATTGAAAAATATTTTGTTCGTTATTCGCCGAGAGCCACATGTGTGGAGCCGGCTCAACTTCCTTGGGAATATCCCATGAGGGCTATCTGAGAATATCCCAGAGGGCAGTCAAGGAATATGCACAGGGACACCCAGGGGGGGGGGGTGTCAATGTTTTGAATAGAAAACCAGACGTTTTGATTACAGAATTTAAATTTTAATTTGCTGGATCAAGTGAGTCTGAGGGAAAATTTTATTTTCTTGCCATGCGGAAGGGCCGAGGAGGGGCAGTTATTTGGTCGGAACTTTCTCATGGTCGGAACATGATTATGGTCGGGACTTTATTGTAGTTTGAACCTTTTCCGGTTAAAGCTGGCCCTTGCCCTTGCAATAGCAGCATCTGTCTACCAAGAGATAAAAATGAAAATAATAGGTAGAGATTTGTTGTTACTTTCCCAATAAATGCGACAGATTTTTTGGCCCGGAAATATTTTCGGCCAGATCGGAGAACGGGTCACAGGTCTCGGAGACTCCTGGCAAAAACCGGTGATCTGGCAACCTCATGTCAACATTGCATAATATGTCTTGGATTTTTAAAATTTCATGGAGTACCTATAAATTAATATTGTGTTTAGCAGGACGCTTATATTTTGTGTTTGAAAAATTGCACTCCTTTTTCCGAGTCTCCAGTGGCGGATCCAGCATTTTATCAGGGGGAGGGGGTGTCCAAGCAAAAGTTATCAACTCCCTGGAACGAGATGGGGGGGGGGAGATTTTACACCTCCAGTGAAAAAGATAGGAGCCACTTTTCCTGATTTTTCGTGTTTCTTTTCCCGGAAGAATGAAATCAAAATCTTCGGCGGGAGAGGGAGGTCTTTTACCCACCCTGAGTTTCTTATGAATTTTCCCGCTGCTTTTGTAGTGTTTGTAGTGATGTGATTACTGTCGATTCGCTCTTTCACACTTAATTTACTAATTTTATTCATTTACTTACCTCTATTTTTCATTTTTTGTATTTATTTCTTATTTATTATTATTATTATTATTATTATTATTATTATTATTATTATTATTATGACCTTAGGGGGGGGGTTCTGACCACCCCCCCACGTGGATCCGCCACTGCGAGTCTCACTGTAAGCGAAATGAAATGAAGAATGGTGGCCTTCAGAATTGAGCGTTGCCGGATTTTTACTCGATGCCTAGCGTGTGGAACTTTTCGCGTCTCCTTGGTTTTTGGGGGAAAAAAAAAGAAGAAGACCGAGAGAAGAGAGACCCCTTCGACCCCTTTCAATAAGTCACCGTTTCACAACATTACCCTCTTACTTCAAGGGAATCCCGCAGTGCGCCACCGTCAACTACGGCCTCTCGATTTTCTGAAACCCCCCCTTAAGTCTTTCGCCTAAAGCGGTGTTTTCTTCGAGTTTTCTCTTCTTGTCACGCCGATAACCGGCACCAGATTTTTTAGTTTTCCCAGGAAGCACATTAAACCCTCTCACCGAATCGGTATAATTCACAAACACAACTCTTTTTCACACACCTTTTTTTCGAATTTCGAGGAGAAGGAGAAAACAGATGCAGAAGCTCCGGTCACGCACAGCATTCGCGGTATATTGAGTATGGACTATTATGGAGGATCTTCTCGGGGAGGGGGGGGGGATTTGGAAAACTTCGCTCACGGATGGGAGGGAGTTATCGCTGACTGCCGCAAAACTTTCGGCAGGGCCCCGAAAGTCTCCCCTTCTTTCTATAGCATTGTGTTTGGCAAGCATGACGTTGCGTTCAACGGTATAATGTTTCTCTCTTTCAGTTGTATAAGAATCATCAGAAATTTATGGAGAAAAAGCCCGATTCTCCCAAAGGCGGTCACTCGCATAGGAGATTATAATTTTTTCAATACTGATTCGACATTAATTTACGCTCTGACTTCTCAAGGTCCCTATAAAGCGAATAATATGAAAATAATTTCCCACAATCACCATCCACAATTAATTAGCCATCTTATTTGCCAAAATTCTTGAAAATAACGTACTTATTCGCGGGTGGACTTGCTGAGTGGAGTAGGTGCATACCATTTTCCTCGGGATCTATATACATATGTATATTACTTATTGTCAAAATATTACCCACTCATGAAGAAAGTAGTATCTAGCAATAAATTAATTTCATTTTGTTTTGTTTGCTGCTCGATGGGGGTGGGAACGAGACGTGGTTTGGCGCCCCCAGATCAGTCATTTGCCGCCCCTTTGGACTCATCAATGGGGGGGGGGAGGCTCCCCCCTGCTTTTCACACAGGAGACGCGAGCCGTAGCGATTCCGAGACCGCAGCGTAGAGGGAGAACTCATGCTTTGACAAGTTCGGTGTCCTTCCCTGTTTTTTTGTTTTTGTTTTTTTTCTTCTAGAATGGGCTACTTGAACATTTTCGCTGATCTTGCTTCTTACTTTTAAGCTCCCCCGTCCCTCGCCAAAACGCTTGCTATGAACATAAAAGGAGCATGAGCATACGTTCCTCTTTTGCTCTTTCCACTATTTTCGATCGTTGTGGTCCCCTCATTTTTTATTTTATTTTTTTTCCTTCTTCTTTTGCAAGAACCGCGAGACTCTTGCAACACAGTCTTGGTCTTGCGCAAGACTCGTTCGTAAAGTCTTGTTGAAAGTCTTGGTCTTGCATTTCAAGTCTTAGTCTTGCAGCCGTTAAGGTGCCTACACACCAAAAGTCAGTAGCATAACATTGTTATTAGCAAAACATGTGGATAGCAAAAATGTTATTAACAAGATATTTTTCTACCGGTCGCACTTCACGAAAATGTTAATAACAGGCCAATGTTGATAGCAAAACATGCGAATAACCGAAATGTTATTAACAAGTTATTTCAGAGCATGAAATGATATAGCAAATCTCTATTAACAAGTTTTTATATTAACATATTAATAACAAAATATTTTTCCTATAAACATGTTAATAGCAGGTTTACAGCATTTTGATAGAAATAGCGTCAGAACCCAATAGTAAGATTAGTAAGCCATGGACAATCGAACGCGTGCCACTGTTGCTGCAGCTTGTGTGGTAGTTTTGGGGGCAGCAAGAAAAAAGAAGAGACTTTGGATGCGCCCATATTTGCATAGAAAAATACAAAGTATTGCCGTGTTGGAAGATATATATAGGGATGAAGAGAAAATGAGACAGGGCAAACTTCATTTGGATAGCTTCAAAGGATTTGCTAGAATGTCGAGCATCGATTTTGAATTCTTAATTAACGTTTTGGGGCCGCACATATCTCGACAAGACACGAACTACCGCAAAGCGATACCGGTGCAGGATAGGCTGGCGATAACTTTGCGCTACCTTGCAACTGGGGACAGCTTTAACAGTCTGATGCTGCTATTTCGAGTGTCGACGTCCAGCATCTCCAACATCGTGAAAGAGGGATGTGAGGCTATAATAAATGTACTTCAGGATGAAGTGAAAGTGAGTACGTAATATTAATCTTACTTTTTTCTTTATTTAGCGAATCTTACTTTTATTCGAGCGGATAGTGGACCCCTACTGCCTTTTAGATCAGTTCAATGTGTTTTTATTCCAACGTGCCTGAAATTGATCAAAATTCTGACATTTTTGGTCGTTCAGCTCTGAAGAATAGTTTGCGATCATGCTTCGAACTGGGCAAAAGGCGTAAAGTTTCACCGTGAAGCTCACGCCTGATATACTACCTCTTTATTTAAGGAAGGGGATAAGTGTGACACAAAGTAAACAAAAACAAATTTTTTGAGCAAAAAAGTTATTCAGTAATAAAAAATTGGAAAAAAAATTACGTAAAAAAATTAAATCATAAATTGAAATCAAGAAGGTAGTTCAAACATTTGGAAGCTGGTGAGCGTTGCTACTCGAAATCTAATAGAACAGTGGAATTCAGTGCAGCTTTCAGGATGTCAAAATTGTTCGTTGTTGTGGTGGACTGCTGAACGTCGTCTTTTGCCTTTTCAGAGGACGAGGTTTCATCCAGTGGTCGTGATGAGGTTGTGCCTTGAGAATTGAACGTTTCCTCCACAGCCAGGAACAGCAATTCATTAATTGAATGCTGAACTTTATTTCTGGTTTCAGCAGGCAGGAGTCTCATTTTACTAGCAACGTAGTCTCCGTATGCTTGACATTCGTCTTTGTCAGCACTTGATTGTAGGCTCTTCATTACTTCATACGCCTCTTCTGTAATTTTGTCCATGTGTACAGATCGCTTCCTAGTCTTTTTTTGGGGGGGGGGGGGGGGGGTGAGCGGAACAATCTTTTCGGTAATTGCGGTGTGTCGGTCACAGGCGAAATGGGTTCACACTCATCGCTTGTTGTCAGCGATGCGGTATCATATGAGTTCTGTTGAGTCTGAAACAGTAAAAGCAAGAAAATGGTACGAAAATATTAAACCGAACCAATATGCATATAGTTGTGTTCAAATTATCATCTCATAGGTACTAGGTCGCTACGGCAATGAATTGAAACCTAATTTCTTTCGTCCTGTTTTTCAGCTCCCACAAACGACAGAGGAATGGCTACAAGTGGTAGAAAAATACCAGGAAAAATGGAACTTTCCTCACTGTTTGGGCAGCATGGATGGAAAGCACATCCCAATTATGGCTCCCCCCAACAGCGGAAGTGACTATATTAATTACAAAGGATTCTTCAGTATTGTCCTCCTGGCACTTGTTGACGCTAACTATTGCTTTTTGTACGCTAATATTGGATGCCAAGGACGCATATCGGATGGAGGGGTCTTCGGAAACACGGCGTTGGCGCGGTTACTAAATACTGGACATCTTGGAATCCCGGGACCGTGTCCACTACCTGGGAGGGTAAATGACAGCCCTTACGTCATTATAGCCGATGATGCCTTCCCCTTAACTGAAAATATAATGAAACCGTACAAAGGAGAGCAAGTCAGAGGATCTCCGGAGAGAATTTTCAATTTTCGTCTTTTCAGAGCACGCCGAGTAGTAGAAAATGCTTTCGGCATCTTTTCTGCGGTGTTCCGAGTAATGCGTAACACGAATCTACTTGAGCCTAAAAAAGTAAAAACCGTCACTCACGCTTGCGTTCTCCTTCACAACTTTCTCAAGAAGAGCTCAACTTCATCGCACGTATATTGCCCTCCTGGACTGCTCGATGACGAATTCGACTCCTCTGGAGAAACCATCACAAGAGACTTGAGGAACACAGCAGAACCTCGGTTAGCATCGCTCCAAGCAGTAGGGAGAAGAGCACCACTGCTCGCTAGAGCAGTACGTGAAGAATTCGCTAATTATTTCTTGTCACATGAAGCGGCGCATTGAAAGACAAGAAATAGTGGAGTAATTTTTCAAGCATTGCTTGGGCCAGCAATGTAGTTGCACAAGGGAGTGGGGAGAGTTTAAATAAAAATTTTGACATTAAGGGTTAACAATAATCCTTACTCACTGATTAATGGAACCCTATGTCCAATTCCTAAATGCGACCGGTCATACTAGTTGTCGAAAAGGGGTGGATCGGTAGAACGTAGCAATTTGAATTTGTATTGTCGGGGCAAAGAAAGAGGTGCACGGATGGTGGAGGTCCCAAGCCTGCCTTTTTATTATTTTTATTATGTATAGGATTTTTAAAAAAGACGATATGGGAAATTATTAAAGAAATCACTAACACTCGCAATGAAGAACGAAGGCGGAAGATAGAATACGTTTGAACGAAATGTAGGAGAAGTATTCAAAGGTAAGTGGAGGTGGTGATCGTAGTGAGAGAGAGAGAGGTCTGTGCCCCGATTATAGGAGAAGCAGAAGATAATGTAATAAATATTATTTGCTTACCTTGATTCCTACATCGGTAGTACGATGAGGCTTCCACTTGTCCTGCAAGAACAGCAGGCTGTCGAAAGCAAACCACTTGCTTCGGCCAGCCCAAGTCCCGGTGCCTTCACTTTGATCGGCGTTTTCATCATCCTCTGCCCCTTGACCTGACTTCCCTTTTATCTTTTTGAATTCCCGCTGAAATTGCCCGATTAGAGTCTTCACTTTTTTTTCAACTTCCACCCAATCGCAATTGAATTCACTCCCTAGCTTTTCCCAAGCATCTCTCTTTTTTTGCTTGTCCTTGTACTCAGGAAGTTGTACGTTCCACAAACAGCCTAATTTGCGGTATTCTTCTACGAGGTGCATTGTTTGAGATTTTGACCACTCCATACCGAGAAACTCAGTCGCACGAGACCACTTAAAAAAATAAAATAATTGAAGAGAGGGATGTACAGACTGGTCGAAATGAGAAAAGAAGGAGGTGTTTCTTTGAAAAATAGCCCAGTCAACATTTTTGCTATCGCTCCCAGACCGGTAGCAGAAATTTTTTTATTGGCATGTCAGTAGCAATGTTATTAACAATGTTATAAAAAAAGTCAACAAGTTATTAGAAATGTTACTGGCATTTTGTCCTCCAACATGCTAATAACAATTTCGTTAAAAACGTTTTTTTCGTTTTCGTAACATGTTATTAACAAGTTATGCCAATTTGTTTATAACTTTGTTACAAATAAATGTTATTAACTTGTTAGTCTCGGTATGGACGAGGATGCTTCAAAAACAATGTTATTAGCAATGTTTCTAGCAATGTTATTTCCGGTGTAAAGGTGCCTTTAGAGAGTCTTGGTCTTGCGTCTTGGTCTTGGTCTTGCTGCAAGAGTCTCGCGAGATCACAAGACCAAGACCATTTTTGCTCATCACTAATTTGTATATTTCGATAATGCACATGGATAAAGACAATTACGAAATTACTATATTTTCAACCGTCGATAATCTCACACAAGCATAAATCACCACAGGAAACTCGAGATGTGTAGAAGGGATACGGAAAAATCAACGGAAAGAAAACTATTACTTGGCTCGGTACTAGCACGACATCGAAAATAAGTGGAGCAACCCCGAGTACGAATATTCGCTACTTGGCGAGTAGCGAGTATCCGTACACACTACTAGGAGCTCGGCGAGTAGCGGCTAGGAACTTGGCAAGTAGCGCATGTGTGTGCCCAGCTTCACATACAACACAGATGTTAAAGATAGGTTTAGGATGTGAAAACTAAAAAAAAAAAAAAAAAAAAAAAAAAAATTGGAGTTCGTTACTTTTAAGAAAAACGCGAATCATTGGGAACGGGTTTTTTTGCTCTCCTGAAAACTATCCAAAATGACGTTATGTGATGATGGAGTGACACCCTCGATTTGTTCTTCTTACAAAGCCTCATTGCGAACTTTTCATTTTGTCTTTACTGAAAGAAAGAAAGAAAAAAACTGTTGAAAGAAAAAACCACGCATGGGAAACCCGCACCAACCACCAATCGCGCCTTTGAAAAACGTATACGAGCTTCACCCTCGAGGCTCCCTCCACAGTCCATCCCGCTCTCCCGCCTCCTGCTTGTTGCATGAGATCTCGAGTTCAGTATTTCGGTTGCAACAGAGCCGTAGCAATTTGAAACAGTGTTGGGTCGAGTGGTATAAAAAGTGAATTCAAGAAGCGAGTACTGACGAGCGTGTTGGGACAAGTTTGGAACTCGTATAATAATCCTTTACGCCAATAATTTTGAGGATAAGAACAAATTGAAATCGTTTAAAGGATTAAGTGATTTAGAAACAGAATCTTCGGCTGTGTTCAATTATCACTGTTGAGCTAATTTCGCGATTTTTTCGAGCAATCCTTCAGGTATTTATGTATTTTTATTAATAATTTACATTTATGGAATTATAAATGCTCGTCCCTCCGACGAAGATGTGGAAAGCATGGCAACTTTGTTTTGTAATAAAAGGTAAGTCCCCGGGAGTCTTTTTGTAATCATTTGACGGGTACCTGTTGATGAAGCTTTTCCGGCGAGCAAAATGTTTTATTGTTGTTCCTGTGAAAGGATATGAGAAATAAGTCATACCTATAGGTTTCAACCCTATACTAGACAATCTTATGATTACTTTTCCTGGATTTTTTTTCTCTGCTGTTTTGGAAGCTTGAACAAGCAAATAGTGCGAAAAAAACATGAAATTTCAAAATTTGATTGATTTCAACGAATTTGATCACGTATAGTATACTATACGTTGCCAGCTACTCGACCCCGCTTCCCACAATATATGATGAATGAATACTGAAACAACCGTCTCACAAGTGCTTGTGATGCTTTACGAACTGGCTGAACTTTTGCCTGATCAGACCTGGGCCTGCCTCTCCGCCCGACATTATTACAAGGCATCGGCTAAATTGCAACGAAACTTTTTCAATCCCATACGTTTTTCGCGTGGGTACAACAGTTTCAAATCCCTTCGATAGAGCAACCAACCATTGTTTACGCAAATATCCAATAATTGAGAAAAAATGAGAAGATACCAGTGGCGTGCCCATGGGGGGGGGTTTGGGGGTCAGAACCCCTCCCAGGGTACTTCAGCCCACCATAGTTAAGAAATAAAAATAAAAGACGAATAAATAAATAAAATGAAATGAATGAGTAAAAAAGTAAAAAAACAAACAAACAAAAGAAACAACAAAAACGTGATTTGTATGACCCTAAAAGTTTGTTTTTTAGCAATTTAGTCCCGCTAAGTATAACTATTCCACTGCCCAGGCATGGATTCAGGATTTGTTCAAGAGAGAGGGGCTTGACAAATTCTACTAAAGATGACTTGGCAGCCATTTGCTGCCTAAAATTAGCTAAATTAGCTATCCCCACCATACAGAATCCTAGACTGACTACACTCTCGCCCCAAAATGGAAAAACTAACTATTTGAGCCATAAAAACAGCCAAATTGACTTCACGCGCCCTGAAAATGGCTAAAACTGATTCCGCCTTGGAAAAAAGCTAAACTGATTATACATAAGTGCGCTTAAAATAGCCAAGCTGGTGATTCCCGCTCTGAAATTGTCCAAGCTGACTTTTTTTAAGAGTCCTAAAATTGGATCAACTGGCAATTTGTGCACTGATAATGCCTGAACAAATGATTCCTGCTCCAAAAATGGCAAAATCAACCACCCGCGCGCCAAAATTAACCAAACTGACGGTTTTCGCGCCTTGACTTGACGTACCATTCACGCCCTATTTAAATGGCAAAACTGACTCTACGCGCTCTAAAAATGGCCAGACTGGGCATTCAAGCCACAAAATCGGCAACACCGATTCTATGCGCCCCAGAACAAGGGCACATAGATATAATAGTATAATATATATAAATATAATACCTCCCGAAAAAATGGGGTTTCAAGGCTTTCCTAAGATGCGGGGTGAGCGGCACAGTGAACGATTTCTTAATGTATGGTGGAGAAAACACTTTCTTTAACAAATCCTTCTCGGTGACCGAAGAAGCTTTTGATAGTGGCCCAGAGAAGTTTCCAACGCAAAATTAGTGTTCCCTTGCACTAAGCAGCCTGGCCGCGGCAGCCAGTTGGCTCCTGTGCAGTTGGGCTTGTCCTAGTGGCTGCCCCAGCCTGGAAATCTTTGCTGCCTAGTGCGCGGGCAACCATAGGTTGCATTGTATTTCACCGGCCCCCTCGGGAACCCTAACCCATTTTTTTATTACGATACCTGGGAATGAAGGAGCTTTTAACGAACGAGGCACGATGTTTGTGACACGAGAAGAAGTCGAGTGCCATCATCGGTAGAGTTTGTAGTGCGATTATACGCCTCAGGATCGTACGCTTTTTTTTACCTTCGATCGTTCAAAGCCTTTTAAAGCCAATTTGGTTCATAATTATTTAATTTAAGGGTTCCGTAAAGTGTCCCATTTGCCACACAACTTCATTCCAGAGAAATAAAAAAGAAGAAACAAAAGAAGCGCGTAAGATGAAAGCGGGCTTCCCTGCCTCAATTCTTCCACCAACTCACCATCATAATCAACTGACTTTGACCTTTTTGGGTTATAATTTTTACGGTTCCACTCATCCTTCACCCATCATTCATCGTGCTTAACGACCTACTTTACACACGCCGTGTGGTAAAGAGAACTCATTTACCGTGAACTCTTTACCGCACGGCGCGGCGTGTGTAAAGTGATGAACGTCTGCTCAAACACTTCTTTAAGAATGATCTTAGGAATAATATATTATACGCCTAGGCAAGAAAGCGATTTTTTCGAGGGCGAAAGAAAAAATTGGACGGGCGAGGCGTAGCCTTCCGGCCTGTTCTGTAGAAGGTCTTGCAAGAACCCAACAACAGAACTATAAAAAAAATAAAATAAAAACTTTCGTTCAAAAACAAATGACTTCCTTTGAAACAGAGTTAATTAAAACATAATTGAATATCTCGTCGGTACGTGGCGGCCTCGACAAGCTTTGTGTCAATTTATAGGATTTGTAATGAACTTCGTAACGCAAGGAAACTTGCGTTGAAATAAAAAAAAATGAAAATCACGTCATACCTTCGGATTCGCTTTTTTGTCATCCTCGTCCTCATCCACCCCCCCTGTGCCAATTTTCAAGAGATTTTCGATGGATGAAGAGAGGGCATCGTGTATGTACGGTCACGAACAACATTTCGTTGATTGCTTCCACTGTGAAGGTATATAGCGGTTTGTTAAGGGCCATAATGTGGTATAGAATATACGGCCCTTCCTTTCCCTATATCCCCAATATAACGCCGACTTGGCAAATGGCTGCAGCGTCGATTTTCAGATTTTATTCCGTTTTCTTAGTATCGTCTTTTTTTTTTTTTTTTTTTTTTTTTTTTTTTTTTTTTTTTTTTTTTTTTTTTACTGTACACCGTACGTTTGAATTCGGCACGCTATGAGATTGTTTTATCACATTAGCACGGGCTGAACATACGAGCTGCGGTTCAAAGGACAAAATTATTTATTCTGTAGCAAATAACGGTGATTCACGTTTTGAATGAGTTTCGAATTACAATCTGACAGTATGAAAGAGATTCGTTTTACGGTCGGTATTGTGAGTGATAGCATGAACAGCAAGAGTAATGGGAGTTAGTCGAATGATCCGGGGGACTTTTCAGCAAGATTTAGTGCCGGTGCTCGGGCCCGGGGCCTGTCGAGAGAGAGGTGGGCATTGGCTTCGTTATCCCCGGGCCCGGCCTTCCTTAAGGACCAGGATTATAGAAATAGAGAAAAGGAAAGACAAGAGAGAAAAAAAGAAAAGCTTTACTGAGGTTGAAGCTCAACTGTGGTTGTAGCTTCTTCGAGATTGAAGCTTTACTGCGGTTTGGACCTTGGCTGTAGTTTGCTTTGGTCGTGTCTTTGCTGTGCCGGTGTGGTTTGACCTATCATATCAAAAAGCCAACCATAGCAGGGGCAAGGGCTGGTATTTGTAGTGGGAGATTTACTGTGGTTTGGACCTTTGCTGTGGGTGGACTTTTGCTGTGGTTGGTGTTAAAACAATGAGACCACGGTCAAATAGACACTCAAAAAATCACTTTATTTTTAGGATAGGAGCACCTGAGAGTGCTCTTCTGATGGTCTTCCAGGCTAATTTTTGCTCTTCTGTCCATTTCCCATCGAGTACTCTGAGTGGTGCAGCAGTCTGTGACAAGTTCGGGACGAATTTGGCGATGTAATTTACCATACCAAGAAACGAAGACATTTGTGAGCTATTTTCAGGCTTCGGCATTTCATTGACCGCCTGGACTTTTTCGGGGTCAACTTTAATCCCTTCCGCTGTGAAAATATGCCCGAATGACGCTTTTATTTTTATTGAGTTTTAAGTTGCGTTCACGAGCTCTTTTCAACACTGCTCGCAATTTACGGTCGTGATCTTTCTCTGCCTCTTCCAGAGTATTCCCTTCCTCAAAGATTAAGATATCGTCGGCAATGGCAACGACGCCGTCCAAATCGTGCGTGATTTCGTGAATCCGCCGTTGAAATTCTTCCGGGGCAAACGAAATTCCAAAGGGGCATCGCACAAAGCAGTAGCGTCCAAACGGAGTCCAGAACGTTGTGAGCTTTTGCGATGGTCCGTCTAATTTCATTAAGTGGAACCCGTTCTTTGCGTCCAGAACGCTGAAAAGTTTAGCGTTTGCTAACAAGGGAGTTATTTCCTCGTTCAATTTTTTGGGCGCTATACACAGTCAATTCCGTTTAGGTCCCGTGACAAAAACCAAGTTGGTTGTCCAACCCGTGGGGATGGTCACTTTTCTGATTATTCCTTGGCGCTCTAGCGAGTCCAATTCAAATTTTATTTTGTTCTTTAGCCCGACCGGAAATCTTCTGGGCGATTCAATGACGGGGACAGAACCTTTTTTAAGCTCCAGAGTCAAGGAACCTATGTCCACTCAAAAAATGACACTCAAAAAATCCCTTTATTTTTTAACAATGCTCTCCTACATGATATCAACTTCCCAAGGTTGAGGACAAGGAAGGTTGAGACTTTCCTATAGGACCGTAGGGTCCTATAGCTTAGGATCCTAGGTAAGGATGGTCGTGTCGGAATGTGTGCAGGGGCCTTTAGGAGCGAATAGTCAGGTAATTTTGCTGTTTTAGGACGCCAAGTCCGTTACGCCAATGCCATTTTTGACGCACGAATTGTCAGTTTTTCTACTTTTGGCGCGCGAATGTATGATTCAGCCATTTTTAGGGCGCAGTTTAGCCAATTTTTAGGGCAAAAGAAGTCAGTTTGTGGTAGAGGTGTGACGTGACAGCTTTTGTTGGTCACAGTGACAACTAGCTCCGGTGACTGTGCAGTTACGGTGACAAAAACCAGTGATTTTGTCACTACTGAGGGCCTGTTCTATAACTTGTTAATGTCCCTATCACTGTTTAGTCAGGTTTATCAACGAAATTGTCTAGCTCACGTGTTTTTCTCTCCTAACTCCTATGAACGGCGAACCCACAGCCTCAAATGCAATCATGAAGGTCAGTCATGGATCAAAAACTGCAATGCACGAATTTTACTAGGAACATAGGCATAGCCAGATGGGGGGCAGGGCTAGGCAGGTGCCCTCCCCTGGACTCAAAAATGCAGATTCAGTGGGGCAGTTGCCCATCCCTAGATGCATTCTGAAAGTACAAATCTTTCAGGATAATCACATTTCGTTTCGTCGGCGCTCACTAAAAAAACAACTTCACGGATTTCACTAATAAAAAAAAAAAAATTCAACGGGTTTTGTCGCTCACAAAACGGATATCACAAGGGTGACATAGTTCAAAGACGAAATACGCCGCTTTTGCGTCCTAGAATACCATTTTCGCAGACAGACGCGGATTCAGTATTTGCTCATGAGAGGTGCTAGAGAAATGGCGTGGTTCACTCTATTAAAACTGGTTTGACAGCCTTTTCACTGCCTAAAAATAGTAAAAACTAGTAATTTGCACTATTAAAACGGCTAAAGTAACTAAACTAACGCCAAAAAATATAAAACTGTCGATTCGCGTTTTGAAAATTTCTAAAACTGGACTTCACGCGCCCTCAAAATTGGTGGCGACTGGTGAACTTCGGAAAATGCCTAAAAAGATCATGATTACCCCCCGAAAGTACCTAAATCGGCCATTCGTGCGCTAAAATTGATCAGACTGGCCATTCTTGAGCCATATATGACCATAATGCGCGCTTTTGGCTTGACGGACTAATCAAGCCCTGAAATCGGCCAAAATGACTTCACGTGCCCTGGAAATGCCTAAAATGATGACTCCTTCCCTGAAAATGGCAAAATCGACAATTTGCGCACCAGGAATGGTCAAAACGTCATGGCCTTGGCTTGATGGACTAGGTATTTGAGCCCTGAAGATAGCAAAACTGACGATTCGTGTCTTTAAAATGGCTAAAATTACTATATTTGAACCCTAGAAATTGCCGAATTTACTTTACGAGCTCTTGAAATGGATTACCTGACGAATCGAGCTCTAAAAATGTCTGAACAAGTGACTCCTGCCCTGAAAATGGCCAAATAGACCATTCGGAGCGCCGAAAATGGCCAACCTGGCTGTTCTCGCCTTGAATTGGGACGTACTATTCGCCCCTATAACTGGAAAGACTGACTTTATGCGCCCTAAAAATGGCAATGGCTATTCAAGCCTTGAAGTCGTCAAAATTGACTCTTTGCGCTCTGAAAAGCTGTGCCCAACAAGTAAAATGTCAATTTTGAAGTAAAATATTCAGTTTTGAGGTAAAGTGATATTTTTTGGGTGGAACCGCAAGTTTCAGGGTAAAAACGTCAGTTAAGGAACGTTTTTGGGATGAAATCGTAATTTTTGGGGTAAAATGACCAGTTTTGTTTTAACGTCATCAGTTATGTGGCAACACGTCAGCTGTGGCGCGAAATCGTCTGTATTAGTATAAAAACTTCACATTTGCGATGAATTTGTCTTTTTTTTATTATTATTATTTTTTTTTTTTTGTGAAATCACCTGTTTTCAAGGCAGAATGGCCTAAAATCACCCGTTTTGAGGGGAAAACTTACGTTAAAGTGTGACATTGTCAGTTTTTGAGTAAATTATCTAATTTTGAGGGGAAATTGTCGTTTCGGGTGTAAAATATTCATTTTTGAAATGGAACAGTAAACTTTAGTTTTAGGTTAGACTCGCCAGTTTTGAGGTAGCATCTTAATTTGGAGGGGGGAAGGCACGTCAGCTTTGGCCAGGAATTGTACGTTTTTTGTTTTTTTGAACTAAAATCGCCAATTGAAGGATGAAATCGGCAGTTTTTAGTACTGAGTGGTCTGTTAATTGTAATTAAGTTCATTCATTTTTCATCCGTTTCGGGTTAAACCCGCCATTTTTAGGCGGAACTCCACCAGTTTTGGGGGTAAAGACTTGGATTTTAAAAGTTGTGCTGTGAAATTTTTAGTTTATGCGTAAACACTTCGTCTTTGGCGTAGAAACGTCAGTTTTGAAGTAAAATATTCAGTTATACTAAAGTGAAATATTCAGTTTTTTTGTTAAAAAACGTCAGTTTTGAGTAAAAACCCGTTATTGTTTGGTTAAAAAATGTTGAATTTTTACTTAATAAATTAATTAAACTGATGTTATGCGGACGACGATGGAAGGGCATAGCCCAACACAATTCGAGTTTCGAGAAAAAACGGCTCCCCGGCGGGATTTGAACCCTGCGTGCACTGCCACGGAGACGCCTTTGGGAGTCGTACTCCGAGGGATAAGCTAAGCCGAACCCCACCCAGGTCCATTGTTTCTTGAAACTCGAATTGTGTTGGGCTATGCCCTTCCATCGTCGTCCGGATAACATCAGTTTAATTAAATTATTAATTAAAAATACCGGCGACAGAAATATTCATTATATCCATCTTGAATTTTTACGTCTCTCAGACAAGACGTTGATGAAAAGTCGGTCACCCTGTATATTTGAATGCCAAGTATCGATTTCCGGGGAAATCGAATTGTCTGTTAATAGAAAAAGTCTGAATGGAATTGTCAGTTTTTGGATAGAAAATCAGGAATAGAAGGCTAAAACAGATAATTTCCGAACGAAGATGTTAGTTTTTGATGGATTACGATCCTTTTTTGTGAAAACTCAGTTTCCGGGGAAGAATTTGACGATTCATTGCGCTACCAGTTCTTTTGTTGGGGTCTCTAGTTCCCATAACGTCCGACATATTCTGCCCACCACTTGGTCAAGGGCTGGCTTCGCCCCTGCCTAGGAAGGTGTTTTTAAATAAAGTAAAATTATGCAAGATCACTGTAGCACAGGTCTTGGAAAACGAAGTGAATAAAAATACATTAACACTAAAGGTTCAATACTAACGATAAGTCCAAGAAAAAAAGTCAACAGACTTGGGGAGAATGCTACTGAGTTCATTTGGTAATTGAGGAACTGGTAAAGTGTTATGTGGTAACCTGCGAGGATGGCTAGGTGACGGCTCCAATTTTAATTAGCGCAGTGAAGCGATAGAAGTGACGAATGAAGAGGCGATTATAAGTGAAAAGGAATGTCACCGTTAGAGGGTCGGAACGGTGATTTCAATGTGGTCGTCACCGGAGCCAATAGTGACGGAGTAGTCACAGTGACAAAATCACCGACAGTGAAATCACACCTCACCTCTAGTTTGTGGCTATTTTTAGTGCGTCATTTGCCAGTTTCGCTATTTTCATGGCGCGAGTAGTCAGTTTAGCCACTTTCAAGGCACGAATTGTCTGCAGTTTTGCCATCTTGAGGCGCGACTATAAGTTTTACTTCCATGTTTCCGCAGGTTTTTTTAACTGTAATTTTTGTTTGTTAATCCTTTCGAGCCCATTGTACAACCAACGAACTTGTATTGGTGGGGGTGTGTGTGTGTGGATGGGGTGGGGGTATATTTATCAGTCGACAAGTTCTGACGGTGGAAATCATAGGGTTTTATTAAAAGGAGTTGAGAATAACCAGTAATGCCAGTTGAAACTTTCTGTAGGATGTAAAGTCCCCTTTGCATCAAATGTTTGGTTATTTCCCACAAACGCCGTCCGCTTTACAAATTCTGTGTGGTGGTTGTGAGCTATAACTTTATAAAAGCCGGGTTTATCTTTCCCCAGGACGCACGGGCAATACAGTCTAAACGTTTGCCTGTAGTTCAATAAAGCCTCGAATATTATTCTCCGTATAACGTTGAGAACGAGCAATGGGTTTTGGGAGAACGTACAAAAGAAAGACCCACATTGTATAGAAACTAAACGCCGCGAGAAACAAAGTTTCATTTTACACCCAAGAAACAACCTCGAAACTCGGTGCAGACTTAATTAAGCGCCTTCCTGTTTTCATAAACACATTAGTAGAAAATACATTTGACAAATTGGGAAAAGTACCAACACACTAAACAGTTATTGATCACGGGACGAGAAAAATAAATACATAAAAATTTCCTTGGGGTTCACTGTAAAACTGAAAAACCTTACTGAAAAAAAAAAAAAAAAAAAAAAAAAAAAACTAGTCCGTTCCGACAACGAATTATTCGTGTAGTTAACCTCCGAATCTTCATTTTATACTATGACTTTTTCCTCCGTTTTTTCTGTCCCTTTGTTTTATTTATAAGAATGACGATGGAGAGCATGCCTTTCGACCACCCAAAATTATTCGATCGGTAAATAAAAAAATCAAGCCAGTACTATAAATATCTAGCCATTAGTTGTCTCTTGTACTGTCACAGACACATAAGGCCCGGGTCGACCACATGGATTTAAATTTCCGTTTAACACTAAGCAGAGCTTTAAAGCTTAAACTCCAATCAGAAATTAGTATTTTGAATACGAAATCGTTTAAACCCTTAGCAACGCTTAAACGGACATTGTCGACCTAACCCTAAACCCAAGGTGACTAAATTTTCTATAGGTGCCGCAGATCACTGTCCTTCACCTACGTCACGAGCAGTCCCAACCGCCATTGCGCTGGACCCAGTACATTATTAATTGTTACTGGTCTGTGATTTTTGAGAATTCATAAACTTCAATTTCAAAATTAACTTGCTCTGCTGCTCTGGGGTGAGCAATCGGGAGCAAAGGACTGCTGGTGACGTCAGTCTCCACCCCTCCCGTCCGATGGGCAGGGGGAAATCTGCGGCACCTATAGTAAAGTTTAGTCACCTTGCCCTGAACCGAATAGTTGAAGTCAGCGAGCACAGATAAATAATAGAGGGAGTGTAATAATAGTAAATGTGATGCAAGATATGTCTCATTTCCCCCTCTCTTAGTGTCCAATTTAGGGTGTTATAAAATTATTGGTGAGGTTTTCAAAACAATTGTTTGACGGATTGTTGAAGCTAATTTTCTGCAAATGTAATTTTCAGCTGGAAATCAACTGCTAAACGTCAATGTTTCCGGCAAACGCCCTTACACAAGTGATTTTGGGGCATACGCAGAGCTTACGTACTATTAGGCAGGTGCAGGTCCGATGATGATTCTCTCGTGAATCTCTGCGGGGCTAATCAGGGGGGTTGGAGAGACATTTTCATTTGAACGACTTGTCTCGTTAAAAAAAAAAACACTACTTCGTTGACTTAGCTCTTTCGGACCCCGTATTGTGCGATATTTGACTCTTTCGGAAATCTATTTTGCGAGTTTGACTCCTTCAAAATAGGAAATCAAGGTTGGCTCATTTCAGAGCCATTCTGCTGCTATCCAAGAGAGACAGAGAGTGAGTGTCAAACCCATATTTTGTGAGACGTGCACCCCCTACCACACGTAGGAAAGGTATAATCGAGTCTTACCTCACCCCTCTTCCCAGAATAATGTCTGGATCCGGAACTGAGCCTAAGTATTAAGGCCTGGTCACACCTGTCATGCACGCTTCCGATCCGACACCCGTCAAACATTGCCCCGAAAAGCCGGATCGGTGCGGGATCGGAAAGGGGTGTTCACACCTATCATACACCCTTCCGATCCTACTCCGACAACAAGCCTTCCAAGCCACTCCGCCCCTTAACAATCGTCGTGAGTTATCAGACATTTTAAAGTTAAGTGGAAATATTCTTCTGTGAGTTCTGTGTTATTTTTATAAGTGTAATGTTTCGAAATTTCAATAATTGCGATTTGGCCGCAATAGCTTTGGCTCTGGAGGAAGAGGAAGTTGAAGAAAATGAGAGGCCCAAGAAAAGAAGAATTTGGGTACACCCTGCGTGGAAAAGTCGTGCAAGGGAAGGCGAATTTTCAACGTAGCTACCACATCTTTTGGACGACGAAATAAAATTCTACGAATATTTTCGAATGTCTATGACAAGTTTTAACGCCGGTAGAGAGTAGAGAGAGGGCATAGGCGGTAGTGAGGTACGGGGAGAAACTTTCACACGTTCTGCACGGGAAGGCAAATAGAGAGGAATTTCGGTGTATGATCGGTGCATGATCGGAGTCGTGTCGTTGCGGAATGCATGATAGGTGTGAACCGGCCTTTATTCGAGATCAGTTTTCGGGTACGATACCCATCACACGAGTAATGATTACAGGAGCTCTCGTGAGAAATTAACTGCATTACCTAACGGTTTTCCGGTAGTCGTCTGAGTACAGAATGATTTACTTAGGAAAAAGTTCCAACGAGTCTTTCATTTTCAAATATTATTAATTTATTGACAGAACTTCTTACTACTGCCCTTTGAACAAACGTAATTTTGCGAATTTTTGCCTGATTTTTTGAGCATGAAGCCCGCAGTTTTTATTTTTAATGAAGTTTTTGATTCGGCAGCTCAAACATCTTTCTCCCACACTGAGAAAAATACACGGCTTGAGCACAAGGCTGGCCGCCCGACAGCCTTGTAGTTGGCTGGCGAAGCCCCTTATTTTTGCCTTGTGAGCGGCCGTCTACGCGGCTATGAAAATGTACATGGCTCACGAAGTCGTGGCTCACTAAAATATGGCTCCGCTAGAGGAAATTATTAGCAAGCCACGTCATGAGCCTTGAGCGATTTGCCGTGTAAAATAGAGAGTCGTGTAACACATACATGGCCAAGAAATTTCCAAGGCGTACCATGACGTGTAAAATTTGTTAGCCGTGGACAAATGTGTAAGCACTCGTTTGGGTTAGCTGTTCAACGCGACGCAGACAACAACGTGTTCAAGCACAAAATATTTTTAGGTCGTTCTTAGCAAAGGTAGCCGCGTTTTATTTTAAAAATGTCTTTTAATCGTCTTTCAGCTTCTGCAACAAATTCGGCAGGGCTAGTCACCGTAGACACTTAGGCCCACTTTCACCAATAAAAATGATCTCGTTGATAAAGTTGATCGTGATTAGTTTTGCCAATAACGACCCATATGAATTCTGATGTACCTATAAGGCCCATTTTCACCAACAAAATTGATCTCGTTTAAAGTTGATCGCGATTAGTTGCCAATGGCGACCCATATGAGTTCTGATATAAGTGTTTGCATTGTAATCGTGATTAGTTGTTGATCGCGGTTTAAGAAGTTGGTGAAATCGGGCCTTAGTTTTTTTTTGCCAAGCTTTGCAAAAGGTCAACTTCCTTATTGAAATATGTTTTTGCCAAGGAACGAGCAAAATATTAATCAATTTCTTGCAATTGCCTGGAAATCGACCAACTGAAAATTGAAAAATATTTTGCTTGTTGTTTGGCGAGTATCGCTTGTGTGTAGACGGCATTAGGGTCTACTCAAATAGCATAAATCCGGATTTGCAACCCTGGGAAACGTGAACTTGCAACTGAGTTGTAGTATTGAAGAACTGCCAACTTATTGCGACTTTTTTCAGTTTTTCACAGAACGATTACAACAGTGAGGTGGACCCTAACAATAAGACGATCTACTTGACTGGGCTAGCTATGCTTCTGTCGTGTAAGCACCTCAATTGCAGCCAAGTACACATGGCTCAATTCAGCACGTTGGCACAACCAACACCGCCATATTAATACGACTGAACTGATAGTCTAACACAGTGAAGTTTATAATGCGTGCAAGGCCATGACAATAATGTAGCACCGCTCACGCGACAAAGATAGCTCGGCCACATCTGTCTGATTACACGGCAAAGGCTACCGTGTACTGTTTGCAAGGCCATCAGTGAAGGGTAGCCGTGTCCTCGGCTGAGAATCCACGTGAATTGTTAGCCGTGTATGGCTCAGCCATGTGTGACTCTAACATGGCGGCAGGTCCGGTAGCCGTGTAAATTTACAAGGCTAATTCTGCCGGAATAAAAGGACTGCAAATTTTTTGCCGTGTAAAAGTGGCTAAGCATAGTCGTGTTTTTGCCTCATATTTTTCTCAGTGCACTGCTTGGATCAACCAGTACTTGTGATTGTCTTCACCGATCAGGAAATGGCTTTCTTCCTCGAAAATAATAAAATCAGAGGAAACTACCGTCAGAAAAGCAGTTATAAGATATTCTGAGCAGGGAATTTCTTCCTTTTCTTTGACGATTTCCTTAAAAAAAATTTCCGCGACCTTACAAAGTTTCAGAGCGCTGGGCGATGGCTTCATCAAGCCCCCTCGGTTTTTCGCTGCTACTAATGTGATTCTTTCGTTTGCCTTTTCTTTTTGTAGCAGGGCATCGATGCAGCGTTCACACTTTACCAGTTTACTCAAGTGTCTCACTCTAAATCCTTTGAAAGTTGGTGGGAATGAAGTAAGTTAATCAGTCATCAGGAAGAGATTACTAACACGCAAAAAATATCTGTAATATATTCAACGACATCTTGTATAATCCTATCCGATATTTCACTCTCCGAAAAGTTGAATTGCAGGGATTCCTCTTCAGTTTCCATAAAATCTAATTCTACGGCAGATGGCCCCCCACCAGACGAAATACAGTAGTCATGGTCATGTTCTGGGTCTATTGCCTCGAGCGCTATTTCTATAGAAGAAAATACAATAACTTCAATTACCAACTGTTTACCTTAGAAGTACTTGTAATCAAAAGTGGGTTCTCCAAGTTACTTTTTACTACTCACAATGGATACTTACAGCCATTACAACATGACTATACGTAGTGTGACAAAACATTTCGGGTAAAATTACGTACAAGTAGAGTAAAATGGTACACTCCAAAGTGTCCTACGCGATCCGTTCATGAGTTATGATTTTTTTTTTGTATTTAAAAAAATAACCGATGCTTGCCTTAAAAAATCCGCGATTTTTCGGCTTATATCGCACCATGTTCAAAAAGTGATGCCATTATAAGGAAATGCGGAACATTTCCTTTATTATGGTGTCCACTTTATTGCTTGAAATAATCGTCAACGCCCAGAACTCTGGCACTTTTGCCATAAAATCACGTGGCCCATAATTTGTACGTTTTACGAAAACTCGCTGTTTTCCCAAACGGCTTCTTCTACAGACTTTCTATGCATCAAAAAACCTTCTCCATCTTCAAAGCTTTCTTTTGGCGTGTTCACATTTCATGTTACCACTGACGTTTCTCACGAAAATTTCAAGAGAATTCAGAAAAACTGTGTTTTTACAGAGCCTGGGCAATTGCCTACGTGAAGGGTGTTCGTGAAGGGTGCAGGGAGATTGGCAGTAAATGAGAACAGAATATCTTGCCATGGATAAGATATCGTAGGCAAGCGTCATTCAATTTGACTCTCCCCTCCATTTATGCCGATATGTATGCACCTTTCAAGAATATTGTGGGTAAGTAGGCGACTGCTCATATTTTTCTGTAAAATTAATGTTTTGGAATGGGAGGACAAGCTATCTTAGGAAGGAGAAGGTGTCCACGTGAATTTATCGCAAAAATGCCACATTTCTGGGTGATGGCGATTTTTTCATGCAATAAAATCTCCTCCCAGGAAATGTTCTGCAGTTTCTGAAAATGGCATAACTTTGTGGATTTGGCACGATATAAGCCGAGGCATCACGGATTTTTTAAAGCAAACACCAGTTACATTTTTAAATACGAACAAAATCATAGCTCCGGAACGGATCGAAGGTACCATTTTACTCCACTTTTGACGTAGTTTTACCCACATTTTTTTTTTTTTTTTTTTCACACTTCTACGGATCCGGCCGGCCATCAATCGTTGCGTACCAAGACGAAATGGTCTTCGCGTGGGGCAAAACGGAGTTGAAGGTGGCTCTGACAAAATCATACGCTTTTGGTGACAAGAAATGGAGAGTGATCGCAAAATTTCTGAGAGATTCGTCGTACGACTTGTCCTTTTTTTGAAGTTTCAATTTTTGGAGTTGCCTTTTCAAGAGAGCTACTGTCGTTTTGCCAAGCTTTTGAGCAAGTTCCCCGTTCTCAGAAAAAAAAAATGTTTCTGTAATTTCTTTCCCATAATTTCTACATTTTTTTTTTTTTTTTGAAAACGGGTCTTGATATTTTTATCTGAAATTCGTCTTTTCGGTTCTTTATTTTCCTTTTCTACATGTTCCAGTCTTCGATTCAGTGTGTTTATTACATCAATATCCATGGGCTGGCATTCTGTCATTCTATGTGAGCTAGCTTCTGACATCTGCAAAAAGAAAATTTGGTCAAAAACAAAGTTGATCAAACAAATATAATTAAAAATAATAATAATACCTCCACGAGTTCTTCTCGGTGTTCCGGTTTCTCTGTGGAAGAACATTCCCCAGTAAGCAGTGGATTTTCTTCCATATGCTGCACCAACGGTATCTCTCTTTCCTGACAAAAGAATACATAAAGTTTTGCTAAACATCATGATCACTGGGCTAGAATTGGATTTCAAGCACGTTTCATGATAAGTACCAAAAGCAATCATTATTTTAACTTCATGCCGGAGAAACTTTCTTCTGATTGTTGATGTATCAAGAACAGAGTTGGGACTGCTCCATTTTTCAATTTGACTCTGAATGGAGAGAATCTATCAATAAAGCAGTTTTCGAAGTGTCTGCTGCACAGAACACTATAGATATGTGGTTTCCAGAAAGAGTTTTTTGTGTATCCCTCATCCACTTATCCCTCATCTCCTTGTCTCTGGGAAACCTGTATCAGAATCAAAATTAGTGACCTAAAAAATGAAACATAATAAATTAATGAAATAAGAGGTTAATCAATAAACTCCCGGTAAAAGTATCTAACTGCAGGACTATACAGGGTTTTTTGGTAGTGCTGCAAAAGAATTAGGGTGAACTACATGGAAAACGGAACTAAACGCGACCACTATATGGGACGCTTTATCTTGCCATGTTTGGCACATGCCATCCGCCATGTTTGGTCCCCCCTTCCACATAGGGATCAAATAGATTTGATATCTATCATTCGCTGCTTTGGTCATGTAGGTTACGCTCACCAGCCAATCACAAGCCTCCCCCTCTTTATAGGACCACATGTGGCGGGTATTTTCAGTACCTGTGTGTATAGGTTCTCTAACCGTTCAGGGATATGATTTTTTGTTTTGTTATTTCCATTAAAATTCTGATTTTTTGGCAGAAACTCTTGATTTCAAAGCTATCACTCCATTAACATTTTTAAATGGTCATTCATTTTGACAGCTAGAAAAAATATCTCTCAGATATGACTTCTTGGTTTTTGTCTAAAAGTCTAAGTTCTAGGATTCTGGTGGTATTTTTTTGGACGGTTTTCTAGAAATGTCCTCCTCCCACAAAAATTTATTTTCGATTATGCAAGTTATAAAAAAAACTTGTGTGTCAAATAAGCTTTCTAATGACCCCTCAACTTCTTGAAATAGTTGTCTGTAAAACCATAAAACATAGCCCGGATCGTGATTTTTTAAAGACAAATGTGCATCGAAAGCAAACATTCAAATAGAGAATTTATGATAGAACTGCTAGGCGGCAAGATTGATTCTAGTTTTCAATCGGCACGAATCGAATCGACAGTTAAGATAGTCTTGCCACTTATTAATTTTATCACACACTCTTATTTTAAACGTCGGCTTCCAGGGGTGAATGCGAATGACTTTGAGGGATTAGAACCGCCTGTGAATTATGAAAATTGCACCGAGGGTGCGGTCCACTCGCAATTTCGACCGTTCAAACCATCATCTACCAAAGCTACTTGTTCCATGGTCTCATCAGATGCATGTCTGGTGCTTGTGAGAGGTGTGTGGGCCGTAACCTCAGTGAAATTTTCATACATATTTTGCTTTCGGGGTACATTTTCGCTTTAAACATCACAATTTTACATTATCCTGGATGTGTTTTAGGGCGTTATAGACAACTAATTCAAAAAGTTAAGGGGTCATTAGAAAATTTATTTGATACGCAAGTTTTTTTGATAACTTGCAGAATCGAAAATAAATTCCGTTAGGAGGGGGAAATTTTAAAAAATACATAGGTCCAACAAAATACCACCTGAAACCTTGAACTATATGAGCAAAGAAAAAGAGGGTTTCTAGGACTTTTAGACAAATAAGTAATAAGTCCAATGTGAGAGATGATTTTCTTGGCTTTCAAAATTTCAAAATTATTTGGAGTAACAGCTGTGAAACCGTGAGTTTCTGCCAAAAAATAAGGACTTCAATGGAAATCACACAAAAAATCATGTCTCCTGACTGGTGCAAGATATAACGTCCGGGAAGGTCGCGTTCAAATACATTTTTCATGCAGTTTCATCCTACTTTTTTTGTAACACGTCCAACGGACTTATTCGGTAGGGGTAGGGGGGTATAGGTATACACATAGGTATCTTAGGTAGGTATTTAACTATGAACTACTTAAGAATTAAATAACAATGCACGTATCGTTAATTAATAATCACCTATGAAAGCTGAAACCATCCTCTATCCTCGCTGCGTTTCGTGCAGTTTAGCCGCGCAGCCAGGCATAATGTAGGTAATGTACTGATTCAACACCTTCATAGAGTCATAAATTAATAAATAATAAAATTAAATAAAATTTAAACCCTTTTACCTATTCTCGTACACGAAAAATAAAGCATCTAATGCGACACCACAGAACTGCTATCAACTGCTTTTGTATAGTTAATAGTTTCTTATTTTAACTTCAATGCTTCGCTTTTAATGAGTGTTTCCAATAGTTTTTCACCCCATGATTTGGACACTAGTAGAAAGGGAAGTGTGCCGTTTTTTTTTGTTTACGCTCCCTCTATTATTTATCTGTGCTCGCTGGTTGAAGTAAATAGAAATTTATTTGTCAATAACCACCAGGCATTTCAGCCATCAGGCTCCTTCGTAATGAACTTTTCCCCCAATGGTTTCAAAAATTGCCTCGTGTATTTTGTTTGTTTGTTTTTTTGCCGACAAAAACACCACTGAACAAATGGGAGGATCATGCAGAAAACACAAACAAAATAGAGGACTTTGAAGGTAATTAACTGAAATGAGGCGAACGTGTTCGCCTTCCGAAAAGAATTAACATTATTCAACCCCACAGACCCAACGGTTTTTTTTCTTCCATTTTTCATTAGCTTTAGGTGAATATTATTGTATTTTATAATGGAGTCTGCCGTAAATTGTTCCTTCTTTCAACCACCATATTGTTCAAGGGCTTTTAAATGTTTACTTTTAGAGACTAAGCGTTTTACGTTATCACAACAAGGTCGGGTGCCCTAATTTTTTTTTCTCTCGCTCATTTCTTTTTTTTTCTCTCTCTCCTAAGAAGCATTTTTATTTTTAGAATAGGTATACACATATTTTTTCACAGACGCGTCGGTTCGGTACTTGAGTAAACAAGTCCATGCAAATAGCTAGGTCAAAGTTATTATAACATGCAATGCAAATTTTTACTGAAAACGGAGAGTCCTACGCATCCACGCTTTGTTGACTAAGGAAGTTCAAAAAGGGGATACCTACCTGAAAATGAAGTTGTTTCTTCCTGTTTTCAATTATCTCAATTGTCGTAATTTTGCGAGTGACTCAAGTCATCCGAGAATAATGGTAATTCCGTGTAAGGGACTAGTGCTTTTGGTTTTCAGTTGGGCGTTGAAAAACTTGTTCCATTTTGAACCGCCGATCTGAATGGCCCTTTGCAAGGGTTTTCGTTTGATTCGGGGTGGCTCTGACTATGCCATCTACTTAGAAAATGTTAGTAAAGCTACATGAATTGCGCTAGTCCTGTCTCGCGCGGGTCACCGATACGGGGACGAAGGACCTATTGTTTGGCATCCAAGTTTTCTCGAACATGATTTATGGATTCTTGGATGCTCGAAACGATTTGATAGACTGGCGTGGCGAGACTAGATTTCAACAACAGTGTTCAGTGGCGGCTGAAGTGGGGTTCAGGGAGAGCGAATGCTCCACCAAATGTCCGGTTGGGGGAGCGGAGCTCCCCTTGAATCGCAAAAAATAATGAGTTCACTTTAAAGTGGCTTCTCTAAAAATGATCGATGCACAACAAATTAATTATAAGAGCGTAAACAATTTCCTCTTTTTTCTGGAAGGCTTCCTTCGCACAGCTAGAGCATTCGACAGTGTTCGGGACGAAGGGGGGAGTTATTGCGAATCGGTCAATAGTGCGAAATTTTGTTTTTGATGCTGCGAAATCAGCCAAATTGCGCTTTTTCAGGTCGAGCCAGACAAGTGAAATTGGTTTGTAATTAGCCAACGCCACGAAATGCGAAATGTTGTTCTTTCGTGGAGCCAGACCCTCGAGATTAGTTTTGGCTCGGTGAAATTTCGTCTATGAAGAAGCTGGAACCTTAAAATTGACTTACTGTGGGCCAAATCCACGAAATTGTTACTTTTTTTGCATGCCAATCTCTCGGAATATGTTTTTAACGGGCCGACAGCGCAAAATTCCCCAGACCCGTGGTATAATGACTGACATTGCCCTTCAAAACGGGTTCCCCGAATCCGTGAAACCACGGAATACGGACCCTACAAGGCAGCAGGATCGGACGGAATACACCCGTGCGCCATCCAGCATGCCGGAGGGAGGCTTCAGGAAAGAATAAGACGACTCTTCGTCAGGTGCCTGGCAGCCAGGAAAGTACCCACGGCCTGGAAACGGGTGAGAGTTGTTTTTATTTCTAAAGGTGGCGGGAAGCGTGTCAAAGCCGAGGATTTTAGACCTATTAGTGTAAGCAGTGTACTTTTAAGACTGGTGGAAAGGATAATTGAATTATACACGAGGGAATCATTGGCTACTAGGGGAGTGATTCACCAGAACCAGCATGCGTACACGGCGGGTAAGTCGACCGACTCGGCCCTCCACGACTTACTGTCGAGGATGGAGGGGTCGGTGGCCCAGAAAGAGTACGCGTTGGCTCTTTTTTTGGATATTGAAGGGGCTTTTAATAGGGTACATAAGGAGTGTATTGTGGCAACTCTAGGGCACTTTGGGGTGGAGCCGAGGCTGATTCAATGGATAGACTACACGCTGAGTCATAGGTGGGTGGCGATAGGGTAGAAAAACGAGCCAGTAGGGGGGTGCCCCAGGGCTCAAGTCTCTCGCCTCTTCTCTGGATACTTGTGGTAGATAGTCTTATAAGGGAATTAGAGGAAAAGGGCCTTTATGCGTAATTTTTTGTGGATGACGGAGCCATAGTGGTTAGGGGGAAAGACTTATCCACACTGTGTTCCCTCATGAGGGGGGGCGGTGGGGATAGTTGAGGCATAGTATAGGTCTAGGGGTCTCACAATGAACCCCAGTAACATGAATATGGTGTTGTTCACTCACAAGAGAAAAAGGGAGGGATAGCAATCAATCCACTTTCGGGGAGAGGTCATCGCTCTTTCGAAACAGGTTAAATATTTGGGAGTCATATTGGATGAGAAGTTAAGGTGGAAGGAACACGAAGACAGCGTTTACAAGAAAGCTGTGGTGGCCTTTCACCAATGTAGACAAATCGTGGGGAAGACCTGGGGCCTGAAACCACGGGTCATGAAGTGGATATACACAGGAATCATCCGACGGCGCATCCTTCACGGGGTGGCCGCATGGTGGAGGGGGATAGAGAAGGGCTGGGGGGCAGATAGGCTCACAAAAATACAAAGGCTTGCTTGCCTGGCGATTTTGGGGCCATTCCGGACAACCCCTACGAGGGCCATGGAAAGATTGCTAGGCCTGAAGCCCCTGGACATTTAAGTCAGGGGTCGGGCACTTGAAGTTGCCTACAGGATGAGATGCCAGGGAGGCCTAAAGCGGGCCAGGCAGGGCCAATGGGACTGGGAAGGGGAACTAAATAGAGTATCACCGTCCTCGGCACTTAGGCCGGATTACGTTGTTAAAAGGAACGACTTCTCGACCAAAATCAAACAGTGAGAGAAGAAGGTTGGGAATCCCGGCAAGGGGAGCTAGTGTGTTACACGGACGGCTCCAAGAAGGGTCAGGAAGGGCCGACCGGAGCTGGAATTTTCGTGCCGGAGCTGTGGGTGGAAATGAGTATCCCGCTTGGGGGACACACCACAGTTTTCCAGGCCGAGGTAGTAGCGATCGATGCTTGTATTCGGGAGCTACTGAAGCGGAAAGTGACAGGGCAATCGGTATCTACTTTGACAGCAGGGCGGCGCTGGGGGGCGATCACCAAACCCGTGGTGGACTCAGCGGCCGTAACGAGTTGCAGAGTAGGTATACGGGACCTCCAAGGCGAAGGGAACTCCCTAACGTTGGGATGGATCCCGGGTCATAGAGGATGGCAGGGAAATGAAAAAGCAGACGAGCTGGCCAAGCGTGGCGCGGATCAGCCGGTAATGGGGCCTGATCCATCGGTGGGCATTGCCCGAAGAGTGGTCTTGAGGGAAATAAGGGCCTGGGCCAGCTCTGAGAAGATGGCGAACTGAACCCGGGTGCCGGCAAGCAAAACTGGGAATCAATGAGGAAGTTGCTGGAACTAACACGGGTAAAGCTTAGGCGGATATTAGGGATGTATACAGGACATTACGCCCTTAACAGGCATCTGTCAATCATGAAGGCAGTAGGGGAGCCCGACTGCGAAAGATGTGGTGGGGAGGCTGAGGAAACCGCGGAGCACGTCGTATGCGAGTGTGACGGCTACGCCGGCGGCCAGATACACTATTTTTGGTGACGATAGAATATCCTTCCCCAGCTTCTCTAAGGAGAATGGGACCCGTCTCCTGAGATTGCTGGTAAGGATAAATAGGTTTGAGGAGCCGTACTAGGCTAGTCGGGGCCCCAAGTGGGTTTGGTGTATGGGCCGAAAGGCTTTTGGCACCTTCGGAGTCGGGAGACCATCCGAGCCCTAAAAAAAATAGTACCCACGGAATTGCTTCATGAAGTCCCCAAAAAGGTGAAATGACCTGTTTGAACCCCGTGAAAATTGAATTTTTGAGAGGGCCAAACCTACGAAATTGTTTTTTTCGGACCAAGCCCGCAAAATTGCGCCTTTTAGGGAGTCAAACACGCGAAATTATTTTTTTTTTGCATGTTCAAAAACTGCGAAATTGCGTTTTTTGATTGCCAAGTCCACAAAACTTTAATAAAAGGCCGTACCCTAGAAATTGGCTTATTGACGCAGCCCTGTAAAATTGGCTTTTTGAGTAAGCGAAACCAGAGAAATTGGGTATCGTGACATCTAAATCCACAACATTTGGGCGTTGAAAGGGTCAAACCGACAAAATTGAACTTTTTAAAGCGCCAAATCCCCGGAATGTGGGTTTAAAGCTAGTGAACCGCAAGTTCTAGCCATCGGTGTGAACAAGACCACGAAGACGAGGAAGGTGACTCGGGAATCAACTGTTTTTTGTCACCCAGGTGGGCTTTTTAGGTGAGGTTCTGCGATATCCAAATCGGTAAAATTTGGGTATCGGCAGGCTAACCCCCCGCGAAAATGATTTTTTAAAGTGCCGAATCGGAATTTCGGTTTGAATAAGTAGTGAAAAAGCATTTTAGGGCCTCTAGCGCACCGATAGCGCGGGGAGCGCACTTCGGGGCCCTTGAAAACCTTACAGATGGAATAATGGAGTGTTTTAGGTCGATAGGTGTTCTTTGTTGGTCAAGATTGAGAAAGATTGTAATTCGCAGCTAAAATTGAGATAAAGCTCTACAATTTTCGGTTGAAAAATGAGAAAAGGCGCTAATTCGTGGCTGAAATTTGAGGAAAAGCGCTCATACGCGAATAAAATGGCGAAAAAGCGCTGATTCGCGGATGAAATTGAGAACAAACTCTAAATTCACGCCTGAAATTGACAAAAAGTGCTGTTCGGTAGCTAAAGTTGAGAAAATCGCAATTATCCAGTTTATATTGAGATGAATCGCTGTGGTTTGCGCCTATAAGAGTTCAGAAAAAGTGCTAATTGACAGGTGAAGTTGAGAAAACTTCACTTCGCCGATTCTTGAGGCGACTTTACTGGTAAAGCGCTACTGCGTGCCGTCTACATAAGACGCAAGGACGCCGCTGCAGGACGCAACGCAGAACGCAGGAAGCAACGCGAATTTCATCCAACTCTCGCGTTCGCGGTTGCGTTCAGCCAATCGCATTTAAGTTTAGAAGGCAGGGTCTAGGTTTGAGGTTCTTTCCACTGCTACATTGATTGTTGAAGTTTTCAAAATCCCAAAAATATCAAAAAACAATTGTTTAATCACATTTTTAAACACAGAGAACTCCACTCGTATGGCTCCCTGTTTTCTTCTTCAGTTTAGAGTTGTTAATTATTTTATTTAAAAATGTTCATTGTCGTCTATATAGAACGTTTAAGTTAGCGTTGTGGGACGCTGCACAGAACGCAGGACGCAACGCAGAGTTGAACCAATATCAACTTCTCGCGTCAACTTCTTGCGTTCGGCCAATAGCATTTGATGTTGAGTAGCCGTCGTCAAGTTTGAACTAATAGAACCAATAGAATTCAACTGCGGTGAAATAGGCCCCGCCTACTAGATGATATTTCCGGCTCACTTCAAGGTATTTTTGGGCATCTCCAATATTATTTCTTGTTCCATGAGTTTGGAGGTTCTTTCTACCCGGCAACTGTTATCAAAATCAAATAACTCCGCTCGCCATTTCCTTCTAGATTTTGTTTTAAAAAGTTTATTACTTGTACGAGTTTATGTACTTTTGTACGATCGTAGCACCCCCATGGGCGTAGCCAGCGGGGGGCAGGGGTGGGCAGTTGCCCTCCCCTAGAATCAAAAACGCAGATTTCGTGGGGCAGCTGCCCACCCCCAAAATTCCAAAAATATATTCCCTGATGTGGCTAACAGAAACACAAATTTATTATATTTCGCCCCATAAAACCAATTTTGCGAATTTTTCTCACTAAAAAAACAACACATTTTCGCACATAGGTTTCTGACAAACCGATTTCGAGGGTCGGCTTAACTTGGAAACCGATTTTGCTGATTTTTCGCACTAAAATCCCATTTTCGCAAGGTTTGACGCGCAATTACGTGTGTTTGGGTTAGCTCAAATCGTGTTTAGCCCGCTGTGCCATACAGACTTATGGCGGGAGAGAAACTGCCAGCTCTGCTTACCGTCTCAGGTCTAAAACTTAAAGTTTAGCTCCAAAAGTATCTCCTTCCGGAGTGGGGGGGGGGGAGAGATGTTTCAATTTTTCGACATAAAATCCGAAATACAAGGCTACAAACGACAGGTTTCCAGCAGATATTCATTTTTTGACGGATAGTGGCCGTTTCTGTGCAAATGTAGTCTCTGATGACCGTGAATTGACGCGATTCCAACCTCCAGATCCTGTTAGAATCCTGTAAAAAGGCAATGGTTTATCTGTTATTTTCGCCAGTGAATCTGATCACAGGCGTGGGGGATCCAGTTTTTCCCCAAGAGGAGTTGCACAGAACCCCCCCCCCCCCATTTAACTCGTGAATGAGCACTAGTTGTAGCGTCGAATTGACGTTTTTCTTTAATTTTAGGTGAAACTGAGTGTTTTTTCTCAATTCTACCTCGAACTACAGCCTATTTTCTTCATTTTAACCGTAAAAAGGTCTCAAAAAAACCGTGAAATAACGCATTTTTGATTTACTATTCTAATTACGGCCAGCACTGGGCATCGCCTGTAAACCGCGAATAGGTGCGTTCTGTCAATTTCAAAAGGACAGTTTTTCCTCAATGTAAACTGTGAATGAACGCTATTTCTCAATTTTAGCCACGACAATTACACTATAATCAACAAAAATCGGTGACAATTTTGCCAATTCATTCTCCCTCAATTTTAACCGCAAATTCGTGCTTTAATCTCAGTTCTGCCTTGAGCAATTCCCCCCTTCAAATTTCAGCAGTGAAAAGGTTCACATAATACTCATGTTAACGAATTTCATTAATTTTGATTTGGACGTTGCATCGCGAACCTTAAAATAGGTGTTTTCCTTAATGTGCCTTAATTTTAGCCGAAAATAAGAACTTTATCAAAAATGTGTGCGCTAAGTCGCCCTCTTTCTCGATTGTACCCGCAAACTTGCTATATAAATGTATAAAAACAGTCAAATATTACTTTTTGGTAATTTTCACCGAGATGTTGGTTTGAGAAACCACGAACTGGAGCCGTCTCTCAATTTTCGTCCCAAAATCCGTGAAAACCGTCCGATTCCGTCTCAAAATGCGTGAATGAGCTCCATTTCTCAATTTTAGCCGTGAATTGGCATTTTCCCTCAATTTTAGGATTTATTGGATTTTTCTCAATTCTACATTGATCGCGCATTTATTTTGTCAATTTTAGCTGTGAAAAGAGCACTGTAAACCGAGAATTAGCGCATTTTCTTAATTTCGTCCCGGACTTTGGATCGCGAAACTGCAAATTGGCGTGTTTTCTCAATTTCAACCGCGAATAATGAGCAGATTTATTTCTCAAGTTTAACGTGAATCAGCGGTATTTCTCAATTCTAGTCGTGAATGGGTGTTTTCGCTCATTACTAGCCGGAAACTGTCCTTTTCATGGATTTCATCCGCGAACGAGCACTTTTTCTCAAGACGTACGCCCCCCCCCCCAAACTCTGAATCCGTGTGCCTGGCTGGCTGCCCACCCCTTGATCATGGGCTGGCTACGCCCCTGGCACCCCCACAACTTGGTGTGTACTATAGTACTATACGTCTACCAATTACGAAAACATGCAGTTCCTGGAAATAAGTACCTTATATTTATGGATCTATTTGTCTTTACGATAAATACTGGGGTATCTGTGTAATTTTACCCGAATATCTGATAATTTTAAAACATTCCCTGTCTTGACTGGCAAAATATTTGGTAGTAAATCAAGCCATATTGCCTTCCAAACTTCCGGGATGTAATTTTATAAGCAGTTGAGCACCCGACTCGAAACATCCATGTCCACGGACTGCTTTTTTTCCGTATTTCCATGCACCTGCGATAACTACAAACGAATCGTTATAAGTACAAGTAAATGAATATGCAATATACGCTACCAGGGTGAACTTACGAAAGCATTCACACAAATAGTAAAGCAACTGGTGATGTTCTGTTGCTTTTCTTCTCGAGATATGGAATATGGAGTCACCCTTTCAAGAAGATCCTCGAATTTCGAAGGTCACATCCCCGTAACTCAAAAAACTGCTCGTGATCCGCGATTCTCAATGTTTCATATAGCATCCGAACATCATTCTTTCGTTAATGCATGAAGCCACCACTGACGACCCCTTCTTCTATTTTATTTTTCCCTCAGCCGAATTTTGAAGACCATCGCCGAAACACAGATGGTGAATAACGTGGCAACGTCCTAACTTTTTAGCTATCTTATCCATAAAATGATTAAATTGACTTGAAAGTGTGAAAATACAATGCTGACTGGAATTAGTGGAGTACGATAACCTAACAATGTCAAGATAAAGTGATTAGAACTTCTCTCTCACTTTTTATTTTATAACGTGACATATGATTGGCTCAACGCACGACGGAGCCTTGCGTTTTATGTAGACAGTGAAAAGTGGACTTGCTTCCTGCGTTCTGCGCTGCGTCCTGCGACGGCGTCCTTGCGTCTTATGTAGACGGGGAGTAAAATAATAGTTTAGATAGTTGATAAAAAGACTAATTCGCATGTAGAATTGAGAAAATGTGCCGATTCGATGTTAAATTTAATAAAGAGCGTTAATTCGCTACACTAATTCGCGGATTTATGGGGAAACTTCGTACAGATTGAATTGTGAGAAAGCGCCATTTTGTGGCTAAAAGTTTATAAAAACTGCCGATTCAATGCTCAAAATGAAGAAAAACGCTAATTCGCAGAGAAAATTGAGGAAACGTGTTAATCCGTGGTTGAAATTGAGAAAATGAGCAAATTTACGGTCAAAACTGAAAAAAAGGGCTCATTTTCACCTAAGATTGAAAAAAAAAAAACACCAGCTGGTGGTTTCCTAAGGCAACTTCGTGACTAAAATTGAGAAAAATACTAAATTGATGTTTGTTGTTGGGTGGGGGGTTAAAATTTGAACTGCTCCACTGAGAAAAATATGAGGTAAAAACACGACTATGCTTAGCCGCTTTTACACGACAAAAAATTTGCAGTCCTTTTATTCCGGCAGCGTTAGCCTTGTGAATTTACACGGCTACCGGACGTGCCGCCATGTTAGAGTCACACATGGCTGAGCCAGACACGGCTAACAATTCACGTGGATTCTCAGCCGAGTACACGGCTACCCTTCACTGATGGCCTTGCAAACAGTACACGGTAGTCTTTGCCGTGTAATGAGACAGATGTGGCCGAGCTATCTTTGTCGCGTGAGCGGTGCTACATTATTGTCATAGCCTTGCACGCATTATAAACTTCACCGTGTTAGACTTAAAGTTCAGTCGTGTTAATATGGCGGTGTTGGTCGTGCCAACGTGCTAAATTAAGCCGTGCGTACTTGGCTGCAATTGAGGTGCATACACGACAGAAGCATAGCTAGCCCAGTCAAGTACATCGTCTCGGGCACATGGCAAACATAGACGTTCACCACGACTGTATGTAGTCGAGTTAATGCGACTGTTTGAGTCGTGCTATTCAGCAATCCTCTCAATGTTTACTTGGTAACCTGTGCAGTGAACCTACAATTGCTCTAGCCATGGCAGTATTGGCAGTGCCATGAAACTCATGGCAAAAGTAGTTGTATGGAAACGTTGAAGTACAACGCTGTCTTTGCTCTCACGAGACACCTATCATAGCTTTGTTTGATAAGTTAAAATATCCGAATAAAGCACTAATCACGAGTTTTAGTGTAATAACACGAGAAATTTTGCTAAAAAAAAAGAAAGGACCAGTTAGCTTGTACGGGCTTATTTCGTCTTTGAATGAAATTCTAATCGCTTCGATATTCCCTCTACGCATTCAAAACGCTGCAGATAGGAAATGAGTTCGGATCTCATCAATTGATTGTCAAACTTTCGCTAAGATAGTTATGGCGAAAAACATGGTAAGAAATTTTAAAGGGGAAATGAACACAAATTCGGTCCATTAGTGTGCACGACGTCATATCCGGAAGGTAGCACAACCAGTGAAGCTAAACAAAACATTTTATTTTAAGCAAAAGCAGTGGATTTTTCAATTTTATTGTTGTATTTATTACACTAAAAACTTATCTGAACATCGTTGTAAGTGTATTGTAGCGTGTCTGCCGAGGGCAGAGAACGGGTTGTAAAAGGCTGCTGTGTCAGGTGACCTTGAACAATTTTCGTCTACACTGGATGCAAGAGTCGCTGTTCGAAGATTTGTTTGTTCTTTGGGATCTTCACTTTGAAAAGTGAAGATCTTATTTCTGTCATGGTCAAATAAAACAGGGCCAAGCTTTTTCTCCGTCCGGAAAATGGCAGCAACACACATATGCTCCAGAGCCAGGTTCTTCCCATCCTAAGCACACGTGCATGCTGATTATTTTGTTAGGCCTGTTCCATTGTTTTAGAATTGTTTACTTACTTTTAATTGGAACGTTTCGCTTAGAGAGCTTCTGCAGACATTGATTTGTCAATTGGCGAATATAACGACGTTGGTGGTGCCAGGTAGACCCACTACTTGTTTAAATGAGATATTGGGGCACTGAATTCTTCACAAAAACACCACAGACTCTCCTATAAATGACGAAAAACCTAATTATTGACAGTGACCTCTGTCAGAGGCAGTCCTGTGAGAGAATGATGGAGTGAGTGTGAGAGGTAGATGATCTCAAGCTATGAATAAGAGGAAATAGTACCACGTAATAGCATGATTAGAGGGGGTGGGGGCCAATACCTCCGCTCCTGAAGGCAACCCAACCAAAACGTTCAAACTGATGATGGCGGTAAAAACACTTGCAATGGAGTTATTATGAGCAAATAAGGAAAGCTGGAGTTAGCTGCCAAAATTTCTAGGTTCAAAATGATGAAAATGCGCAAAAGCGAGCAATAAATATTAACCAATGGCAATAATTATGTTCTACTCACAAAGTACACTCAGCATCGCCTCTTCACTGATGTTCCATGAACTAAAAAGAGTAGACACCTCTCCCGTATCCAGGTTGTTGAAACGCTGAACCCAGAAACGAAGAATTTGATCGAACAAAAGAAATTGAATTGAAACAAAAACCCAGCACTCAACTGCTCACTAACACTGAATGGCTAGAATGGAATTCACTAGGAGGCTAATGGCTTGAAAGTCGAAACGCACATTCTAAGTAGCGGGGGACACGGTTAACATTGCTTTTCATTTCCGATCTTACCGTGCTTACACGACTTCTCTTGCGACGTAAGCACAACCACCTGAACCTACACGACGCGGCAGCTTTATGAAGGTTCTTTTTTTCATGTACAACTGTCCCCCTTCTTTTATTTTTTCTTTTTACCAAATGGTACATACGGCTATGTTGAACGAGTCGACACGGCTAGTAATGACGTGGAGTGCGGCGCGTGGCGACGTACCGATGCAGTTCCCCTATGAGCAAATCAGCGCAGACGGAATCCAATTAATTATTCACGAATAACAAATAATTATTAGGCCAGCCATTTTAAAAACGCCAAGCATTGAGAAAAATACAGTAAACTTGCTATTTTTTATTGTGCTACTGTTAGGGTCCACCTCACTGTTGTAATGGTTCTGCGAAAAACTGAAAAAATTGCAACAACAAGTTGGCAGTTCTTCAATACTACAACTCGACTGCAAGTTCACCTTTCCCAGGGTTACAAAACTGGATTTCAGTAGACCCTAAAGTAGTACACACATGCGGTACTCACCAAACAACGAACAAAATATTTTTCAATTTTCAGGTGGTCAGTTTCCAGGCAATTGCTAGAAATTGATTGATATTTTGCTCGTTACTTGGCAAAAACATATTTAAATAAGGAAGTTAACCTTTTGCGGAGCTTGGCAAAAAAAAAATTAAGTGTCTACGGTGACTGGTCCTGACGAATTTGTTGAAGAAGCTGAAGTACGATTACAAGATATTTTTAAAATAAAACGCGGCTACATTGGCTAAGAACGACCTAAAAATCTTGTGTGCTTGAACACATTGTTGTCTGCGTCGTGTTGAACAGCTAACCCAAACGTGTGCTTACACATTTTGTCCACGGCTAGCAAATTTTACACGTCATGGTACGCCTTGGAAATTTCTTGGCCATGTATGTTTTACACGACTCTCTATTTCACACGGCAAATCGCTCAAGGCACATGGCGTGGCTTGCTAATAATTCCCTCTAGCGGAGTCATATTTTAGTAAGCCACGACTTCGTGAGCCATGTACATTTTCATAGCCGCGTAGACGGCCGCTCACAAGGCAAAAATAAGGGGCTTCGCCAGCCAACTACAAGGCTGTCGGGCGGCCAGCCGTGTTCTCAAGCTGTGTATTTTTCTCAGGCAGATTCTTGCTCCTCCAATGCCGTCTGACTTCCGCCGCCACTGACAGTGCTGCCGTTTTAAGACCACGCCCGACCCCGTTAACGTGGCACAAATAAGAACAAAATTAATTATTAAAATACTAGAAAATGTAGTAATATATATTTTTTAATTGTTTTATGGAATGACCGACGTCGTGTATTTGTTAGTTTCCGGTTGATCAAGCCGCGTTCTCTCCTGTTTACTGTCTTGATCCCTCGGTGGTGCTACCATTATTTTTATAACCATACACCTTGACCACCATCGATACCACGGCACTACGTGGTCTTTGCCCATGAGATAAATCGTGACGACGTACCCGAGTAAAATAACTATGAGGAACATAAGAATCACACCTTGCGTATAAACAGAAGGAACGCCCAGTTTGAGGCCTTCGAGGACGAAATAGTGCATGCCGAAAGCGCATATACAACACAGAGCGATGGTGACCGACGTCAGTATTGTGGCAACAGTGAAATCAGATCGAAGGAGAACTCGGTGCCGTGGATGACGTACCCAAATGCGAACGGCTTGGAAAATGCCGTAGCGTCGCGTTCGTCGAACGTGAAACTCGTATTTACATATTTCGCAATTCTGTCGACCGCACATGTTGAGCCATTTCTCCAGGCAACTCAAATGGACTTTACCGAGGGAGCCTTTGCAATTGCACGGCGCTATCAGTTCCTCGCGACTTTTCGCCGACTGACATATTCGACATGGACAGAGGGACAGGTTCGAACTAGTCTCCATGTAGTTGTTGTCGACAGAGAAATCTTCCGCTTTTGGGCTGCTCATTGTAACTGTTTTCTCAGAATTGTTATTATTTTTAAAACAAATCAGTCTACTGTTCCAGCTAACGAGCTTCACTGACACACACGAGCGAACTCAAAATGAGTCAACGCGATCATGTGATTAACGCCGAGTTTACGTTAAAAGCGTCATCTGATTTGAAACTCGGAGCACGTTTCCATAACCGTAGCATAACAAACTAATTTTAATTAATAAAGTCACACTGAGGCGAATAGGTGGAAGCTGGAGACTCCCGGCCCTCTAAAGGGAAATAGCGATCGAAGTGATAGCGAACGGAGAGGCTTTTAAAATTGAAATGAGCGTAGGAAAATGATGTTCGAGTTTCAAACTTTCCGCATCATTTTGCTATCGAAATGGGTAAAATTTTATACGAAATATCCTTTTTTAAACTGTTCTCACGATAATTTTTGAGATGTGATAACATCCTTTAACTTTATTTTTAAATTTTATGGTTCGGGAGTGAACGTGGCATCGTGGGGAACCAATTTTTTACCAACCGCAGAAAATTATATTTTGTAAGGTGTGCAATCAGGCACATTCTGGATAATGGACATGTCTGTGACAGGGCACTGCGCACAAAAAAAAAAGAAAAAAAAAGCCTCGCCCCACCCAGTTACATAATAGGCCCATCCCTCATCTTCGTTTTTAATTTCAATTTCGTTATAACGCACGTGTCCTGTTGTTATAAGTGTGTCACTTTCATTATTCCATAATTTTCCAAGGTTGTCATCCTTCAAGCTTGATCGCCCCTTCTTTATCAATTATCACTCTCTGAAAGCTCAAGCTCCCCCCCTCCCCTTATTAGTGGACGTAATCTTGAAACCTTAAACCTATATCCCTTCGCGAAGCCCCCTTCTGCACCGAGTGAAACTTCCTGCCAGGGGCTATGCCCCTCGGGAAAGGTGTGAAATTACCTCGTGACCGTAATTCACCGTCAAAACTTCGTTAACTATGTGAACGATCACTCGGTGGAAAACCTGTAAACGTCTCTTTCGCGCGTGGTTCGTGCTCTTCAGAAGGGAACAGGGGTTGTGAGAACTTACATTATTGTGTTCCACGTGTTTCAAGAACAATGGGCTCAATCAAGCGAGTTCCCTGAAAACTTGCTTATGTCACCCCCCCTTCCCCTCACTGATGATCCACAACGGAATAAAATATTTTGCCACTTCAGTAAAATGGAAAGAAAACGGTCTTTTAGCTTCATAAACGAACATAGCACTTGTGGCAAGAGGATGCGGTTCCCATACCGTTCGTTGCCACCCCCACCCCGTTCACTGCGCTGATTTCGATACGTCAGCACTTCAATTTGAACTATAAACGCCAAAAGTTCCATGAGAATAAATGGTGAACCATCGGAGGGACTAAAAGGGGAAAAAAAATGTCTCCTCCAAAAACCAAGAGAACAGGAAAATAAAAGGAAAGATCGGCGAAGAATGATTTAAATTTATTTTCATTTTTATTTTCTGTTTCTTCTGGCAGGCTTTAAAGTAATAAATGAAAAAAAAAAAAAAAAATGGTTTGTCCTTTGTTTCGTAGAATTATTTTCGTTGGGAAATAAAGCGAAAGAAAATGTTTATTAGGGCTTAAAACAGCCCGCAGGGACCTTCACCAGCTAGAGAGAAAATTCAAATTAGTTGTGGTGGAAAGGGAAGGGGGGGGGTGATTTTAATCGTCTCATTCTTGGGAGAAGAAACGCGCAGTCTATTTATTTGTTAGGAACTCAAGTAATTTTATGGAAAATAAAAAATGTCGACTCAACAGCATGCAACAGAAAAGGGCTGGAAACTTTCTGGAACATCACTGTATCGTTGTCGTTGACATAACTAGCGTGCGGGGGGAAAAGAGTAGAAGTCACAAACAGGGGCGTAGCCAGCCCATGATCAAGGGGTGGGCAGCCAGCCAAGCACACGGATTCAGAGTTTGTGGGGGGGGGGGGCGCACGACTTGAGAAAAAGTGCTCGTTCGCGGATGAAATCCATGAAAAGGACATTTTCCGACTAGTACTGAGCGAAAACACCTGTTCACGGCTAGAATTGAGAAATAGCGCTGATTCACGTTGAACTTGAGAAATAAATCTGCTCATTGTTCGCGGTTGAAATTGAGAAAACACGCGATCCAAAGTTCGGGCCGAAATTAAGAAAATGCGCTAACTCACGGTTTACAGTGCTCTTTTCGCGGCTAAATTTGACAAATTAAATTGCGCGTTCAATGCAGAATTGAGAAAAATCGCTCATTTGCGGCTAAAATCGAGGGAAAATGCCAATTCACGGCTAAAATTGAGAAATGGAGCTCATTCACGCAGGTAAAATTGAGAGGAGGCACCAGTTCGTGGTTTCTCAAACCAACATCTCGGTGAACATTGCGAAAAAGTGATAATTTACGGTTTTTATACATTCATACAGCAAGTTTGCGGGTACAATCGAGAAAGAGGGCGACTTAGCGCACACATTTTTGAAAAAGTTCTTATTTTCGGCTAAAATCAAGGCACATTGAGGAAAACACCTATTTTAAGGTTCGCGATGCAACGTCCGGAGCGGCTAAAATTGAAGGAAAATGAATTGGCAAAATTGTCACAGTTTTTTGTTGATTACAGTGTAATTGTCGTGGCTAAAATTGAGAAATAGCGTTCATTCACAGGTTACATTGAGGAAAAACTGTTCTTTCGCAGCTGAAATTGAAAGAACGCACGATGCCCAGTGCTGGCCGTAATTCAAATAGTAAATCAAAAATGCGTTATTTCACGGTTTTTTAAGACCTTTGTACGGTTAAAATGAAGAAAATAGGCTATATTTCGAGGTAGAATTGAGAAAAATCACTCAGTTTCACCTAAAATTAAAGACAAACGTCAATTCTACTCTACAAATAGTGCTCATTCAAGAGTTAAATGGGGGGGGGGGATTCTGTGCAACTCCTCTTGAGGAAAAACTGGATCCACCACGCCTGTGGGCAGATTCACTGGCGAAAATAACAGATGAACCATTGCCTTTTTTCAGGCTTCTAACAGGATCTGGAGGTTAGAATCGCGTCAATTCACGGTCATCAGAGACTAAATTTGCACAGAAACGGCCATTATCCATCAAAAAATAAATATCCGCTGGAAACCTGTCGGTTTGTTGCCTTCTATTTCGGATTTTATGTCGAAAAATCGAAACTTCTCTCCCTCCCACCCCGGAAAGTGATACTTTTGGAGCTGAACTTTAAATTTTAGACATGAGACGGTAAACAGAGCTGGCAGTTTCTCTTCTACTATAATTCTGTATGGCCCAGCAGGCTAAACACGATTTGAGCTAACCCAAACACATGAAATTGCCCGTCGAACCTTGCGAAAAGGGATTTTAGTGTGAAAAATCAGCAAAATCGGTTTCCAAGTTAAGCTGACCCTCGAAATCGGTTTGTCAGCAACAAACATGCGCGAAATTTTTATTTTTAGTGAAACCGATGTGCGAATTTTTTTTTTATAATATAATAATATATAATATAATAATAATAATAATAATAATAATAATAATATATTAAATAAAGAAATAAAATAAATAATATAATAATATATAAAAAAATAATATATAATATAATAAAGAGAGAGGAAAAGAAAGACTTATCCCATGGATCCGTATGAAGTGAATCCTCCAACGAAAAAAAAGGCACGATCCCCAAAAGATAAAATGAGCGAAAATCGAAAAAGACGTGAGCAGTATAGAAACGAGCTGCTTTCAGATGAGTCGACCGAAAGTAAATCTCGAATGGGCGGAACAGGGGAATGGGAACGCTCTTTCTCAGTGAAGCCGAAGGAGGGATCTTTCAAAGAAGTATCGAAGTTTAAACTAGCCAGAGAGATAATAAATGCCATTGGCAACGTGGAAAACTTTAGGAAACTGTCGAATGGTTCCTTATTAATTGTGATCGCCGAAAAAGACCAAGCTCCCAAGGTAAAGAACTTGGAAAAACTTGGAGGTTTCGAAGTCACAGTCGACGCTCCTGTTAATTATAATACTGTAAACTGTAGTAAATGACTACGAAATTAAATATGCTGAAGAAGCTGAGTTGGTTGATGTTTTCAGTGAAGCTGGAGTTATCGCGGCCAGAATAATAAGAAAGAAGGAAGGAGACAAGGAAGTCAAGACTGCCACAGCTGTACTAACCTTTAAAGGCAGGAAGGTGCCTAACTACGTCACGGGTGCATGTCAAAGGTTTAAAGTCAGGAAATATATTCCTGCACCGCGGAAATGTTTCCGTTGCTTTAAATTCGGCCTCATTAGCATAAGATGCAACTCGAAATACGAATACTGTTCATGTGGACTGCCGAAGCACGAAGAGCAACAATGCCAAGAGCCCCCGGTCTGCTTGAATTGCGGCGAGGGGCACACGGCGACGTGGAGGCTGTGCCCCACTTATAAGTTTGAGCAAGAAACCCAACGCCTAATGGTTGAAAATGACTGTAGTTTCAAGGAAGCTAGATTGTTACAAAGAAGTGGCAACATGTTGGAGGCCCAATCTGTCGTATGCGCGGAGGGTCGCAGAAGGCACAAACGTAACCGGCGTGTCCGTGAGAAATCGAGTTCCTGAACCTGATGGCAGTACTACTAAACAGCAAATGCCGTCACGCGCGCACGCCGTCGCCATATGCACTGCCGCGTGACGTTCGTGCAAGAGCAATAAATGTCACGGACCTCGAAAGAATAGTAACTAGAACTAGAAATAGTAAACCGCAGGATGCTCTTACTTCGAGGGGTACACTTCCGTCAGCTGAAAGGCCGATAAAAAAACAAGTAGAACAAGATTCAGGGAATGCAGGGTCATCAAAGAGTGAGTGGGAGAAGGTCTTGAACGATGCCCAGAATATCGTCCCTGAAAATGGGGCCGGGAATTCCCCGTTCTCCGAAAAGGAGAATATTGACGCAGCTGAGGATAGTGAGGATACTGAATCCTCACACTCAAGCAAAAAAGGATGGAAAAAGGGGAGGAAGAGAGGTTCGTGGAAGGAGCAGCGAGCACGTGGAAGAAGGAAATGAAAAGAACAACAAAAATGAGAAAGCAAAAAATTGTGTTTAATTATGAATAATCCAAGTGATAATAAAGAATGTTACACTTCTTGGAATGGAATCTGAGAGGGTACCATAAACGCTTGGACGAACTGAAATCAATTATCTACCAGTACGATCCCATTGTTATGGCTTTGCAGGAAACGCACTTCTCGGACAGCATGACGGCTTCTATTCCAGGTTATACGTCTTTCTTGAGATCCTGTGCCGTGGCTCCTGGAGGAAGACGGCACGAAGGTGTGGCATTGTTCTGTAAAGAGTTTATTAGCTGCAGGGATATCACTCCTGAAACCAACCTGCAAGCGATAGTGATCAGAATTGAGGTGCCGTGCCCGTTGACAATATGCTCTTTGTACTTACCAGGCCAACGATGGGACGTGGGCGACGTTCGACGGTTTATTAGCTCACTCCCAGCACCGGTACTAATTCTGTCAGATGTGAATGTCCATCACGTATCGTGGGGTTCCAGACGTTCTACCACCGTCTGGTTGCGTTCTGGAGTCTTTGCTGAGCGATTTGCAACTTATAACCTTGAATGACGCCGCATTTCACGGCAAGCACGGGTTCCTTCGATGCTATTGATCTAAGTATAGCTAGCTCCTCGTTATCCGCTGACTTCGAGTGGATAGTTCTGCCGGAACTGCATCAATCGGACCACTTTCCTATATTGATAAAACACAACAACGGTATGACTCGATTCAAGGAAAGCAAGGACACTTGGGTTTTTAAACAAGCAGACTGGGAAAGGTACACAAATGTTTTAAACTTACCGGACTTGACTCATGACTTGGACGAAGACGTACAGGCCTACACAAGTGCCATCATGGATGCTGCTCGTGACGCAATACCTCGAAGAAAACAATGGAAGAGCTCCGCTGGGCGACACGTGCCATGGTGGAATTCTGAAATACAAAAAGCCAACATACAGAAAAAGGTAAAATTTAACCGCTTCAAAAAACATCCAACAACAGAGAATCTCATTGCCTTCAAACAACAAAGGGCCTACGAAAGGCTGCTGAAGCAAAAAGCTAAAAGAAAGTCGTGGGAGGAGTACGTCTCGACCATGAACTCAAGTACGCCTAGTGCCGAGGTATGGGACAAGATCAGGACGCTTAAAGGTCGCCCGACAAACACAGCCCCTATTTACATTATTAGTGAAAGTAATGGTGAAATTCTGAGCGATTCAATAGATATTGCCAATGAATATGCTAGGTATTATGCCTCCGTAACAGCTGCAAGGGAAGTTCGGCTCAATATAGAAGAGCAGACTGCTCGAAATATGTCATACGACTCCCAGACTCAGGAGGAGTATAACGTCCCTTTCACGCTCGACGAGTTGGAGCGGGCATGGTCTGTCCTCCCCTCTCGTGAATCACCGGGAATAGAGGACTTGCCAAACGAAATGCTTTTAAGAATTGCAGGGATAAATAAGACCAGGCTATTAGATTTTTTCAATGAGCTTTGGGTAGAAGGTTACTATCCGAATGCGTGGAAACAGGCTGTCATTATCCCCATATTAAAACCAGGAAAAGATCCACAAAGGGTCACAAGCTACCGTCCAATATCATTAACGAGTTGCATAGGAAAACTGTACGAGAAACTTGTAAATTTCAGGCTAATGCAAGTTTTGGAGAGTAAAAATCTCATAAACAAGTACCAAACTGGTTTCAGACAAGGCCATTCGACGGAAGATCAGCTCATATTTTTGGAGCAGATCGTGCAAGACGCATTCTTGGATAGAGACCACGTGACTGCCGTCTTTTTCGATATTAAAAGCGCCTTTGACAGGGTGCTCCGTTTTGCTGTCCTAAAGCAGCTGGATGGATGGAAATTTAAAGGTAGCTTACCGAAGACTATTAAAAGCTTTCTGACAACACGTGACTTCGTCGTCCGAGTAGGAAATTCATTCTCATCCAGATTTACGCAGGAAACCGGTGCCCCTCAAGGGTCTGTCCTAAGCGTTACCGTATTTATTATAGCAATAAACAATCTAACCCAGAATTTGCCGAGGCATGTTCAGGCATCTATATATGCTGATGATCTGGCCATCTTCTATAGACATTCGCACAACTCCTATGACGAAAATTGCCTGCAATTGGCAATCGACCAACTCGTTGAGAACGCTGCGTTCGCAGGATAGTTATTCTCTGTAGAAAAAACAGTGGCGGTGCATTTCTGTCGATTACGTACAGCACACAATACACCTCCGCTATATCTCCAGGCCACAGAAATTGAGTTTAGAGAATACCACAAGTTCCTAGGTGTACATTTTGACAACAAGTTAAGGTGGAGGAAACACATAAGTGAAACGGCTGCAAAATGTGAAATGGCCTTGAAAGTAATGAAAGTTATTTCAAATCATAAATGGGGTGCTGATAAGGACATCCTGCTGAAGATTTTTGATAGTCTGGTAAGGGCGAAAATGGATTATGGATCGGTAGTATATAGCGGAGCAAGGAAATCGTGGCTGTTACAGTTGGATAGAATTTACCAACTGGGCCTCAGGATATCCATAGGAGCTTTTCGCACCACACCTGTGAACGATCTCTTCGTCCCCACATCACGGCTGCCCCTTGAGCTCCATCGAAGTTTGATCAGAATGAAATACGCACTCAAGCTAAAGAGAAACCCCGTACATTTTCTGCGAGAGCATTTATTGGAGGCAAGGAGAATAAGCGATTATGCTAGGCTGCCGACAAGAACGAAGCCGTACCCCGTGAGACTAACAGAAACTCTTGGGCAACTGGAAATAGGGCTGCCTAATGTTTTCGAGAGGAAGGACAAAATCTACTCCTGGATGTACCCAAAAGTAAAACTGGACTTAACTCTACAAGTGGGTCTAAAGAAACCACTGTCAACCGGTGAGTCCATAGCATTATTCAGACAAGCGACCGAAAAGTACGAGGACTTCCTTTTTGTATATACCGACGGGTCGAAGACGAATAATGGAACAGGTTTTGGCTGCTACATATCGAACGAAGCCAGTTACTCCAGCCCGTTACCTAGAAGTGCGTCAAGCTACACAGCCGAGTTGTATGCAATACATCATTCGCTTAACTATTGTATCAACCGAGCTCACAGCAAAATATTAATCCTCACGGACTCGCTTAGCTCCCTCCTCGCCCTGAAGAATAAACTAACGTCCAACGATTTAGTTAATAGAATTCTCCTTAGACTGCACGAACTAAATAGGCAAGAAAAGGAAGTGCGAGCGGAAGGTACTGGAATTCTTGAAAAAAATAGGTATTTTTGAATTAATATAGGAAACTTACTGTGATATGACACGATACGTAGTGAAACTACCAATACTGTAGGCTGTGATCTTGTTAGAAATCTGTGATACCTCTCTGTGATGTAGTTTGTTACAAATGTTGTCGATTTAAAACCTGAAGCAAAAAAAAAAATTTTAGTAAACAATTTGAAAAAATTAAACTTACCTTAGAATATTATGCTGGACAGCGTAGTCAGAGATATTTTTGATGCCGTAGGAATTTACGTAACAGAGATGATAATAATAAGACTCAGTACATTGGTTGATTATAGGCACAACACTGGATTTTTTACTGACCTCGTAAATGGCTAATGACCACAGTAGTCCATGCCATAAAAAAAAATAAATAAAAATATATGAAATATATTAAATAAATAAATAAAATAAATAATATAATAATAATATATAAAAAATAATATATAATATAATAAATTTGTGTTTCTGTTAGCCAGGTCAGGGAAGATAATTTTGGAATTTTGGAGCTGCCCCACTAAATCTGTGTTTTTGATTCTAGGGGAGGGCAACTGCCCACCCCTGCCCCCCGCTGGCTACGCCCATGGTCACAAAATAGGTGAAATGAGTTTATATCGTGAATCATCCCGTCTGAAATCGTTCTTTTCTACGGTGTAAATAAGATGAATCAAAGCCTTCTCGATGCTGGTGGATTCAAAACAGTAAAGGTATAGTAAGAACTCACGTTGCTGTAAGGAAGCCGTATTTTTACAGACCCAATCCAGAGAATTTGGTGACATTTTGTTATTGTACGAGTTAAAACCTGAATTTTGAATGTACAATACCCCTCTCCCCACCATCTATAAAGATTGCCAAACGAACTGCCTGGGAGAACACTCTTGTTAAATTTAATCCTATGGGCCGTATTCATAGACCTTCCTTAAAGAGGCCTTAACTTAAGGTCTCCTTTGCGCGATATTTCGTATTCAGAAACGTACCTTACCCTCCTTGACTTGAAGCCTGCTTAAGAGATCCTTAGCCATCAGAAATGTGGTATTCATAGAACCACCTCAACTTATCGCTTACTTAAAGGAAATCTATTTGCTGGTTATAGTGGGTGAATTTTTAAAGGAACTCGAGACCAACTTTAAGGTCTCCTTACAGTCTTCACAGTGTGTCATCATGTCAGATACGGAAGAATTTATCGAATTTATTCGTCTGTTGTGTGTTGTCCTCCAATTCCACCTCATGTTGTGGTGAATCTATTCCAGCTAAAAAGGACAAATCAAAATCTCTTGCGCCGTGGAAGGCCAACCTGGAAATAAAGAAATGACGTACCTGACACTACTGGGACCATGGAATCGCCATCAAGCATGTAATGCCGATTCGCTCCCGAAATAACTTCGGCAATTGTGTCGCTATCGACGGTGTCGCGAATTTCTATATCGACAGTTTGTGTCAGAGTATCTAGAAAAGGCTTGTCGCAGTCGCCTGGCTCGTTGAAGGGAACGACCCACCACCCGTTCCCATGCGTTCCTTCTTTTCCGCTGCCAACTCTTTTTTTCTCTGGGTTTTCATGTTATCCCAGCATTTTCTAAGCTGATCAGCAGTCCTCTGAAATGAATACACCCAAGGATTAGGTTTACACCCATGTTGAGATGGACGGACTATAGAGGCCTCTGTCGACATGTAATGAAGTTACTTCGCGAGAATGAAAAAATAACACAATTAGGTTACCTTGATAGAAATTCCACGGCTGTTAAATTCCGTTTCGATTTCCTCCCATTCTTTTTTCTTTGATGAAGTTGTCACGGCGTCGATTTTTTTGTTTTCAACGACGTGGAGATGACGCTGAATAATCTCCTGAAGCAAACACCTTTCTTCTCCCGAGAAGTTGACTCTTTTTTTCTTTTCGGACATCTCTTTTATACTCGGAGAACGGAAAAAACGCACAAGACACTATCAACGTGGCAGAGGACTGACATCAATGAAAATTAAAGTCAGCCTGCCGCGTGAGAAGGGGAAGGTTTACTTACTAACGCTAGAGACCACAATGATTTCAATCAAATTGTGAGCAGGCGAGGATCCAGAGTTTTCTCAAGGGGGGGGGGGAGGCAAAAAAGTTTCTCCACGTTTTTTCTCAATTTTATCCGCAATCGAGCCCTTTTACGCAATTCATCCATGAAAAGGTCTCCATAAACCGTCAGTTTATTGGCTTTTCTTACTTTGATATGGATTATGCATCGCGAATTGAGGAATATGATGTGCGCTTCCTCAATTTCAGCAATTTTTTCCCATTTTGACCGTGAATTGGCGTTTTTACAGCAAATCAGTTCTTCCTCGTCGATTTTGCCGTCAACGAGCCCCTTTTCTCATTTTTTAGATGCGAATATGAGCTCTTTTGCAATTTTATCCGCGGGTAGGCCGTTTTACTCAATTTTAACCGGGAATTAGAGGAATTTCGGCCACGGACTTGCCCCAAGGAACTGCGCATTCTTATATTGCACTATTTCTTAATTTTCGTCTGGATGTTGCAACGAAAAGCTGCGGGGTTTTTCTACATTTTGGGAACGGATTAATTGAAACTTTCCCTAATAATTACGCATGCGAACCATAACGGGACGAGGACGACCATTAAGGAAAAAAAAAAAAAAAAATCAGTGATAAGGCATAAAGTATCCATTTTCTGCCATTTCTTGAGCCCCTGACGCCTGACGGTCCTCTAGGAGTATTTTGGCCGAGACCAGCTTCGACTTGTGAACCGAACTGTTAGGACTCATGAACCGCTTGCGGCTCAAATCAAAACTTAAAATATCACTTTATTTCTGAAAGTTCCCGTGCGCTCACTCTCCCATGGATCCTTCTCTGATTGCGAGAGTTGAGAAAATAGCCCTTAAGGCGGCTTCAGGTGCGTGCTGTGACAACCAATGCGTTGAGCTGTGGCCAATCAAAGAGCAACGCACGCCGGGATTCCTAATATTTTATTGGATTCAGCTCAAAACCTGAGCTTTGACAGTTCACATTATGTGAAGGCGGCTTTAAGGGTTTCATCGTTCCGTAGATATATTTGAGACGACTCAAATACGACATTGACTCAATTTGTCGTGGACGGGTGGAAAAGGGTATTTATAGAAACACTATATTACAGAACAGGGCCTCAAGTGCCGTATATTACAAATTAACAATTTTGCCATTTTTCCCCCAAGTAAACCTTGTAAGAAGTTCCTGGAAGGGGTAAGAGCTCCAGACGTCGCATTCTATTCCATATCCTGTCCTTTTCATGGTATGGTAGTATTGTTGCAGTGTAGTAGTACACGTTCCAACTAACGATTCGCCTTTTGTGTTGTACATGCTTGAAAACTGATCTTAGTGCTGAAAATGCGTGGCTCATTGCTATTTTTTTTCTTGTGCAGATTGTATGTGGTGATTTACGATCTGTTATTCAGCCATCGGTGTCCAAAATCATTAGAGAAGTTTCTGAATGTTTAGTTGGGCACATAAGGCGTTACGTCAAATTTCCTGAGGGAGAGACAGTCGGGAGGTACAGTCGCCTGTTTTATAACATGGGGAACTTCCCCGGAGTTGTAGGATGCATAGACTGCACTCACATAGCCATCAAAAGTCCGGGCGGCGATGGTGGTGAGCACTACAGAAATAGGAAGGGCTGGATGTCGCTAAACGTCCAGGTCGTCTGCGGCCCACGAATGGAAATTCTGGACATTGTCGCCAGGTGGCCTGGTTCGGCACACGACAGCCGCATATTCGAAAATAGCTCGAACGCCACTGCCTTTGAAAATAACCAGAGGCAAGGTATCCTCCTAGGCGATAGCGGTTACGCTCAAAAACGATACCTCTTCACTCCAGTATTAAACCCGACGACTCTTTCAGAAAACAGATATAACAAATCTCACGTTAGGACACGGGTCACCGTGGAAAGACTTTTCGGCGTTTGGAAACGAAAATTTGCCGGTCTCTCGAGGAAATTACAAACGAAATTGAGTACCACCGTTTGAATCGTAGTTGCCTGCGCCATTCTTCACAACATAGGCTTGTCAGAAGACCGTGATTTCTATGACGAGGAATTGGTTGAATGCGAAGATGAAGAGGATTCGTCGAATGTAGAAACTGTTCCGGACAGATCTGATGGTAGAGCAATCAGAGCAGCCTTTATTGCAAATCACTTTTCTTAACGTTCTATCCACTCGCACCTGTGTGGGAGGATATAATTTTATTCTGCTTTTTATACTTCAAACGCCGTGTGTTTTTATACCTTACCTTTAATAATTATTGATCCAGTTCAACTTTATTTAGCGTGTTCACGCAACTAACATGTTCCACCTCAAGTTTGCCGTTTCACGTCTATTCCCTTGCCATGTTTGTTGGATTTTCACTGCAAGGCGTATTTTCCGATACCCAACACGTTATAAAGGCACGAAGTCACATTTCACACATAATAGAGCTTAGCAGTATAATAATTCATCCAAAAACATTTGAAACTTGAAGGACGAATCAACGAGTTTAATGGTACAGCCATATCAAAAAGTAGTCTTATCACGTCATATCACCGAAGGCTCCCTTTAACTAAAAGAAACCTTAAGGGCTCCTTAAATCTGTCTCTGAATACGAATTTTAAGTGGGCCTTATTGCTTCCTTCACTTATTTTAAGTTAAGGGCTCGTTAAGGAAGGTCTCTGAATACGGCCCTATGACTGCTTTCTTCTCTGCTAGTGATGAACGTCGAGGCCAGACCATCATTTTTGAAGCGAGGCCGAGACCAATTTGTTAGACCAAGTTTTCTGGTCGAGAGACCGAAGTAGTTTTTTCTCTCCGACTTGGTTCAGATCAATCATCGGCGGAGGCGCCGAGTCCTTAGGTGAGCGTCTAGCAGAATGAGGAGGGGGGAGGGAAGGTTGACGAGAAAAAATGACCTAAGAAGCGCATTTGATTTATGAATATTTCAAAATTATAAAATAGCCGAAAATTGAAGTTTTTTTTTTTAAATTTTAGCCGTGAATTACAGAGCTTTTCCTCCACACTTTGTCCGCGAATATGTGATTTTCCTCAATTTTAGCTGCGAAGTAGCGTTTTTAGCTCATGTTAGTGATTTTTCTCAATTTTTGCCATGAATTGAAGTTATCCTCAATTTTTGCAGCAAATTAGCGATTTTTTACCTTTTCCGCAGTGAATTAGAATTTTGAGCTGCAAGTATAGCGTTTTTAGTTAATTTAAGCCGAGCTAATTAATTAGTGTGAACTATTTTTGCCCCGTATACACATTTTTTTTCAACTTTTAGCTATGGACTAACGCTTTTTTTCAGGTTTAGGCCCGAAGTTGCCTTCAGAAGCAACAGATTATTGTCTTTTGCTGAATTTTAGCCCCGAGTCAGCGTCGTGAGTTAGCGTTTTCACTAATGCATCTGTGAATTAGCCGATTTTTTTCATTTGAATCCGTGAATGAACGTTTTTCCTAGACTTTATCCGCAAATTATCAGATGTTTTTACAATTTTAGCTGCGAAGTAATTATCTATCCTTTTCAATTAAGGCCCGGTGCACACTTGCGTTTTTTCAAGCTGTGGTGCCGCCGCGGCAGCGGTCGATTTGCGGAACATTTTGCCTAGCAACATCAATTCATGGCATTGAAAAATGCAACAGGGACCTCTTTTAACACACGAATTGTGAAGCCCTGATGAACCTTTGTGCCTTTTAAACCACTTTTGACCCAAAGAAAGGTCCTAATCACTAACTAATTGACAATATTATAAGGACTAATATATACCAAGAAATATAGCTTTAGCTATACCAACGCCAATTCATCTCTAATAAGTGTGAAGAGCGTCAATCGAGTGGATATACATTTGGAAATTCGAGTTCCCTCCAACTACTTATTTAAAAGCGGTGCCGCGACTAGAAAAACCGCATGTGTGCATTGCTTCATAGCAACTAATGTATTTTAAGACAATACAGACCGCCAGAGCGGTGCTGTCGCCGCGCCTCAGCTTGGAAAAACGCAAGTGTGCACTGGACCTAAGTCGGTGAAATAGGGATTGTTCTAAGTTTAGCCGCTAAGTAGCGCTTTTTGTCAATTTCATTAGTGAATTAGCTATTTTTCTCAATTTTTGCCGTGGATTAGCGTATGTCCCAATTTTGGCAGCTAATTAGCCATTCTTCTCAATTTCAGTCGTGAATTAGCATTTTGCGAAAATTAGCTGTGAATTAGTGGCTTTTCACTCTTTTTTTTTTCGCGATTGGGCGATTTTTTGCAATTTCAGTTGCGAAGTTGTCATTTTTCTCAATTTGAGCCCCGAATTAGCAGGCTTTTCTATTGTATAGCCTTAGAGGGTTTTCTTTCCTTTTAGCGCTTGCAGAAAATAAAAAAGTTGGGCCACGTCTCAATTTTACTAACAGCAAATTACCGTTTTTTCTTCATTTTAGGCATAATGTGGCATCTTTGCACCGCAATCAGCGATTTTTTCTCAATTTCGGTCTGGATGTTTCATCTAGATACCGCGAATGAAGGGTTTTGAACAGTTTTGGCCACGAATACTAGCGATTTTTCCCAATTTTTTGCTGCGTTGGTACTTACCTGTAAGAATTGCATATTAGTACGCCTTTCTCATCTTTATCCGCTTACGGACCTAAACAAAAAAAAAAAAAAAAAAACTGGGAAGCAGCGTATTCTCTCTATTTTAGCCGCGAAGTTACCCCTAGAAGGCCGCGTTTTCTCTCAATTTGAGCCTTCAAAACAGATCTTTTGTGGGCTAAATCGATTATTCAGCCACACGCTTTGCTGATCACCTGCAAGCACTCCATCCTGGGTCGGATGGATTGAAAATCAGCCAACAAATCTTTTTCACGTACCTACAAACATGAACATAGATCCTTAATATCCACATTTTTGGGCCCACATAGAGAGCCCGGGGCGATCCGGCCCCCTCGCGCCACTGTCTCGGTACGCTACTAATTCACGGACATCAGAAGGGCTACTTCGCGGCCCAAGTTTCCTTAAAACTTCCGCGGATAAAGTACAGAAAAAGCGCTAATTCATGAATGAAATTGAGAAAAAAGGCTCATTAGCGGTTAAAATAAAAAAAACAAAAACGAAATCACCGCAAAAACTCAGAAAAAACGCTAATTCACTGCTAAAATGGCGAAAAGTCACTAATCCGTGGCTAAATCACCGGTAAAATTGAGAAGCGCTTAAGTGAGGAAAAACGCTAATTTGCGATTCAAATGGTTAAAACGTCAAATTCGCGGCTTTATAAAGGTAGCTTTGTGCCAGAAAGTGCAAAAATCGCTAATCCACAGCCAAATTCTGAAAAAGCTTTACGTAATTCGCGACTAAAATTGGAGAAAAACTCTAATTCGTGGCTGAAATGTATAAAAAATATAAAAATCTGTAATTTTAGCGGCTAAAACGAGGAAAAACGCTAATGTGGGGTTATATTCAGGATAAATGGCTAATTTGGGGGTAAAATTGAGAACATTTGCTAATTCACAGAAAAATGAGAAAATGGCAAGCCGATGCTTCCGGAGGCAACTTTGCAGCCAATTAGCAATCGCTAACTCGCGGCAAAAATTGAGAAAAATTGCAAATTCGCGGCTAAAATGGAGACGTATCGCTTATTCACCGATGAAATTGAGAAGAAGCTCTAAAGTGTTGACAAAATTGTGAAAAATTGATTGGCCCCAGACACCAATTAACCTTTTCGTCGATAAAAAAATAACATGGAGAAACATTCGAATTTTTCAAAACGCCATCTACAAGGTCCAGCGAGTGACCACGTTTATTACTAGCAGAAAAATTGACTCCACTGCACACACGATTGCCTTCCCTGGAATTTTTTCGGTCACGTCATTCGTAGTTCTATACGGTTGGACGTCCTCTATATCCGAATAGAACTCTAAACTTGACAGTATGTTCAACGAATCAGCCTCATCTATGAGTTGGATTTGACGAGAAAGAAGAGCGACCACTTTGCCTCGACAGATCACAAGGGATCCTTCGTCGCTCGGGGCTGCTTTTGCCTCTTTTTCAACCTTTTTAGCTCATGATTACTCCACTGTTTTTATCAGCTGTATTAAATGCGATAAAAATTACATTAGTGGCGCAAATGTTTCCTCCTTGTATTACAAGTTTCACTAGATAAGGAATTTTTGATTTTGTTTTTATAATTTTTTCGCACTTGGATCTTGATAACAATAGCGTATCCATAATTCTTAAGAACTCTGTTCCGTTTACTAAGTTCACTGAAAAAAGAAGTCCTTATGAAAATAACCTGAGTATGAAACGACTTATGTGGTTCACTTTTAACATCCTGAGCTCCCCAACCAGCCACAGAACAATGCTCTTCTGATGCCGATACGTCACTTACAAATTTGTTTAAGTCACGCTTCGATAAAAGCGGCGGCATTACTTTGACAAGCTCATTCATATATAATGGATATTGTAATTCAACGGTGCCCAAATTGAAGACGGTAAAGGCATCCGCTGAAGCGCAGCGCGGGTGAATTGTGGCGTGAGACGACGTACGTGATTGAACGTGAGTTGGATCTGAGCTGCGACAGTCAATTTTTTTATATAAATCTGTGCGGTTTTTTGTGTGTCCCTATAGTTGAACGCCTTACGTGTTATAAACTCCAGCTATGACTTCAAATGTGTACAGCGGTGTCGTTCGGCCGCGAGTCACTATCGCCAGACAAGTGCAGAGAGTCAGAATTCGAGACGCGGTGACAATGCCACCTGTACAGTCGAAGACAACTCGGCTCCACGCGTCGGTTGCTTTTGTGATGACAGCGTATGGGACTTCACCCAGTTGGGCTGCCCGACCGTTGATAATTATCGTTCGAGGATTTGCTAGTTCGAGCATTGTTTTAACGGCTTCGAAATAATTAGCGTCCAACAAGAAACCTCGCTTCGCTCAGCTGTTGATCGTGAAAAATAAACATGAAACCACATTTTCCTAGGGATGAACTCATGAAATATGAAACTGATAATAGCGTTTCCCATTTGCACAAAAAGTAGTGCTCGGGCCAGCGACTTCAGGTGGTTGATCCCGAGGGGCCTCTTTCCACGGGGAAATTCGTGGGGCATCTGAACACTGGCCAAAAGTACAAACACACCTGCCTAGAACCAAGGAAAAAAACCCCCTCAATTCGCCCGATCAGACAGGAATTCGTTTTAATTATTGGATTAGTAAGTATATAAGATTTCCTGTGTCAAAAAATCCAGAGTGGCGTGGTTTCTTCAATAGTTTCATCCATGTTCAATTCTCAACCAAAAAGCGTTCGTGGGCGCAAAAAGTTGACATTTTTTTTTCTTCTTCTCAATTTCAACCGACCGTTTGAAACGACCGTTTTTCTCAAGGTTTTTTTTTTTTCACGACTTAGCGCTTTTATCAAATTTTATCGTCTACGTACCGGGTTCTCTCAATTTTAGCAGCGAAATTGACACCAGTGTTGTAAATTTCTTTTATTAGTCCGATTGTTATTTACATATTTATTTTAATTAAAGAATGGAAAAACGTAGAATATGGTTTATTTTTTATGAAATATAAAAAGGGAATTATTTACAATCCGGTTTTGAACTGTACGTCGCCGGAACTAGCCCTCAAGCTATTAATAATAGGAAAATTAGGCTGGCGGAAGCAGAAAAGGGAGGATATAATCGGGCGAGGTACTTACTAACTCCCAAAAGTCCACGATGCTTCCTCTTCGCCTAGGGTGGCCAACGCCGCGCCGTTCCTTTCTTCCTTTGTCAGAATCCCCGGTCTATCGACTCTATTTTAAGGGGAGGACGATCAATCCGTCGACGACTATTATTGGAGGAAAAGGAAAAATGACAAAATTTAAGACACAAACTTAAAACTGGCAATGAGAACGAAACTCAGGAGGACTCACAAAGGCAGTCGCCATATCGAATACAGTGTTTTTTCTTAGCGGGAGTCATACCTCGCCCATCGAGAGTTAAAAAAGAGAGGGATTTTTTGGCGGAAGCTTGAGGGCCATCGATTGTTTAAATTAAAGTTATGGAATTCAAACGAACAACTTTTGTAACTAATTTAGAAAACAAATTTAAACCTGACTATATAAACATGAACTATACAAAATTACCATAAAATTAATGATTAAGACTGAACATCCCGCCCAGCCGCTGAATCTGCTAGTCTGATTCAGCGAACTCTTCAAATGGCAACGGAATTAGTTTCACCGCAGGTCGTCTGTACTCCCTTATAATGATTTTTCCGTTTTCGTGGGACGGCGATTTAACAGTCGCTACTCTTACGACCCCGTCTTTGCCCGGGAAGATCTGAGTAACTCTGGCGAGTTTCCAGCTCAATGGAGGAAGATTATCTTCTTTTTGTAGTACCATCATTCCAACCTTGATTTTAACAGCCGACTTGGTCCATTTTGGCCTGTTTTGAAGTGTAGTCAAATAATCCGAGTGCCATCGCTTCCAAAAAGTTTGATGGATTTGTTGCATGATTCGCCATCTTTTAACTTGGTTTGGAGGCTGATCAATCATATTTTTCTCCGGCAATGATAATAATGGGCCCATGATCAGGAAATGTCCCGGAGTTAATGTTTCAAAATGAGTTCTGTCTTAACAACGTTTCATTAAACGACCCAAATAAAACTGATTTATTTTTAAACAATAATTGAATCATGTGGATCTAGCATCAGCTAGATCCCTATACATTTCCCCTCCTTCAATAGTGGCGAAGAAGGGGGGGGGGTTAATTAAGACTTCGGAATCTTCGACCACTTCTTGTATGTCCGGTGGTGTCCTCTGGTTCGAACGGCTCGTTGACTTCCACCGGCTCCATTTCTGCTTCTGCTTCCACTTCTTCCCACCATGGCAAACGAATAGGAGGAAGAGGATCATCAGGTGTCCCAGCTGACATCCCTAAATTTAGCGGTCGTTGTGATGGTTCGAAATTCTTCGTGTTGCCGCGGAAAATAAGACAAGGGTCACAATCGTCATCAAATTTTTGGGATCGATGAGGAACTTCGATGGATTTTTGTTTCTTGATGTCATCACATCTTTTCGGTCGCAAATAATTCGTTGGTATCAAGTTGACACGGTTCCTGGTCACTATTCCGGTTTCGGTTCCGACCTGATAACGCCGCGGTGCTTCCGTACTTTTTGTCCGTACTGTACCAAATCTTTTCATATCCGTTATGAAAACGTGTTCCCCTTCTTTTAAATCTCTTAAGGGGCGAGCTGCGTGCCTCTTATCAAACCTCCGTTTCTGAACCTGCTTGGCTTTTTCATCAATATCTCTGAATTTATTTAAATCTGGCCACCTAGGCTTGAGAGACGACGGATCTATCGGTAGAACCCCACGAAGTTTTCGCCCCATTAAAAGTTCAGAAGGCGAATATGAACCTATCTGCGGTGTGGATCGGTAGGCCAGAAGTGCAAGTTGTAAATCCTGTGATTTTTCAATTAAATTGTTTGCTATCCGGACCATGGACTCAGCAAATCCATTTCCTTGATAGTGTTTTGGACTTCCGGGAATGATTTTAAACCCAAGTTCTCTACTGAATTGTCTCATTTGAAAAGAATTTAAATTCGATCCTGCATCGCAACGAATTGATTCAGGGACGCCAAAATGTGCAAAAAGTTTTTTTAAGTACTCAATTATTTCAGAAGACTGCAAACTGCGAGGAAAAGGGCAAACATCTATGTACCTGGAGAAAAAATCACCTACGACCAAATGCCACTCTCCTTTTGCTTTGAAGAAGTCCATGGCAATGCGTTCCCAAGGCCTACTAGGTTGAGCTGACGGTATCAACGGCTCTGGACGTTGATTACGATGAGATACACAGTTTTGGCATGTTGCAACTTTCTCACGAATATACTGCGAAATTGATGGCCACCAAACGCATTGTTTGGCACGTTCTATGCATTTATTTTCACCCCCATGAGCGGCGTGTAATCTGTCAAACATCACGGCACGTAGCTTGTATGGGATCACTAAGCGATTTTTATACTGGATTATGTCGTCCTTTACCCATAGGTCATTTTTAAACTTCCAAAATTGAGCTACCCTTGTGTCACGGACCGTTGGCCACCCTTCCGTAATAAATTTCCTCAGAATATCAAACAAGGGGTCCGCAAATTGAGCCTCCAATACCTCTTTGAACCGAACGTCGCTAACGTTGGCTGAAAAGACTTGATCAACAAACAGTTCTGTCATCTGGTCTTCAAGAATGTCGGTATTTTTAAAGGAAGAAGAAGAAGCTGGAGATCTTGATAGAGTGTCAGGAGTATAAAATTCCTTCCCCGAAACGTGTTCAACTCGAAAATCGAATTTTAACAAACGCATTCTAAACCGTTGAATTCGAGCACTTAAATCAATAAGGGGTTTCTTTCCGAGCAGGGTGACTAAAGGTTTGTTATCTGTTCGTAAAATAAATGTAGTGCCTATTAAAAGGTCTTTGAACTTTTCGCACGCCCAAGTCAAAGCCAAGGCTTCTCCTTCCAAGTTGGAATAGCGTTTCTCTGTCTCCGTTAAGCCCCGGGACGCGAACTGTACTGGTTGCCAGCCGCCTGGGCGAGTTTCTTGCTCCAAGACAGCCCCCAATCCCTGCAAACTTGAATCGGCGGAAACTCTTATAGGTCTAGTGGGATTGTAAAAAACTAAAACTGGCTCGCTGGACAACATGCTAATTATCCTGGCGAAAGCTTCTTGTTGACTTTTATCCCAGACCCAATCGTTTTCATGCTTCAGTAAATTCCTTAAAGGCTCCGTCGCCTCAGCCAATTTGGCTAAAATGAGTAAATTTAACGTAAATTTAAAAGGAGTAAAATTTAACGTGATAGTTTACCATACCTAAGAACCTTCGTAATTGGGGAATGTCTGTTGGAGGAGGTAATTGTTTGATTGCTTCCAATTTTCTTCTATCGGGTTGGATCCCTCTATCTGAAATGATGTGACCTAGGAATGTAACCTCTTGGACCCCAAACATGCATTTATCTTCATTCAACGTGACTCCCTCTGCTACCAACCTATTGAGCACTTGATGTAACCGATCATTGTGTTCTTCGAGAGTGTGGCCATAAATGAGGGAATCATCCAACAGGGTAACTACTCCAGGGATACCTGAGAGAATCTTGGTCATCGTGCGATGATACACCTCTGGTGCACAGCAGATACCCATCGGAAGACGGTTAAAAACAAATCGCCCGTAAGGCGTGAGAAAAGATGTCAATTTTTGTGATTTTGGATCTAGAAGAATTTGGAAATAGCCGCTTCTACAATCTATTTTCGAAAAATACTGAGCTCCCGAAAGTTGATTCAGAATTTCGTTCACCCCAGGCAAAGCTACTCTTTCCCTTTTATTGGCCTTATTGAGTTCCGAATAGTCCACGCAAATTCGGACTTCTTTATTGCCCTGCTTCGGTACGACTACCATCCCTGCAACCCAGTCCGTTGGTTCTTCTATTCGAGAGATAATCCCATGATCCTCCATTCTTTGCAACTCTTGTTCGGTCTTGTCCCTAAGCTGTACAGGGATTCTACGAGGCGTGTTGATAGCCACCGGTCTGGCCCCTTCTTTTAGACTTATTGTATAACTGTAACGCATAACTCCTATACCATGAAAAATGGATGGGTATAACTGTTTTAAATTATACTTCCGGTCAGAAACAGCTGCTTCGTCAACCCTCTTAACTATTTGTAGCTTTTCAATTGCTGGACGGCCCAATAAGGGTTTTTGGACTTCACTCTTCAGAACGTAAATGTCTTCAAAACTGCACCTATGCTTGTAACTAATTGGGGCTTTAAAAATTCCGATGATGTCTAATTTATTCTTCCCGGGACCATACAACAAGCTCTTCTGTTTCAAAAGGCGAAATTTAGATTTGAATTTTCTATTGTACAAGTTTTCCGAAATAATTGTGACATCTGCCCACCGTGACGTTCCCACCGTGTGCGCCACCTCGCCCAATTCGGGGAATCAAAATTGATATGTGGAGGTGGAGCAGCGGCGTTAGGCCTGAAAATTTGCTGTCCAACAGCAGTTTGATCAACGATGTTCAGACCTGCCACATTGCGCGCGGATTCATCGCTTGGCACCATGTTTCAAAATGAGTTCTGTCTTAACAACGTTTCATTAAACGACCCAAATAAAACTGATTTATTTTTAAACAATAATTGAATCATGTGGATCTAGCATCAGCTAGATCCCTATACAGTTAAGGCGTCAAAATTGTCCGGATCTTCGGATATTGGAGTCAGAGAACGTGAATTGAGACAAGCCTCTACGCGAGCCAGTATCGTAGCCAGTTCCTCGAAAGTTAAGGTCACGCTTCCCACAATCCTGTGTAAATGTGTTTTCATGGATTTTACTAGGGCTTCCCATAGTCCCCCAAAATGTGGCGCATAAGGTGGAGAAAATTCCCATCTTATTCCTCTCGAAGCGCATACATCATGTATTTTGTCGGATTTGAGTGTCACGGCGATCAGACGACGTATTTCTTTGTCGGCACCCACGAAGTTCTTTCCATTATCCGACATTATTAATGTAGGAAGTCCTCTTCTTGACACAAATCGGTGCAAGCATGCTAAAAAAAGCCTCGGTGGACAAGTCTGAAACAGGCTCAAGGTGAGCGGCTTTTGTGGCCATGCAGACAAATACCGCGATATAGGCCTTTTTGTTTGGGTGCCCTCTTTAAATTGGACGACTTGATCCAAAGGGGACCCGCAGAATCCACGCCGACGTTGCTGAAAGGTCTAGCTTCTCTAAACCTCACGGCGGGTAAATCTCCCATGGGTGGGGTATTTTTACCGGGCTTTGCCTTGAAACAGGCCATACATTTGAATACTATAGAACGTATCATTCTCCTAGCGCATAAGATCCAGTATCTTCTTAACAGAATGCTATGGAGTGCTAAAGGTCCCAAGTGTCCGAATTCGGTGTGATAAAATCTAATTATCAACTCAGTAAGCTGAGACTTGCTCGGGAGTAGCAACGGATGTTTAGCGTCATAATCCAGTAGGGATTCTTTAATCCTTCCTCCGACTCTTATGACATTAGGATCGACAAATGGACGAATCCTTTGTAAGTGTTTGGGAAGAATTTTCCCGGATTTTATTTTCGACAGTTCGTCTTGGAACTCCAAATGTTGGACGCGACGAATCCAAAATTGAAGAGCTCGTTTAAGCTCGTGTGTCTTCAATGGCCTTTTTTCTCTTTTAACGGATGGAGTACAAATCCTAAAGCAGTAGGCAGTAACGCGCTGTAAATGCAGAAGGGACGAAGAACGAGTTAGCAGATTATCGATTGACGACGTCGCGACTAAGAGCGTAGTTTTATTTTTTGGAGCTTCCTCTTCTAGCATCGCTGGATCCGGTGGAGTCAAGATACTGATGCGGCTCTGGCCAATTTTCTTCATTTTGTACTAGCCACTTAGGCCCCTGTAACCAAAATTCGCTACCTTTAAGCTCGTGAGGCATCATTCCCCTTGATGCTAAATCCGCCGGATTTTCTTCGGTTGATATGTGGTTCCACCATTCCTTTTTTGTGGACTCTTGTATTGCGTCGACTCTATTGGCGACAAACGTTTTCCATTGGTCTGGCGTTGATCTAATCCAGTGAAGAGTCACCGATGAATCTGTCCAACAACAAATTCTTGTTATCTGAATTAGTGGCCTCAAAATCTGCAATATAGAAAACATCACTCGAGAGAGTAAGCATGCCGACATTAATTCAAGTCGCGGTAGAGTAATTGTTCTCTTGATAGGCGGTAACTTGGTTTTTGCGATTAAAATGCTAGACGTCGAATCACACGGTCTCAGGGTAACCAAATAAACTACGCACCCATACCCTTTCGTAGAAGCGTCTGAAAAACCGTGAACCACAAAAGTAGGCTTCTCATTTAAACCTTGGATAGGTCGGGGAATTTTTAGTTCTTCGCCACGTTTCAGTTCACGTTTGTACCGACACCAAAAAAGAGCAATTCTGTCGGGGACCTTCTCGTCCCAATTTAGACCCATACTCCATAGCTCTTTCAAAATTTGTTTTCCAATTAGTATGACAGGCCCCAACCACCCTAACGGATCATATATTCTGGCGAGGTCAGATAGTACCCCTCTTTTTGACAGTTGGCTGTCCACTTCGCTAACTTTGTAGGTGAATGTGTCAGTCTGAGGGTCCCACATCAACCCTAAAACTTTCAAAAAGGGCGTGTCCTGGTCAAATCTACACCAGCTGATTGGCCTTAAGTCTTCATCTGGGATGTCTTTCAAAGCCTCTCGATAATTAGACGCCCATTTCCGCATCTTAAAGCCACCTTTATTTAACAGAGCTGATAATTCTTGTCGGAGGGATTGTGCTTCCGCGATAGAATCGCAGGATGTTAATAGGTCATCGACATAAATTTGGGCATTCAAAGCTCTTGAGGCATGGGGAAACTGCTCCCCTTCGTCCTCCACCAACTGTTGTACTGTTCTAATCGCCAGATAAGGTGAACATTTAATTCCAAAGGTGACCGTTTGTAGTTCCAATTCTTGAGTCGGTTGATCTTTCGAAGGTCTCCACAACAGCCGTTGAAATCGTCTATGCTCTTCATTAATTTTGATTTGCAGGAACATTTGTTTAATATCCCCAACTAATGCTACAGGGAACATCCGAAATCCAATTAATACGGCTACCACGTCTTTTTGAAGTTTTAGCCCACTCATTAGGCAGTCATTTAAAGACCTCCCGTTAGAGCTCCGAGAGGAAGCGTCATAGACTACACGAATTTCAGATGACTCTCCTTCCTTTTTTACGGCGTGATGAGGCAAATAATAAGCCGAAGAACTCTCGTCCGGTAAATTTTCAGCTATTTTGATGACACCGTTATCTTGTAACTGTTGAATGTTGGCACAATATTCGTTTTGAAAAGACGGTTCTCTTGCGAATCTTCTTTCTAGAGCATGGAGACGTTCAAGAGCTCTTTTTTTAGACTCGCCCAATTCTGGCTCATTTTTCTTAAACAACAATGGAACTGAATAACGTCCATCAGCGAGACGACGATGATATGATCTGAAGATATTCTCGGCTAACAGCTCTTCTGGGGAGTGAAACCTTTTAACGGGAAAGTTTTCAATTTCCCAAAAAGAATGAACCATTTGTTCTAGTGATACGTTCAAAACGACAGGAGGGGGGTTGAAGTCCACAGTGGTGAGAGCGCAACTTGGTGACGAAACTGCCCCGACAGGTCCAAAGATAACCCATCCCAACGTTGTCTCTAGAGCCATGGGCGTACCGGGTTCTCCCTTCAGGGAACCTGGTCGAACGAGAAAATGTAAAATGTCTGCGCCCAAAAGAATGTCGATCGGACGAGCGACTCCGAACGAAGGGTCAGCTAAGTTCAAATCAAGTACATGTTCCCAAGTATTCGAAGTTACAGCCGGTAAATTTCCGGTAATTTCCTCCACGACGTAAGCAGAAACGTCGTATATTGGCTTTGATTTTCCTGCGGGAGAAAATTTTAAATCAACAATTTTTGTAATAGGGTGCACCATGTTAGCTAGTCCTCGAATTGGAGTTTGAACCGCACTGAACGGGAGATCGCATGTGGTGGTTAGGTTGGCTGTTATCAGTGAACACTGGCTCCCCGTGTCCAGAACGGCTCGAGCAACTGAACGCTCTCCTTGGCGGTTGAACACTGTAATGAGCGCGGTGGGTAAAAACACCAATGAATTGGAGCAGTCATTCCTTAGGTGTAGGGCAGAGCTTCCCTTTGAATGGTGAGGGGGGGCTGCTGGAGCGCTAAAATACCCCTTTTTGTCCTAGGACCGCTCTGTTAATTCGGTTGACCGCCCATGAAAATGTAAAAGTGTGTGGTGATTTCCTTTAAATACCGAACAACAATTGCTGCTGGAACACTTAGACGAGGCGTGACTACCCGATAGACAGACGACACAAGCCCTAATTCGCTTGATGGCGTGAAACCTTTCTCGGGACTGTAGTTCTAAAAATTTACGACATTCCTCAATTTTATGGTTTTGTTTGCACAAAGGCAAGAAATAGTCTGTTCCGAAGTCAGCAAAACCTTTTTTGGCGAAGATCTCCACCTGTTAGCTTCTTGGTTCGGTATCTTAATCTGAACTGGGGTTCTTTTTCCGTAAATTTCCGCAGCCTGGACGCTCTTAGCCCGTTTTTCTAGAAAACTCAACAATTCAGCAAATGTGGGCTCGTTGTTCTCAACCGAATTCTCAAATAACTCCCTTGTCGCATCGTCAACCTTCTTTAGAATAAGATCAATTAAAATAAAACTCCAGCTTTCGACCGGGTGCCCCAAGGACTTGAGGGCGTCGAGATTTGATGAAACACTTAGAACCAGGTCCGACAGTTGGGACGTTTTGAACACCACTGGGTGCTTGACAATATTATTCCAGTAACGTGTGGAAATCAGACGTTTATCGTCGTAGGTTTTTAGCAGGATTTGCCAAGCAATTTCAAGATTTTCCGGGCACAACGTCAAGCGTTGTATTTTTAGTAACGGTTCACCGGAAAGTGAGCTTCTTAAGTAATGTAATTTCATTATAGGGGATAAATGTGTATTTCCCATGATTAGTGACAAAAACAGCGACTTAAAATTTAACCAATTGTCGTCTTTAGAGTTACTGAAACACGGAACGTCGATGCTTGGAAGGCGGACAGAAGAAGCCGACGAAGAGTGATGAATGTTCGATAAGGGTTGGGAAACAGCGGCGTCATCATCTAGTACCAGAGCGTCAGTGCGACCTATGTCGGCTACGAGCATTTCGGCTGTATTGACTTGAGCCACTTCTTTATCGGTAGCCTCTTCACAAGACATCAAGTCCGAGTGACTTGAAGTGGACGAGCGTGAACCCCTTGTCCCGTTTCGGAGGGCTGCTTCTGCTTTGAAGACGAGGGTAAGATAATGCTCGCACTCTGTCATGATGACACTATCCGAAATACCTTCGGGGCGGTGATCTCTACCGAACAGCTCTAAGAATAAATTTTCTAAGACCTTTTTGTTTTCTACTATTTCAGAAATTTCGATTAAATGCGGCTCCTCTAATTCTCCAACAGACATTAAAGTTTCTGAACGCGCTGTTACTAATTTAGTTCTCATGTAATCTATTTTAAACCTCGCTTCAGGAGTTGAATGGGCCATTTTACCAGAGTAAACACTTGAATTAGATAAAACTAAAATAAACGCTTAAAATCAGCTAAAGTTGAACGTAAACAGAACGTAAGAACTAGTAAAGAACTATATCAAGAACGATATTACAATTAATGAACGAAATTTTACAAACTACCGCCAAATAGCTAAATGATTCGTGACGTCAGAGAATGAACAAAGAACTGTTCGTTGACTAGCGCGAGGAGAGTAACCCCCTTTTCCGCGAAGTGGCCAGAAAAATCACGGCGTTTAACCTTATGATAAAGTAAATCTGAGTCGAAATTTATGCACTAAACTACTTATGGGTAAAAATATCCGTACACGGAGGACCAAATGTTATTTACATATTTATTTTAATTAAAGAATGGAAAAACGTAGAATATGGTTTATTTTTTATGAAATATAAAAAGGGAATTATTTACAATCCGGTTTTGAACTGTACGTCGCCGGAACTAGCCCTCAAGCTATTAATAATAGGAAAATTAGGCTGGTGGAAGCAGAAAAGGGAGGATATAATCGGGCGAGGTACTTACTAACTCCCCAAAGTCCACGATGCTTCCTCTTCGCCTAGGGTGGCCAACGCCGCGCCGTTCCTTTCTTCCTTTGTCAGAATCCCCGGTCTATCGACTCTATTTTAAGGAGAGGACGATCAATCCGTCGACGACTATTATTGGAGGAAAAGGAAAAATGACAAAATTTAAGACACAAACTTAAAACTGGCAATGAGAACGAAACTCAGGAGGACTCACAAAGGCAGTCGCCATATCGAATACAGTTTTTTTTCTTAGCGGGAGTCATACCTCGCCCATCGAGAGTTAAAAAAGAGAGGGATTTTTTGGCGGAAGCTTGAGGGCCATCGATTGTTTAAATTAAAGTTATGGAATTCAAACGAACAACTTTTGTAACTAATTTAGAAAACAAATTTAAACCTCACTATATAAACATGAACTATACAAAATTACCATAAAATTAACGATTAAGACTGAACAACGATTATTAATTATTTTCACAATCAAATCAAAAAACAGTTCGCGAGGGAAGAGAAAAAAGGTAGTTCAGAAAAAAAAGGGAAAAACATGTGTGTCGCCTTTTTCTTTTTTAAGATGGGCTTTTGTTTTAATGTTTTCTGGCGGTCCTCAACATTCTCCCACCTAAGTTAAACAAAGTTCACGACTTTAACTTAAAGTAAAACATTTAAAACGACACAACGCAACAAATGGCACGTGAAACATGAAAGCAATAATTTGCGCATGCTGAATACTTGTCCAGGAGTCCAACTTCATAAGTCCAGTCGCACCGGAGGCCGGACTTTACATACATCCGCATTTTTAGAACCGTCGAACAAGATTCCGGAGCCGGCATCGTCTGTTACGGGATCAGTGTCGGTGTCCAGCGATGGAGCAGGTTGTGTTGGAGTGTCCTCTGAAGGTTGTCGGCTGGATATTTCGAGGAGGTACACTCTTTGGATAGGACGTAAAATTTCACCCGTTTTCGTTAGAACCTTCACCAGACGCACCCTTCTGTCACTTCCCGGAAATAATTCAATAACTCGTCCCAACGGCCACTCGATTCTTTTTTTGTTATCGCTTCCGACCAACACAAGGTCACCAGTCTTGACTTCTCTCGATTTCGATGACGAACTATGGTCTTTGGCTGGTCTAAGAAGACCGAGATACTCCAACCGAAACCTGTACCTTATTCGTCGTCTAAGGCTCTTTCCGTCCACGGCGTCAAGATCTGGTACTCCTTCCGACGACGCCTCCAACAAAAATAACTTTGGCGTCAATGGCATTAAATCTTGAGGATCTTCCGAGAGATACGTCAGTGGTCGCGAATTGACGATGGCCTTCACCTCACATAAAAGTGTATCAAATTCCTCCCTCGTAAGGCAGGCTTTTCCCAAAGCCCGTTTCAGCAAGTCTTTGATAGTTCTCACCATCCTCTCCCAAACCCCCCCCCCCACCACGACGCTGTTGGGGGGTTGAATCGCCACACGATGCGCTCAACATTTCAAATATTACATAAATTAGTCCGATCCAATTCTTGTAGTGCGTTGAACGCTCCACGGAAGTTTGTGCCGTGGTCACACATTACGACTGAGGGTCGACCTCTACGAGCCACGAAACGTCGAAAAGACATCAAGAACGCTTCTGTCGATAAAGAATCCACCAGTTCCAGATGTACGGCTCTTATAACGGCGCAGGTAAATATGCATACCCAAGACTTGCATCCTGAGCGCAAGTAAATGGGACCGCAAAGGTCGATTCCAACCACCTCGAATGGACGTGCGTCTCTCACTCTGTATCTTGGTAACGCTGGTTCTTCCATTTGACAACTACGACTGGAGTGTCTTTGACACCTGACACATTCCTTTACGATCTTCCTAGTTATTTTCCTTGAACCGATGACCCAATATTTTTCTCGTAGAAATGCCATGAGCCCCTGTGACCCAACGTGTATATTCTTCAAGTGCATTTCTTTTATCATCAAGGACACTACTGGACTGTCCTTGGAGAGGATGACATGTGTCAGAAACGTATTTGCATCAGGACGGTTAGTCAACCGCGTTCTAAATCGTATCAACCCGTACTCGTCAACAAAAGGATTGAAATTCGAGATTTTTGTGTCGTCGATTCCGGTGAATTCACTTTTTTGCGTCATGATCCAGATGCACGTCTCAGCCTGATCCAAATCATTTTTAGAGAGCTCCCCGACGATCTTATTATTCTTCGTCCGACAGTTGATTGAAAATCGCCTAACCCAAGCTACGAGTCGGACGATCCTAGAAAAACTCGAAAACTTCCTACAAAATTCGTCGATCCCAATTCCGTCGATATTGGTCGTTAAGACCACTGCTTTGCGTCGTTCTTTGACGATCTCTTCCTCTTGGTACGACACTATGGATTTGGGCCACTCATTTTCTGGTTGACGTAACCACGCGGGTCCCTCCCACCATCGGGATGCAACTAGTTCCTTTGGCGTACAGCCTCTTGTGGGCAGGTCAGCAGGATTTGATTCGCCCACCACGTGTCTCCATTTTTCAACGGGAGTTAGTTTTCGAATCTCTTCTACTCGATTCCGTACAAAGACGTTCCATGGCTCTTTTCACTGAACCCACGCAAGGACGGTAGTAGAATCTGACCACAGGTGTACGTCGTCGACGTTCAAAGTTAATGCTTCCTTTACGGTGCTAAAATGTCTGGCCCCAATAGTAGCACCTAAAAGTTCCAATCGAGGGATTGTTATATCTCGCGACGGACTAACCCGTGTTCTAGCTGCTAACAGACTGACTTTGACACTAGTGGCTTTTTCGACTCTTGCAAAAATTACAGCGGCGTACGCTACTGTACTGCCGATGAAGAGCGTACCAAAGCCAATGAAGAAAGAGGTGGACGAGGAGCGGAGGCCCCCTCCAAAAAACCCCGGGCCGGGGATAGACCAAACCCCTCACACAGGCGCACTTGAAGCGAAACAGAGTCGAACCCTTTTCATCGAGAGGTCCGCCGGGTCTTCTGAGTCACCCACTGGCGGGGCCTGTCAAAGACGTCTTTCGCGTGAGGCGGAAGGCCTCCACTGCTCTTGTTTAGAGGGGGAACGAGTGTGAGGGAGTGAGAGTTGAAAAACACGCGCCTGGCTCCGAGCCCTCGCTTCAATTTCCCTTCTCACTCTAGTTTTTCAGTCTATCTCCGTCGCTATGACGTCTCTTCGCCAAGAAGATAACTATAGACATACAGAGGGCTGGGCCCCCGGAAAAGAAGAAGCGGGTATAGTTCGTTCGGAAGGAGCCACCGCCCTTATGAGGCCACCTCCGCTCTTAACTGACCGTAACGAAAAGCCAAATATAAAACTCTGCCCAAGGAAGTCGTGATTTTTTTCTTTTCAAACAATCTGAAGACCTCAGTAAGACTATGGGTGTACGGTGGGGAGGGGTAATCTCCATAATCAAGCAGTTCGTCGCATTGTTTAGTACAAACAAGAGGAACTATCGAACAAGGAATATTTTAATAGCGTTTCTATGAAGTTTTAATCACGCTCAATGAACGCAATCCTTCGAATGAATAACGTCATACTTCGATGAATCTTCTAGTCTCGAAGATAAAATAAACAAATAAAATTCAACGAATCACCAATTGCACGCAGAAGCTCTGAAAGCGTCACGTTTTCCCAACGATTTGAAAATGTGTACAATTCAAAATATTCAACGATTATTTCAGTTTGTTTGTCGATAAAATTATCAAATTGCGGCGTCACTTCTGCGTAAAAAGTCGGTAAAACTCTTTGGGTACCTACCTAGTTTTCTATAAGGAATTTGTGACGGCATCACAACGCAAGTCGGAAAATATAACAATTTGTCCTCCAGAAACTGACAGTTTTCCTTTAGACACTCATCCCTCTAACTCAATTCTAACACCAGGATGGGTCCCGAAAGGGTAAATTCAACCAAAAAATTGTTAATTCTGTTCAACAAATAGGAACTTTCACAGAAATAACCAATTTCTTTTGAAAAACTATAATTATCCTGTCCAGAAGGCAGATGCTGGGAATTTCACCACAGGAGGGATTCAGGGAAAAATTACCATTTCTTAGGGTTCCATAAACCCCTGAACCTGGTGAATCGAGGGCCAATTTCAAGACTTTAAGACAGAAAATTCCGCTGACAAGCCAATTTCGGTGCAAAACCTGAAGGTTTTAGTCCGAGGAAAGTCTAAGGATGCACCGACAGCTAGCCAGCTGCTTCAGTGTTTGAGAAGTTAATTTTTTAAAGGTGAAATTGACAAGCATTTGAGCTATGCGAACTTATAGACGCTGGTTGGCCCTGGGCCCTGACTCATCGGTTTATGTGTGGTGGGTAGTTTCGTGGCAACCACAAAAAGAGGTTCTTTGTGGTTCGAGCGTCTTTTTTTCGTGGTTGGAGTTCTATCGTGGCGGGGGAGTGCGACACGGGAGGCGGCGAAATGTATTCTCACCTCCTCCTCAATTATCCTATTCGCCTAATTTATTGAATAATACACAAGCACTTTTCCAACTTCATAGTTCGTCCTGATACCTGATCAGCTTTACCTTTCCCTCACATTTTTAACCTTTCTTTCGTTATTCGCCCCCACCCCATTACCATTTTTCCCATCTCTATATTATGGAGGTGTCTGAGGTGACGGTCAAACTGCATAAAACCATCACGCCTGTATCGCGTGGTTGCGGGCCTTATTTCCCGGCCCGTCAGTGAGGCACATCGTGGCAACGCGCCCTCTAGGGCATAAAGCCAGGGGCAGGAAGAAGGCACAATCATGGGGTCATATTCATCAGAAACACCGGGGAAAATGCCACAAACGTGGTTGCTACGACGGGATAAAGTTATTTCTTATTCGGAGTCCTTGGATCCCGTTTGCGGCACTTTTCCCCCGACCGGTCGGTCCTTTTTGTGGTTTGAAGTCTTTTGCGAACGGAGTGTTTTTTGCTTTGAGGTTTTCTGTAATTGGAGCTTTTTGTGGTATTGTGGTTGGAGCAAAAGACGTGGATAGAATATTAGGGTCCAGGGATGGAACCTTTCAAAGACACCGCCCCCCCCCCCTTCAAGAGTATAAATATCTCGCTATAGTGCCAAATATTTTAAATCACTGCAAAAGAGGCCCAACCACAGCAAATCTCAAAAACACAACAAAGCTTCAAGCACAGCAAATCTCCAACCACGAAAACCTTAATCACAGTATAACGCTCCAACCACAGCTAGGGTGACCAGGCGTCCTACGTTTCCCAGTCATGTCCTACTTTTTAGAGCGTTCGGGGACGAACGGGCTCATTTTTTCAGGTGTCCAGGGAGAGGTCAAAAGTGTCCTCTTGTTTGTCTTATTTTTTCGACTTAACTTATAACGTCTGGTGGGTCTGAAGCTTCGAACAAAGCTGTGGGGCTTGGCCGAAACTTCTTCTGTCTAGTTTTAGCTATCACGGTTCTTATCCGTCACGTTCTCAGGAAGATGTTCCATAACCAAATGTTTCAAATTTGGCACCAATGTCACGGAATTTGTAATTTTCTATCCCAAATTTCGTAGATTTTCAAGCTTTTAAAAATGAATTTCGTGGGGTTCGCCAATTAAAAAACCAATTTTCGTAAGTTTTCCTCTTTCATAAACAATTTATGCGGAATTTCGTGGGCTTGGCTCGTTTAGCCCAAATCAAGAATCAATTTGCTTGATCAGAACCCAAATTTCGTGGCTTCAGCTGTTTAGAAGATCAGTTTTGCAGGTACGGTTAATTTAGGACTAATTTGGATGAAAACTAACTTTGGAACAACAAATTATATGTTTTCGCGCTACTGTGGCTAAAATGTCATTTTAGCCACTGTTTTGGAGAGAAAACAGCTGTCTAAAGTTGCATTTTAGCCACTGTTTTGAGAGTAAGCAAAACTGAGGTTATTAGATTGTTTCACCGCGGCTTTCTCAGCCTTTTCATTTCTCAGTGAGTGAGATCTGAGGTGTCGACGTCATGAAAGGTGTTCGCGACGATGGAGGAATTCGTCCTTCACTTTTTTGTCACTGTCCCAATGGGCGAAGGACGAGTTCGCAACTTTCTGCTAAAAAGTCGTCTGGCAACGCACGAAAAATAGCGTACACAACTCGTGGAAAAGTGGATTTTACCTGCTCGTGTTTTTTTAGGGAACGTACGTTCACTAAAAAAAACTCGCAGGTAAAATCACACATTATCCACTCGTTGCATAATATACTGTACTTGGCGTTTTCGTCCTACAGTTTTGTATTCAAGTATTTTCAACTCAGGACCTTAAAAATCCAATTTAACGGACTTGTGAAATTTCCTGCCTCAATTTTGCGGATTTTCACGCTTTTAAAAACCAAATTTCGTGAGGTTTTACTCTTATAAAACCAGTTTCGCAGGTGAATTAGCTAATTCGAAAAATTAATTCAATTCTTTCAAAAACCTAATTCCCGAATTCGGCTTTATCATGCGAAACCCTTAGGACCTTAGAAATCCCAAGTTTTAAGGATTTTCGCTCTTTCAAACCGAAATTTTGCAGATTTAGCTTTTTTAAACCGAGTGATTAACAATTTTAACATTGAACTGAGTTTTTTAAGCGTCCTACTGTTGTGTCCTACATTTTGTCACAAGCGTCCTACTTTTGTCCTACTTTATCGTGTCAGGCGTCCTCGGAAACTACCGTTACATCTGGTCACCCTAACCAAAGCGAAGCTCCAAGCCCCAACAAACCCCGAAACCACGGCAAAGCACCAAACCACAGCACAACTTCTAACCACAGCAAAGCTTCTGACCACCACAACAAAGCTCGAAACCACAGTACAGCTACAAACCGCTGTGATATCCAAATCGAACATGAAGAAGGCTCAACCACTGGGCAAAGCTCAAAACTACAACATATACCTCCAAATCACAACAAAGTTCCAAACCACAGCCAAGTACCATCCACAAAAAGTTGTCGTTTGGGGTTTTTGGGTGATAGGAGGTTTTTTGGTGGGTTTCACTTTTTTATGACTGGAACTATTTGTGGTTGGAGGATACAAAAAAAGGTACAACCATAAAAAACCTCTTCAGACCGGAAGAAGTCTCGTCTCGTCTCACAAAATGTCTCCACAACTACAAAGAACCTCAAACCACTAAAAAGGGCGAAAAGCCTCCTGACTGAGCTGGCATCGACGAAAACGTGGATTTCAACTCGTTCGCCTCTCTCACCAAAAATCCACCGAGGGATTTCAACTTGAAAAATGGCATCCAACGACTCAAACCATTTATGCAATTTTTTAGCCAATTCTTCATCTAAGGGTTCATCCCATCCGGTATTCCTTTCCCACGACTGTTGGATTAGAAGTTTTGGGGTTAGAAAGGCTGGGCATGTTAAGCCAACAGGATTAAACACTCGTTGTGAAACTGACAAAAGCTTTCTTTTCGTTATACAGGAAACGTCCAAATCCTTGAGACTTGAGCGGCTGACTTTCAGGCTATCATTTTGCCGGTCCTATAGAAGTCCTAAAACTTTGGTTACGTCTTCTGTTCCGTCGGGTTCCTTGTTTAGAGACCAGCTCCATTCTCTAAGGTCGAATTTGCCTTCTGCGAGGGCATCCTTTGCAACTCTAATAAATGTCTCCAGCTCATTAACATTACTTACGCTAACTAAACAATTGTCAACGTAAAAACTGCGGGACAACATTTGGAGAATTTTGATCGGCCAACCTCGATTTTTCGCCACATCTTCCTGTGAACAAAGCTTTAAATGATAAGCGAGAGTGGCTCCCAACAGGAATGGGCTGCAATTCACTCCGAACACTACTCGGGCGTGTCGACAGATCTGGAGGCTCCCATTATCAAGGGGACGAAAAAATCTTAGTAGATCACGATCGTTTTTGTGAACTCCTATTTGAAGAAAGGCCCGACGGATGTCTGCGCTCACCCCTATTTCGTCTTCTCGGAAACGAAGTGGAACCGAAAGGATCAACTCAATCAAGTTTTCTTCACACTCAAGGCAGTCATTGAGAGAGGGCTTGCCCTTTACGCTAGCAGACGCGTCAAAACGGGTCTAACCTTCGTTGTTCCCTCCTCTTTGTATACGGGACGATGTGGGAGGTAATGAGTCACCAAACTAGAGCTTTCGAAAGTGACGTCTTCTATAACTTTCTCATCCAGCCATTCATGGAAAACCGAAACATAGTCGCCCAGTTTGCCATTCAGATTGAGTTTCTCGATCTTTTTATGAGTTCTCTCCCGAGCGAGAGTCTGATTTGTTGGTAGTGGCGGGTGATCTTCACAATGAGGCAGTCTGACTTCATACCGTCCCTCCACGATTCTGATAGTTTTCTCAAAGAAACCTCTAACTTCAGTCAAACGATCCTCCTTGAGAGCAGTTTTAGTAGGGTCGGTTATACCGAGCGTTTCAAGATCCCACAGCCTCTTTACGTCTCCTGAGTGTACTAAACTTGTCGTTACTAATGACGCCATGCTACTAGTCGTGTGGTGCCTACCGATGAGAGTCCACCCTAGGTGAGTTTTCAAGGCGACCATGCCGTTGGGCAGCGCAAGTTTTTCTCCAGTGACAAGTTTTCCGTAGGTATCGGCCCCTATCAAAACGTCGATCGGTCCATCTTTCACATCGTGCAATACGATTCCAGCTGCCGACAATGTTTCTTTGAAGTCTTCCGTGGCAACCGGTTCAAGGTCATGGCATATGACTTTCTGATGGAGAACTTCAAAATTGCAAGGAAAAGTTCCATCTAAGTCGACACATCGAAGTTGGAAGACTTGATGTTCAACAGGTCGAGTTTCGTGGCCTCCAAACAGTGCGTGTATCATTGTCTCTCGACGCAGGACTTTAAGGCCGAGATCTTTTGCAACGCTTTCGGAGACATAACTTCGTTGAGAGCCAGAATCTAGCAAAGCCCTGACCCTTTTCTGTTTCTTTTCTCCATTGACCACAATCGGATGATGCACAAAAGGAGGTGAGAGTTTTTTCGATCACCTTCTCGTCTTTACTCTTCGATGAAGAACCGTTTCCGGTTTCGGTCTCTGGGCACATCAGGGGTTGATGTCAACTTTCGGCACTTCAGGCAACTGATATGTGACCTACAATTCCTCCTCATGTGCCCTATTTTCAAGCATTTCAGGCAGGCGCCTCTTTTAAACAGTATCTGAGTCTTTTCGGAAACACTCATCGATTTCGCTCTGTCACACTGCGCTGCTAGGTGAGATCCGTCGCAAAATGGACAACCACTTGTTTGTGTTTTGTTCATCAAACCAGTTGCTGATGCCGTTTCGGTAAGCACATCACATTCTTGGACTTTAGATCGTCCTTTATTTTATTTATTTAAATTACAAATTTTGCCACAATTTTGTCGGCGAATTGGTAAGCACAGATAATCTGACGATGGTCTGAGAGGGACGCCACGCCCAATGGGTGCGGGGGTGGTTTGGACACCCACCCCTCCCGGGACAGTCCGCCATTGCCAGGAAACCATACTTGCCGCTTTTCCCCTTATTTTGAACTGTGGCTGTGATTGAGCAATTTTTGTCTATTTTACCCGCGAATTGGCAATTTTTCCTAAACTTATTGTCAGTCACGAATTCGCGATTTTCATTAACTTCAGCCGCAAATTATATATTTTTTTTTTTTCATTTTTACTTCCATGTTTTAGCTGTCAATGAATGCTTTTCATTGTCTCAAATTCAGCTGGAAATTACCACTTTTGCTCACTGTGATGAGGGATTTTTCTTCATTTTAGTGGCAAACGATCGCTTTTTCTCAATTTCGACCGCGAATTTCACCGATATTTTTGCTCCGAATGATGTAGTCTCGCGTATATTCGAGCGTTTTTGAGGGCGGCTGGACCGCGGCCACTATGAAAAGAGCTCCAGAAACTCTCAATTTCCAAGAATTTCAGGCCTGAAACTCACACTTTACCGGGAATTAGGATCCAAAACTCGCAATCACACGGATATTCAGCCAGCTTGCATCCAATTTCGTGGGTATTGTGTCAGGCTTGGGGGGGTGTTGGAGCCGACGGCTAGCCTGAGTTCCACCATCACAAAAAAAGCGCCCAGAAACTATCTTGAGTTCTACCGCCATAAATAATATGATAATTAATTGAGTTTAGAAGACCGTTTTCTACGGACAATAAATTATGGGATTACTCCCCTCCTCGTGGTACCACCCTAGTCAGAACAGTGAATTCAATGCAGTGGTGGGGGGGCTGAAAATGAAGAAATGAATCTTTAAATTAAATACCTACTATTCTTTACTTGGTTTGAGTTCCGAGAAAAAATTGCTCCCCAGCTGGGATTTGAACCCACGACCTCCTAGTTTCGCGCCAGGTGCTCTAACCAACTGGTCTATCCCGAGAGTCCACGCAAAGAGCGAATCCACCCATTTGGGTCAGTGCATGGCATATGTTACATTTCCTATATATGCCCGGCAATTAGGGAATTAATTGAATTTAGAAGACCCTTTTCTACGGACAATTATGGGATTACTTCCCTCCTCACCGCAACACCCTAGTCACATGAATTCGAGGGAGCGGGGAGGCTGAAAATAAAGAAATTAATTTTTAAATAAAATACCTATGTATCCTTTACTTGTTTTGAGTTCCGAAAAAAGATTGCCTTCTAAACTCAATTAATTCACTAATCGCCTGGCACTGAGAAAAAAAAACAGTTTACAAGGGGCGCCCAAGTATGTTTTCCATTCCCGTATTCACCGACGCTATTACGCTTCAAGACCTTTTTTTTTTTTACTGCAGTTGAACAGCGTTACGCTGCTGGTTCAACATCCTTTTTGAATATTTTGTTTTTGTATTTTAAGTATTCCACGTTTTCCCTTTTGCCTTGGGTGTTGCAGCATCAAGAAGGTGTTGGTTTAATAATTTGTTTTTCTCCCTTTAAACTTGAAGCGACCTAGCCGTGGATGGGAGATTTTACATTGCTGTTGACGTATAAGAAAATGATCTCCTGCGAAGTAAAAATAATGCCCAAAGGCAAAGGGGAAATCCGTCACTTCTGATCTTCCTTTTATTTCCAAACAGGGAAATTGAGGAAAATTTCATATTCAGGCCTCGTCTGATCCTCCCTAATGCAACAAAAATGTTGTCTGTTTCTTCCTTTTGAAGGCGCTCAAGCCTTTCAAAACTAATGAACGTGACGTTCCTGAGAGGTCGGCAGTTCTCTCTCGTTTTGAAGTTGAATGGCTGTGGGTGATTGAGCTGGACGATGGTATATGAAAAGGTGAGGGTGTTATTTCTATTTTTTTCCGATACTGGACTGTGTCATTCATTTTTAGCAAGTAGCTAATTGAAGCCGTTTTGTGAGTTCCAAACTATGTAATTTATTTATTTTTATAAAATGTTGACCCAGTTTTTAAGTTGAACAACTTTGCTGCTATTTAAATTCAGTGCAACCCAAACTCCCGAATAAATCTTACTATTCATACGAAAATTAGCACCCGCCACCCCTGCTACACAAGTTAACGGTCTCCATTGACACAAAACTGATGAATGAAGAGGGACGTTTGATTCGAAAAGGTCTTTCAGAAGCTAAACTTGAATAATTTGATGCTTGTTCAACCTATTTTCATAGCCCTCCTCCCTCACCATGGAAATACTTATTTATTCCGGTTTTATTGAATAATATTAGTACTCTTTCTCCGTCACCTCAAACTCTTCATGCCAATTTATGGCTAGGGGGGGGGGGGGGTTTGACGTGCGGAAATAAACTGAAAAGAAGGATCAAAATATTGGCTGCCAACCTTCGATCGGCTGCTGTATTCTACGGTGAGTTTTCAACTCCTTTAAGTATCCACGTTTTCGCTTTTGCCTTGTGTGTTGATACACCAGAAAAAAAGGAGGCAGCCCTTGGATCCAAACGTTCAAGCTTATCGTTTTTGCGCAAAAATCGAATTTCTTTACTGAAACTTGTTCGATTTTCAAACAGCCTGAGAATAAGAAATAGTAGTACACCTGCTATTTTAGCTCGAAAAACTGATCTTTTCGCCACAAAACCTTTAATGCAGTCAGAGAGTGTGACGAGGAGCGGTATAAAATGTTGAAAACACGATTCGGTACCTCGGTTGACCGTATCCAACCACAGGCAACGGCCAAAAGAGCCTTTGCCACAGGCACAGCTCCAACCACAGGCAAAGGTGCCACTTCCAAGCTCCAACTACATACTAAAGGTCTAACCATCGTTCCACGATAGTAGCCGCAATAATGCCCCAACCATCACAAATGCTCCAACCAAAAAGAAGGTCGTTCGGAGATATTAAAAAGTTTCAGCTTGGGGGATGGACCTGTCAGGCCCATTACCTCCAATCCCCATGCCACCTCAAGTGAAATGGCTTCCAGAGAAAAAAGGGTAGACATGAATACAATTTGTGAAGCTCTAGTCTCCGTTTTGAGGAGCATTACAAGTACTGAAAACAAATCTGAACAGGAACTGATAGTCTGATACATCCCCGGGGTTGGACAACATTCATTATCCCATGTTGACTAATCTTCCGGAAACGGCTGTTGGTTACGTAGGATACACATTCGTTGGCTGACTGCCGTGGATGGGGCTGGAAGGTTCTTTCCAGATGATCTGCAAATACCTGCACTTTTTCCTTTGCGCTCCTATCCCATGTTCCTTCACCAGTTCGAATGGGTGGTATAGGCACTTTTGGCCGCTTGAGGCTTTCCACAGCGAGTATTCTGTGCCTTTTTCTGGTGTCAAGCCTTCGAGGTACGCCGAAAATTCTTCGTTCTTTACATGCCTTATAAGCGCTTTCAGCTGGTTACAAAGCTTGTTCAATTTCATCTTATTTTCTGTTGATCGATTCCTTTGCCATATTTTACGTGCCCGCCTTTTCGCTTGAACCATTTCCCGTACTTCCACAGTATAGCTGGACCACCGCTTGTGATTGGGATTATCACTCGGCGTGCTACTCCAAACCGCCTCTTGTAAGGTGTGCACAAAGTTATGCACCTCTTTCTCTAACTGGGCAGGCGTTTGCAGACTTATTGATAAGTCAACTTTGGCGTTCACAATCTCCTTGAACATCTCCCAATTGGTCCGCCTATTCGTGAGTCTTTCTGTTTCTTCTTTCATTATTATCGATTCACGAGCTGTCATGACTACCGCCGAGTGATCGGGTAACAGGTTTTCGTCGTCCTCAGTGTGTATGTAATTTGATGACAAGCCCTTCACAATGAAAAAATCAATAAGGTCCGGTGTTTTATTCATATCCTTAGGCCAGTAGATCGGTTTTCCTCCTGAATGGAACTCACAGTGCGCTTCTCTTCCAGCCTCAAAAAGTTGTCTTCCTTTCGGATTCTGGATTCTTGATCCCCAGTACTGGTGTTTCGCATTAAACTCACCTCCGATACTAAAGTCATGCCCAAGTCTGTTGAATAGATTAGCGTAGTCCTCTTTTTTCAGCGCATGTCTTGGAGGACAGTATATTGCCGCAACTATCATCTCTCTGTCCTTCATAAAGACACTTATGCGAGCTACTTGCATTGCATCTTCTTCCATCTTTTCTTCCTCGTGATGCTTGATATTTTCCTTGATTAAGACCGCAGCTCCCCCTCTCGCTCTATCGGCAGGATGAACGCTATGGTACAATCGATATCCCTTAGTTTTAACGAATGATGATCTAGTGAAGTGTGTTTCAGAGATTAAACAAATGTCAATTTTTTCTTGTTGTAAGAATATTTCCAACTCTAACAACCTTTCTCGGAGTCCATTTGAATTTCCACAGCGCTATGCGAAATGAATGGATGCACCTCCACACCATGTTTAACTATTACACAATAGACGATTTCACGGTCGGTGATACCCGAAGTTTTCCGAGCGTTTCCGAGGTCGGCCGTTATCGTATTATCTTTGTCGAACCATTTCTGTCGTTTAGTGCATTGTTTACAGTGGTGATTTCTCAGTTTTTATCCGGAATAATGATGACCGGAGCGGTCAAATATTGTAATTTTATTATTTTATTGTCAAATAAATAGGACATTAACACTTCTGAACGGTACTCGAGCTGCCATCTCCTATGTTTAGACACACGGACGATTGATGGGTTCGTTGCTAAGGAAATCGAAGTATCAAACATTTGTTCATTCCCTAGTAGCAAAGATACGTTTCAGAAACATTTTGATTTTCGTTTCTGAAAGGTTTCTGAAATCATTTCAAAAACGTTTCATAATCGTTTCTATGTCCGCTTTTTGATGTTGGCACAACACGCTTTAGAAATGTGTCTGAAACGTTCTAGAAACGTTAAATTAAACGTTTCTATCACGAATCTGACACCATAGAGAAATGAATCAGAAACGTTTCCAAAACCAAACAATGGTTTCGAACTAACACCTTTTGGAAATGTGTTCAAAGTGCTTCTGAAATGTGCTGCCTTACTTTTCTGAAATTATGAAGACACGACGTTACGAAACACAGTTTAGTTTCCATTGCGTGCCTGTTTGGATAATAATTAAAAAAATAAAAACGAGTAATAAGCGGTCCGACTTTTAATTTGACAAATTAGAAACATTAAAAAAACAATAATTTTGGTTCATCCAAGGCAGGGGAACTTTTGCACTGGACTCCAAACATTTCTGTGGGACAAAAACATAAGTAGGTAACAATAATAAGTAGGTAAATGAATTTTTCACAGAATTAAGGAACTGTGTAGATGAATACCTTTTAACATCAATCTCTTCATCAAACACGTTGTAAACGCCCTTCGCCATGGAAGAAAAATATAAAAAAAAACAACAATTTTAGGTCATCCGGAGTAACTCTTGTACTGGAATCCAAAGATTTCTGTGGGGCAAAAATATAAGTTGGTAAATACATTTTTCACAGAATTAAGGAACTGCTGAGATGAATACCTTTCATCACTAAGTTTTTCATTAAACGTTTCAACATAAGACGAATACGAACGGCGAATTCAAACGGTATTCATTTCCTTAGAGTTGGCTCTGAACAAATTGAAGCAAGATTAAAATATACTTGAAATGTGTACTTGTAAGATGACAATAAATTACTTTTGCATGCGATTGGCGGCCTTAGCCAACCATAATTTAATGCTCCGGACAATCTCTTGCTTACTGTCACAAGCATTGGTTTTTTTAATGACAGCATCTGAAATAAAGTCCACGTTAATTTAAAAGTAAGATCTACGATGAATACGAACTTTACCAATCACTACGCTACTAATCTGAAGATGGTCGAACTTTTTCTTATCTTTTTGGCCTTTCCAACTGTACAGAAAGGCAACTCGGTCGTCAAGCACCATTTATAAGCCACTGGCTGTAATTTTAGCGATCGATTTTCCCTCGGCCCCAAATACTATTGCTGAAACCTACGTTAAAGTAATCTATTAGTTGAAGATTCCCGACGTAGTACACTAAAATATAGAATGACTGACAACATTGCTGAAGAAATCTTTATCGACCAATTTGTTTTCAGTATTTGATAGATCTTCTTCACACTTAATAGGAAAATCGTTCATTATGTCTTGGGCGGCACCGACGTGAAAGGGCAAGCCACCTGGATTACTCAAGATTGAGGATTCGTATCGATCAAGACGGGACATGACTGAGTTGAGTTTTTTGATTTCCGCTGCAAACACCACATGAAACGATTAATAAATTGTTCGACATAGCTCAGCAAAATCAGCAGCAGCCAGCAGCAAAATCAAACGAGGAGAACACAAACCGTACCACAAAACTACACACTATGACCACGTGACCGCGAGTATAAAAGATAAAGCTGAACTAAAAAACGGTAGAGTTATAACCTTCAAGTAAAAGGTTATAACAACGGTTGTCCTTTTTCAACAGGTCAATTATTTGAACCCCGAAGCTAACTAAGGTGGCAAATTATGAGAAATAGCAATAGTAAAGCCTGTATAAATCTTTAATTTGGCACTATAAATTGTCACGAGGAAATTAGGTACTAAACAAATAGTCGTTCTCAGTGGGCGGGTTTGTGTTGAATTTTTATTCACCAGCCGTATACGAGTTTTTCCAACAAAATATTAATTTTTCAAATACTAACAAATTTTCTTCAATTTAATCTCATTTGTTATAATGAAATAATCATTCCTATGATTGGCCGGCCAAATAATGACCATATGTCGGCTCGGAATCCGCAGTTGGTTATGGTATGTTTTGAAAACGTATGGCACCAAAACGTCTCTATTGCCACGTATTTTCCACGTTTCAGAAACGTTACACATTTAATATTTCCCCCGCAACCAATTTTCAACGTTTCAGAAACGTTTCAGATTCAATCATTGCGAACGCAACGATGCAACGTTTCAGGAACGATTCTGAAACGTACCTTTGCTACTAGGGTTCATTCCATTCGTGCCATATTTCAAGGGAGGGACCCGTACACAATCAATCTGGATGTCAACTTATAGCGTTCCCCATTTGCACGAAATTCTGCATTTGGGCAGTCCATTTCCACCCGTCTTCACTGAATTAAATCATATGTTAGTGGAGAAGACGGGTGGAAATGAATAGCCCCGTTGCAGAATTTTGTGCAAATGGGGAACGCTATAAGTTTACAAATTTGCGAGTTGACAACCAAGTTGACTGTCTGTGGGGGGTTGTCAACACACGGGCTACTTACAAAACTTACAAATTTGTTGGAAGTTTATATATAGCAACATGAGCTGAACTGGTTTGAAATCTACACAACTTGCAAAACTTGGAATTTTTTTAGGTTTGGAGGGCAGCCCGAAAAGAGCTAATTTGTAAACTAAAGTGGTCCATACATGATCAACCTGGTTGTCAACTTAGTTAATAACATATTCGTGTTGACATCCAAGTTAACTGTCAGTAAGGAAGTTTATGGATGAAATTTCGAATTCACTTGCCTACAAACAGTCAACTTAGTTGTAAACACGCAATGTTCAACAACACAGTTCAAACCCACGTTGATCCTGTAAGGCCCACTTTCACCAGCGAAACTGATCGCGGTTAAAATTAATATACATTTGTTTCAAATAGCGACCAATATAAATTCATTCATTAGAAGAATTCGTGATTAGTTGTTGAGCGTGGTTAAAAAAGTTGGTGAAGACGGCGGCTCCCAGTTGACAACTAGGTTGATCGTGTATTTGCCCCACTCATTCATTCGAAACTCTATTTGCCTAGTAAAAAACAATCTACTACGAAGCTACAAAGTCTTCAGAGGTTGACATGTACAACTTAATTAATTACGGAACAAAAATGAGGAAAATATTGGCGAACTTCCGAGATAGTTTAAACGTTCCGTCACGAATGTGGTTCGACACTTTTGGTATCACCTCTTATCGTAACTGGTCAGCTGTCGCGCGCATGTGCCAACTCCGGTCTTGAAATCGTCTATACTGTTTAAATTTATTGGTAGCTCCGAACGATGTGTCGCTAAAAGCGAAGAGGGACATATGCAGGGGTGGGCAAATTACAGTTTTTTGAGTAATTAATTACAAATTACAAATTACTTCCGAAAAAGCGGATTAATTACCAATTACTTTTCACTTCCACGAATAATTACAAATTACAATTACTGTAATTGAATTACTTTTTCAATTACCAATTACCCAAGAGCTGGATTTATGGAACACGCAAGCGTCTTGCTCTTGTTCACTGTCATTTTTTTAGTGCGTCCAGCGAACAATCGAACGTCAGAACAGATCTTTGAGATAGGAAGCAGGAACAACATAGCCCAAAGATGCCAAACGCGTCGGATGAGTAGGGTTGCGAAATGTCCGGGGTCAAATTTGCTAATTTGGCTAATTTTGCCCCACATCCCAGCCTGCGAACTGTCACCCCGGATAGTCATGGTTTGCTAATTTGGCTAATTCGCTAATGGCTGGTTCGTGGTCTCGCGATGCAACTTCCAGACTAAAATTAAGAAAAAAATCGCTAATTCCCGGTACATGGAGGCCATACTACGAATAAATGGTGGAAATCAACGCAAAAGGTTTTGTGTAAAGTTGAGAAAACACGCTTTAATATTGACAAATAAAAGGCGCTTTCAGGTTAAAATTACCCAAAAATGGCAAATTTACAACTGAAATGGCGTAAAATCGCCCATTCGCGTATGAAAAAGGGAATAGGATGCTGAATGGACGCAAAATTAGCACAAAACGCTATTTCACACTTGGGAAAAATCGCTAATTTGCAATTCGCAGGTATAGAGTTATGGAAAAACATTAATTCGCGGATACAAAATGAACAAAACCACTAATTCGCGGCAAAAATTGAACAAATCACCAATTAGCGCATCAAAATTAAGGAAAACGTTAATTTTCAGTTCCAATTGGGGGAAAAGTGCTAATTCTCAGTTAAAAATGGGAAAAATTGTTAATTTGCAGTTTAAATTGAGTCAAACGCCGATTCTTGGCAAAAATTGACAAAATTCAGTAGGTAATGCACGGGTTGCATGGAGATGCTACCACGCTGCTAAAATGTAGAAAAAGCGAAAATTCGCTTAAAATTTAGAAACATCACAATAATTCACGAATTAAGTCATGAAATTTATAATTTAAAAATGATGATTTTTTGACAGAAATTGATGGATAGATGTACATTTTTTGGTTTGAAAAAAAAAAAAAAAAAAAAAATACATTTATAATTTAAATTCGTACCTTCTGAAGGCATTTTTGTGGCTAAAATCAGAAAAATGGCAAAGTCATGCATGGCTATAGCACAATGTTAAAAAATACTGAAAAGAAGCAATAATCTATATCTACAAAAGTTTTTTAAAATTGCTAGTGCGATGGTATAATGTGAAAACCTGCTAATTTGTGGGTAATATTCAGAAAATAAAATAATCAGCCTGGGCCCTATTGCACAATGTTTTATTAGCTAATATTACAGCTTTTTTTTTATTAGCTAATATTAGCTATATTATTAGCTAATAAAACATTGTGCAATAGGGCCCTGGTCAAAATTAAGAGAAAGGTTAATTTTAGGCCTAAAAATTGAGAAAATTGCTAATTCGCGGCTAAGAATGGAAAAAATCGCCAATTTACAGCTGAAATTGCACCAGACGCCAATTTGTGACTGAAATTGAGAAAAATCGCTAATTCACAGGTTTGAAACGCCACGACACGACGCCGCTACAATTTAAAAAAAAGCGCTAATTCGCGGTTGAAATTGAGAAAAATTCTTATTTGCACCAAAAACTGAATTTACGCCAATTTGCGGATTCTGAAGGCAGCTTTTCAGGCTGAAATTGGAAAAAAAGCCAATTTGTGGCAATAGGTGAAGAAACCGCTAATTCCCGAGTAAACTGAGAATAATCGCTCATGCATTGCGTATGGTGAACCAAAAAAATCGTAATTCGTGAAAAGTCCCCCTATTTTGCGGCTAATATTGAGGAAAACACTAAAGAAAAACGTTCGAAGTCTATCGTGATCCCATTCACCAAGCGAAGAACCAACTTTCAGGGTATCCTCCACATCAACAACAATCCAATACCACAGGACACGAAGGTTCGCTACCTGGGTGTCTTCTTGGACAAGACGCTGACCTGGGAAACCCACATAAAATATCTGGTCAACAAAATAAGACAGATAATTCACCAACTCAAGCCCCTCCTACTTGATCGTTCCCCATTAAGCTTATCTACAAAGCGGCTGCTCTACCTATCCATAATCCGGCCAATCCGGGGATCCGCTGCTGCAAGCCATATAAAGAAAATACAGGTGACACAAAATCGAGTTTTACGTATCATAACTGGAGCTCCCTGGTACATTCGCAACTCAACCCTGCACAATGACCTGGGTATACCTACCGTACAGGAAGTGATCCAGAACTCATACAGGAGACTAAACACAAAAATGGCAGAACATGAAAACTCGCTGATTGCTAGCATCCCACAGAACCCACCTCCACCACCAGAAAGAAGACGGCTTAAGAGGAAAAGGCCACAGGATCAGCTGATCGATTAATCCATCTCCATCTATTAGTATCCCGCCTACATAATGTTAATTTTGTTGTCAAATCCTATTTATTTAACCCTATCTATTGTTCTCTACTTACAGAATTATCTATCTCACGTGTTCAATTTGTTATAAAATCCAACTTTAAGTACTTACAAACTAACGCTATTCAAATATATATTTATGTTAACCTACTCATAGTATGTACTGATGTAGGACAGCCAATGGGCTGCACCTAGGGCATGTATCATGTAAATTAATTTTAAATTACTATAATACTGGTACACATAACTGTAATGTCAACATTGACAATAAAGTTTATCTCTTTTAAAAAATAAAAAAAAAAAAAAAACGAATTTCGCTCACAAGAAAAACTAATTTCGAGGATTTTCGCGCCCTAAAAATACATTTTCGCAGAACTAACTCAACTAAAAGGCAAATTACTCATAGAAAACCTATTTAGCGTTTAAACCCAAAATTTTCTCGAATTTCTAAACCGATTTCGCGACTTTTTTCCCTCAAAAAACATTTTGGCGCGTTTGACTCACTTAAAACCAACTGCTAAAATTTCGCTATCTAAAAAACATCAATCCACGGATTTGTTTCGCAAAAGCCGTGGACTTCCGTGGCAGAAAAAACAATTTTGTCGGGTGACCTAATTCAGCAACTAATTTTGCGGATTTTTCATACCAAATAGACCGCTTCCGCAGGACTCAGTTTCTCAGATTCGGGGTTGTCAAACTGCGACCCATTTATGCAAAGTGCGACCCCTCAAGTTATTGTCCCTTCTACAAAGTGCGACCCTACAAATTGATAGCCCTTCTGCAAAGTGCGACCCTGCACCCTTCCTTTCCTGGGGCTTACTGCGACCCACCCAGTTCGTCTGCAGATACAGTTCGTTTAGCGTAACCCAGGGCGCACCAACGTGGAGGCGAACTGTTCCACGCCCCATAAGTTGCAGTTTCCACTCTCCACGCTCGTAATACCATCAATTGTCGTCATTTTTACATTGCTCATTTTTTGGTCTTCGGTAAAAATTTGAAGGAGACACTCTTCACGAATTCCATTTGCGTAATTTCTCCGCGAGTCAGGCATGACATCTTCTTCCGCAGGAATTCCTGCTTCTCATTCTTCTTCGTACTTTTTGAGCGCATTAATATATAAGTATCTTGCTGAATCGACTTCAGGGTCTCAATAACAAGGAAGATGTGCGGGTGGGACTTATAAAACATTTTATTTATCTTTGAGTGGAAACTCTCGCAACTGTTGGTTGTTCGAATGGCAGTATGGGAAAACATCGCCCATATGTCAGGTGGGAATGTTGCGTTGGTGTATAGGTAGTTTTGTTTCATATAATCGACAAATGTCCGAACTTTGGGGTTTCTCGCTGGCATTTTCGCCATCAGCTCTTTGTCAAAAAATGCCGGCACGTCGTCAGGATCCAAGAATGGAAGTCCAAAAAATAACTTCAAAAACTCGCCTACTTCGCCTTCTCCTCGATAAGCAGTGCTGAGGCCGACATTTTGTATTTTTCTCCATCAGCTTTGTCCAAGGTGAAAACGGCATCCGCGAATAGTTACTTCCGGCCATACGGATAGTGCAGCCTTGTGTATGGCAGCCTCGAAGTCGACCAGCACAACTGACGGTTTGAATTCAAGGCCCAATTTCTCGCAGTGTTTCACCAAATCTTTGAAAACATAAGCGTAGGAATTGGTGTGCTTGTTTGGTAACAAATAGAACGTCAATGGTACGTAAACACCGTCTCGAGATGTGTGGACAGTAAATAGTTGATTAAAAAGAGCTGGGGACGAATCAAATGTGCCATCGACAAAAATGTGATCATTTCCAGCCAAGCACTTCAAGTTTCGGGGCGTACTAAATCCCAACACGTTTACGACACTATCATTAACAAGCAAGAAATTTTCAGCCGCGTTCGTTGTCAATTCATCTTTGGGCAGGTTATCGATGGCTTCGTGCAATTCCGGTAATCCTTTAGGAAGATTTGGCCAAACCTTCCTTCTCATGCGATACACAGCACGTCTACATAGAAGTGAATCGTTTTTGTCGACAGTCTCAATATCTCCCATTTCTTTTAATTCAAGAGCTAACAGTTTGTTGGGTTGAGTAGTTAAATCATTACAAGCTTTTCTCATCAGAGAATTTCTCAGCGCATGACGATTCAATTTTTTCGGGGAATCTGCAACGTGATTGTGGTCGTCATTTCTGTCGAAGATTGAGTTGGACGGGTCAAGTTTGAAAGAAGCCTTACACGATTTTTTGGTACATAACCAGCGTTGAACATTATTTGCCAAACTTTTATGAAATCGGTATTTGAATCCGTCCAGGACAAACAACTCGTTACCTCGATCGCTGACTGATGTTGAGCAAGATGGGCCAGGGGAGTTCATTGATGACGCGTTGACAAACGTTGGCAAACTGAGTGAAAAGTTACATACAGAAACAGTTCCTTATCTTAGACGGAAGGATAAGGTTCATTCGTTTATCTTAGGCGGGTCGCACTTCGATCAATGCACGTAAAACGTCAGGGTCGCATTTTGTACTGGTTCCGAGGGCACTGGGTCGCAGTTTGCTAACAGCCCTCAGATTACGCTTCTCCGAAACCAAATCGCTAGCTTAGTGATAAAATTAGTAGTTTTATGCAAAAATAACACTAACAGTAGCTACAAGAATAAATTACAATCGAAATTTTTGTGCTAAAATCGTCTGTTTCGATGTAAACCTTCCAGCTATGAGGTAAAGCCACTCGATTTGTTTTCAGAGTGAAAACATCAGATTTCTTGGTAACAGTTTCAGGGTAAAAACTTCAATTTGCAGTTTGGGGGTAATCGTTTTATTTTGAGGGTTTGTCAAAAGTTCAAGAGTCAAATCAGCATAGTATGTCTCAAAACCTTCAGTTTTGATATAAAACGCCAGCTTTGGCGTGAAATCTTTAATTTGGAGGATTTTCAACTTCAAAAAGTGACAATTTCAGCTCAATACTAAAGATTTCACACCAAAGCTGACGTGTTATAACAAAACTGAAGATTTCACTGCAATAATGGTGGTTTTACCCTTGAACATTTTTCAGTTTTCCTAACAATAAAAATTTTACCCCGAAACTGGCGGTTTTACCACAAAAAAGAAGGGTTTTAAATCCAAAATCCAAGTTTCTACCTTGAAACAATTAAACTGAAGTTTTCACTACGAAACTGCCGATTTGACCCTAAAAATAATTTGTGGCCTAACAGGCCTTTGAGCTAAGCCTGACAAATTCCCACAAAATAGTAAGTTTTGTGACTGGATATCCACGCGATGGCCGATGGACATTATTTATGGGTTTTAATTTCGGTGAATTTACCAGTTTAGAGCCTTTATAATACAAGCAAATTTATGCGTTTCCTCTATTCTAGCTGCGAATTAGCGGAGTTTGTCAAATTGCTCCGTAAACTAGCGTTCGTTTCCACTTTAGAAGCGAATGAGCGATTTGTCTCAATCTTAGCCTGGAATTAGCGCGCGGTCTTTCTCAGTTTTAGCCATGAATTAGTGTGTCTTATCAAATGTATCTGACAAAAAAGCGTTTCCTCCTCAATTTCAGCAGCGTGTTTCCGACGTTTCTCCATTTTAGCCTAGGATTAGCATTTTTCTTCACTTCTCAGTCATATGGATTAGCGATTTTTCATCTCTGTTGCCGCAAAATAGCGCTTTTTCGCAATTTTACCCGCAATATATTCCCTAGTTTCAATTGCGAATTATTTATTAATTTTACCCGCGAGTTGGAACTCTCAGCCCCGAATTAGTGGGCCTCCTAATCCGCCAATTATCGTTTTTCTCCATTTTATAGCTGCGAATGAGAGTTTATTGTCAACCTATGCTGCGACATAACGCAATGGATCTGGGTGGGGTTCGACTTAGCTTATCCCTCGGAGTACGACTCCCTTAGGCGTCTCCGTGGCGCAAATGGCAGCGTGCTGGACTGGTAATCCAGAGGTTGCGGGTTCAAATCCCGCCGGGGAGCCATTTTTTCTCGAAACTCGAATCGTGTTGGGCTATGTCCTTCCATCGTCGTCCGGATAATATCAGACTAATTAATTTATTAATTAAAATACCGGCGACAGATTTATTCATTCGGAACAACACTTCAGAATTCCTATTCACTTAAATTAAACGGTGATGGTGTCTTGTCGAAAAACATGTGAAATCTTCCTTAATCGAAGATTGTACCCATGGTGTGGTCCAGTCTCCGCTTCCTTCAGCCACCAGGGCTACTCGGTCTTTGTCTCATCAGCCCGGCCCGTTCTTATTTCTTCCTTAATCGGTTGGAAAAAAGTTTCTTTTCATGGTAAAATAAACATTTTGGGGTGAAATTTTCAATTTTGAGGAGAAACCGTAAAAGTTTAGGGGGAAAATCACCAGTTTTGTAGTGACATCTTTTGGGGTAACGCGTCAGCTATGGCGCGAAATCGTCTGTTATGGCGTAATAACGTTTTTATTCGCCGGTATTGTGGCGTGATTGTCAGTAATGTGAATAAATTTTGTCAGTTTAGTGTTAAAATCGTCAATGTTTTCAAGACAGAGTCGTAAGTTTCCAAGTTTCGGCGTAAAATCGTCCGTTTTGGGGGAAACGTCAGTTATAGTGTGAAATTGTCCCTTTTGGAGTATAATGTCAAAGTTCCATTTTTGGGTGGTGCCGTCAGTTTCAGGGGGAAATTGATGGTTTTGGGGCTAAATCAGACAGTTTTAAAGTTATATGGACAGTTTGTGAAGTGAAATCTTCGGAAGAACACTTCAGGATCGGAGTGAAATCGTGAGTTTTAAAGAAAATTCTCCAATTTTTTTTGTTATAAATAGTCATTTTAGAAGTGAAATTAACAGTTTTGGTGTGAAATAATAATTTTTAAAGTAAAACCGCCAAACTTTTTGTGGTAAAATCGACAGTCTTGTAGTGACATATCTAGTTTTGGGGTAACAAGTCATCTTTGGCGAGTAATCGTCTGTTTTGGTGTATTATCGTCTTATACTGGAACAAATCGTCATTATTGTGGTAATATCGCCAGTTTTGTGTTAAAATCGTCTGAGTTTACATGACAGAGCCGTCAGTTTTGGAGTTAAATATCCAATTTTCGGGTAAAATCGTCAATTTTAGTGTATAACGTGAGTTTTGGGGGTAAAATGGCTAGCTATGTTGTGAAAACTTCAGTTTTGAGGTAACACTTCGGCTTTTGTGTGAAATTTTTGTGGTCCGGACGAAGAACTTCGAGAGTTGGATCTCGGTGACTTTGTACGCTTCGATTGTTGAAACAATCGCAAACACGTCGTGAACAATAAGAACGTATAACTTCCGCGGGTAGTAACGTCGTCGACTTGAATTGGCTTTGATGTCGAGGATAGTTTTTTCCACTCCCGCGATTCAAAACGAAGTGACCCTTTTCTTTTTTCACATCTGTCTTCTTTTTGATTTTTCCTGCCCCATAATATGGAGGAGCTTCATTGCTGTGCAGTTTAGATGCTTCATCACATTACCCCCTCCTCAAAGAAAAAAAAAAAAAAAATGATGGGAGTGGCAAGTTTTTTTTTTGTTTTTTTTTATTATTGTTGAAATATTTATCAAAAACAATTAAGAATCTTTTCATAAGAGTAACTAGAATATCTAATAATTCTGAAGAATAATTACATTTGGTTGAATGTTTTTAAAGCAGCGGCATGGAAGATGCCTCTAATTTTATTTTTTGTAGTGTCTTCTAGTAAATATGTGTGTTTACCCAGAATTTCTTTAATTCTGTATGGACCGTCATATGTATTTAATAATTTCGCTGATATTTTTTTATTTTTCTCACTATATCTGTCTTTTATTAAAAGAACCAAATCCCCCAATTTAAATTTAACCTGTGGGGAAGTACGATGTGGTATTTTGTATGCAATCCTCTCCCGGGAGTTTTTAATGCGTAAATGTAAGACATGATCAAGTTGTTCTCTTGTGAGAATATGTCGTGAATTAGGTACGCGAATAAATAATTTATCCCATGGTCGTTCAGGTAATTTATTGTAAAAAGCCTCGTAAGGTGTGCATTTGATTGTATCATGATAAGTTTTGTTAATAGTAGCCTGAATTTTCGGTAAGAAAGAAAACCAAACTGTTTGTTTTTTGTTTATCAAAATTCTCAAATAATTAATCACTTCTTTGTTTACTCTTTCAGCTAAATTTGACTGAGGTCTGTGTACAGCCGTTAGTCTGCGAATGATATTTTCCCGTATAAGAAAATTTTTCCAAAGTTTCGACGTAAATGTAGGTCCGTTGTCTGTTAGTAAACGTGTTGGTTTACCATATTCTTTGATTAAATATTTAATTTTTTGTATTGTTTCCTTGGTCGTTGTAGAAAGGCAAGGGAAAAGAATCGTAAATTTGGTAAGGTTGTCCACGCAAGTTAGGATGTACTTGTTTCCGAACTTAGCCGTCGGCAACGGACCGATGTGATCGATCGATACTGTGTGCCAAGTGCTGTCGCAATGGATTATCTCGTTATCACATGGGGTTGATTTGCTTCGTTTCTTAAATTGACAAGTAGAACAATTTTTAATTATAATTTTTATATTTTGTTTTGCTTTTCGACTATAAAAACTTTCGTTAAATAATTTTAAACACTTTTGGGTTCCGATATGGCAATATTGATCATGAATTCGAGTTAAAAGCGGGACAAGAAGGGTTTCAGGAATACTAACCTTATATTTTTTGTCTTTTATGTTACGTTGATAAATTTTATTTTCATGTTTCACAAAATGTTTATTATTCAATTTTGACTGTAGATACCTATCTTTTTCTTGTTCACCAATTAACTGACTCAAAATGTCTTTGAAATTATTGAAATTTATGGAAGTTACACGAAAACTTGTATTATTAGGTTGATTTTCATCTATTGAGATAGGATTGCGACTTAAAAGACCAGCAATTATATTATTCTTAGAAGAAATGTATTCGTACTTTAAATTGAGTGGTTGAAGGAACATCATCCATCTCCTTAACCTGGGCGTAGGATTCTTACATGATTCCAAAAATAATAAAGCTTGATGGTCAGTCCTGACTACGATATCATACCCTGCGACTATGTCATAAAATTTTTTAACAGACATTATAATGGCTAATAGCTCTTTTTCCGTAATTGTATAGTTTAGTTCTGTACTACTGAATGTTTTACTCATAAAACCCAAGGGGCATACTTTATTGTTGTCGTCGTATTGGAATAATTGACTTCCCATTGGAAAGTTGGAGCTATCACATTCTAAAAAAAATGGACGATTGAAACATGGAAAAGACAAATTTACACTTTTACAAAGTTCTTCTTTTAGGTGGTTAAATGCCTGCATTTGAACCTCTCCCCAATGCCATTTGCTTGTCGTTTTCAAGAGATAAAATAACGGTAGTGCAATCTGAGACAACCTAGGTGTGAACCGTGAGTAGAATCCAATCAAACCGAGAAATGATTTTAATCTTTTTACATTGGTTGGTGTGGGGAACTCTCGTATTGCAGTAACTTTGTCTTGATCTTTAAAAATACCATCTTTAGATACTATATATCCTAATATTTTAAAATTGTTATTGAAGAACTTACATTTTTTTAGGTTTAACGTTACGTTGTGTATAGCACATTGTTGAAATAAAAGCTCTAAATGTTTCAAGTGTTCCGACTCTGAGGTTGATGCAACTGTTATATCATCTACATAAATTTTAAATATGTCTCTAAGGGCCGGTGTGAATACTAAAGATAAACTTTTGATCAGACTTGGTAAACTATTGCGAAGGCCAAACGGGACCCTAGTGAAATGATAAATAATTCCGTCAAATTTAAAAGCAGTAAATGGGTGAGATTTAGGATGTAGTGGAACTTGTAAGAAACTTGATTTTAGATCTATTGCCGAAAAAAAAATACATCCCCTGAGGTCTTTGAATATTTCGTCAATTTTCTTAGGAGAGTCGTACTCGGGGATGGTTCTTTGATTCAAAAATCGGGCATCCAGACATGAACGGACTGTTTGATCTTTTTTAGGAATGAAAAGTATAGGGTTCAAATAGGGGCTGTCAGAACGCTCTATAATTCCTTCGTCTAACCATTTATAATTTCTTTTCTGGCCATTGGTAATAATGTTGGCTTGATCGGATAGCAGGGCAATTTGTATGGCGAATCGTCAGTAACAACAATTTCATGAGTGTAACCGCTTATTAAACCAATTTCTTCCCTGAATATTGTTGCATAATATTGTATTAGCTTTTCTAGTTTGACTGATATTTCAGCAGGCAAAAAATAATATAAATTTTCCACCGTTTCCTTGATTTGATCAACGATTGATATGCTATTTTTACGGTTGATTTTGCATTGTACATTAATAGAAGACCGAGGAATAGTGTGAGGGACATTATAATTTATTGATTTTAGATGCAAAGACATGCCTTTATGTTTGGTGGGGAGAGATATCGTGATATCATGGTAGTGTAAGATCAAAGTGTTAGTGAGAAAATTAATCGATGCATTTAGTGAATTAAGGGTATCAATGCCTATGATAATGTCATTGTTCAAGTCAGGGATCAAAATGAAAATTAAAGGGATAATAGTATCTTGGAAATTTGTATTTATCAAAATTTGTTTATTAGTAAAAATTGGTTTTCGCGAAACTGCACCAGTTATACTCGTTTTACACATAGGTAAACATTCGTGGAACAATTTATTTTCAATGTTATCTTTGAAGTACTTTAAATTCATTGCAGTGATTTGGGAACCAGAGTCAATCAGTGCTTTTGTTGATATATGTTCAAATGAAATATCTATAAAAGGGCATTCAGATTTATTTTTTTTGCTTTAAATTATGATTACCATCTTGAAGTAATAGTTCTGAATCAATTATTTTAAAACATAGTTCCTCTAACTGTTGCGTTTCGCTATGAATTAGTTTTTTTTACTCGAGGTTGAAAACGAAGTGACCCTTTTCTTTTTTCACATCTGTCTTCTTTTTGATTTTTCCTGCCCCATAATATGGAGGAGCTTCATTGCGGTGCAGTTTAGATGCTTCATCACACTTTCATAGAAAATTTTTATTTTGTGACTTTAAAAATGGGTTGGTGCATTAAAAACGAATTTCTCAGGTTCTTATCATTCAGTTAGCCAAATTTCGCGAGTGTTAGTGAATGTGTAATAATTCAAAACCCCGTGAAACTAAACTTCTAGTATGGATTTTTGTGTCCAATAAACTTTTCATCCTCTCGTTTGGACAAATTGCTGAAACTAGTATAAGCTTTTCTGTTCCAAACTCGTGAGTCTTAATAACTCTCACAAAATATTTGTCCTTGATTGGCATTTTTAACCGGAATACCTCGTCCTTTTAAAAGCACGTGCCTCATTAATTTGAAATCGCTTTCGCCCCACCACCACCACCTGAATACAAAAACCCTTTCATTTTTTGATTAGTGATCACTGATCAGTCTCTCCCACAGACGTCAAACATTTTGTTTCTCGTTTTTTATGTAACTTTGAGACGGCCGGCCCCCCGACTTCAAAATTACTCTTTTCAACTTTCTTATTATTCCCACAAGGGGCTTCATTTAATGACCAGGGAGCCTAGCGTTGGCTGAAGTAAAAAGCAAAGGGCTGTGAAACGGGAGGTCTTGAGGAACGAACTAATTGTGTAGTTTTTCATTTCATCTACCCTTTCACTTTCATCTTTTTGTGCGTCACACGCCTGTGTTTATTTTTTTATTATGTCCTTTTTCCTTTTCAGAACCAGCTTGTTTTTAATACACACCGAGACGCGAGTGAAAAATAAAATAGTGGAGACATTTTAACCCTCGCGAGGCGTGTTAAGAAAATATTTTAAAAAACAGGGGAACAAAAAAAAAATGATTTTAATGAAATAATCCAGGGTTTCCCTCCCTTTCTTCTTGACTCTTTCATCCTATTTTAAGGTTTTTCAATTATATGTATAATGCCAGCATTCAAATTCAATGATCTCCTCTCTGTGTTTGTAGAATTACACATGCGGGAAAAAGTGAAAGCCATTATGAATAAATGCAGGAATAAATGTACTGGAAGGGGCGCGCTGCACATTTACGGAATTAAACGATATTTTGGGAGAAACGTTGAGAAAGGTAGGCCCAGCCTAGGGTAGCCATCCGGGCCAAATATTAATCGCTGACCATAGATTTGCCTCCAAATTGTTGCAATTTTGTTGGAGTACGGAGTATGGGCCTCGTCAGGCAATACGGTGCGGCCCGCGGGCCCGTCATGGCCTGCTAGCCCACAAAAAACAATTTGCAAACTATCAATTTCACGGATATTTAGCACTGAAACTTGCTATTTCTCTGAAATTAAGACCTATACATGTGTCCATATACCGGCCCAATACCTTCTAATATTAATTCATTTCTGGCATTACCCAAGCAGGAACTAACCAACTGGACAGGGAAACGCATTCTGTTTCAACGTTTATCTCACAAATATTGACACTTGTGTGAGTGGCCGAGCCTTAACTTGCAGTTTTGTTGTTATTTAAGACCAGAAACTGTCAATTTCACGCATAGGAAACTTGTAATTTGGCTCAAATCAGGGCCCGAACTTGCAAAATCGCGAACATTCTGCCAGGAAACTTTCAATTTCACGGATTTTTGCCTACTTTGCCTACGGATTTTGCCTTGCAACGTTTGATTGAAAAATTAAAGCGCTGTCATGCTCGGCTAGCCCAGGTTCAGATAAGATTTTTTGTTTTGTTTTTTGTTTTTTTTTTAAGCGCCAGTTTAAGGTTTTTTGTTTTCACTTTCAAGCCATAATTGAGAAAAAGAGTTAATTTGCTGTTCTCATGCCAGAGCCCGCAGGCAAAAATTGATAAAAAGCGCGATGTCGATATTCCCGATATTTTTCCTTCAAACTAGACCAGGGGTTTCCAAAGTTTTTTTGATGAAAACCCTAATTTAACACTGCAAAAGCCTTCGCGACCCTAGACAAATTTTTGGTTACTTTGATAATGGTCCGCCATCTTTTTCACAAATTATGCGACACTCGGGCGAAAGTTATTAGTTAATGCGCATCGCAGATCGCCTTCTGGAGGTAACTTCGCGGCATAAATAGAGAAAATACGCTGATGCCGCAGTTTCTGTAGCTCTTTAAGCGGCTAAAACTGAAAAGGCACACTAATGTGCTGTTCTTGGGGGCAAGTATGTGGCAAAAGTTTGGAAAACAAGGGCTAATATTCATGGGTAATAAAGTGAAAAAGTGCTCATTCATGGTTCCTCGATGCAACTTTCAGACTAGAGAAAAAATCGTAGACTTCCTGATAGAGAAAAAATCGCTGATTCGCCGTGTACTATACAGGGTGGTCGGTTTTGAGATGCAAAAAAAAAATTGGGTAATAGTACACCAAAAATGGGATAAAAAAGTCCTATTCGGATAGTGGCCTATCTCTTTTTGTTTTCGAGTAATAATTTGTTTAGTGATTTTTAGGCGCAACTGTATTTTTCGCCGAAAAACTGTTATTTCTCAGCTTCTACCTCACGTTTTTCCAAAAGTGATGGCAGTTTCGTAATCTACGGACAATTTTCTACGGCATGAACGCAAAATCAATATTCTAAATTGTCATAAACGCCTAAAAACGTAACGTTTTCGTTGCGCTAATACAAAAAAACCAAGAATTTGACTTCACAAAACAATTTACTGTGTCACCGAAAATAGCTGCACACGTTGTCAAACGACCTAAAAACTTCTCCGTTTTCCCAGCTTTCCAACGGTGTACTCGAAAGTGGAATTATCTCCCTCCTTTGACGAGAAAATTCGAAAAGAAGCGAAAAAGTCATACATTTTGGGCTAAAAATGTGAATAATAACAGGTGCAAAAATTCATTTGTTTGGCTCTCTTTCTTGAGAAATCCAAGCTCTGGCACAGTAAAAATTAAAATGTATTGCATTTGAAGAATAAACAAATTAATAAAATGGACGAAGAGGTGTGCGAATTTAGGGCGTCTGCTGGTTTTTTATGGGGGCTGGGCTGGGATCGTCGGAGACCGAAATCACCGTCTTCCTGGAAAATAATTTGTTCCCTCAGCTCTGGTTCCATTCCGTCAAGAAGACGTGGCAATTCATCTTGTAGGAAATGCAGGTAGCCTTGCCCCGTTCCTTCGAAGAAATGTGAGCCTATTAATCGGTCTCTCCGACCCATACCACTCTCCAAACCAGCAGACGCCCTAAATTCGCCCACCTCTTCGTCAATTTTATTAATTTGTATGTTTGTTGTTTATTCTTCAAATGCAATACATTTTAATTTTTACTGTGCCAGCGCTTGGATTTCTCAAGAAAAAGAGCCAAACAAATGAATTTTCGCCCCTGTTATTATTCACTTTTTTAGCCCAAAATGTATGAATTTTTCGCTCCTTTTCGAATTTTCTCGTCAAAGGAGGGAGATAATTCCACTTTCGAGTACACCGTTGGAAAGCTGGGAAAACGGAGAAGTTTTTATGTCGTTTGACAACGTGTGAAGCTATTTTTGGTGACACAGTAAATTGTTTTGTGAAGTCAAATTCTTGGTTTTTTGTCATTAACACAACGAAAACGTTACGTTTTTAGGCGTTTATGACAATTTAGAATATTGATTTTTCGTTCATCCCGTAGAAAATTTTCGGTAGATTACGAAACTGCCATCACTTTTGGAAAAACGTGAAGTAGAAGCTGAGAAATAACAGTTTTTCGGCGAAAAGTACAGTTGCGCCTAAAAATCACTAAAAAAATTATTACTCGAAAACAAAAAGAAATAGGCCACTATCCGTATAGGACTTTTTTATCTCATTTTCGGTGTACTATTACCCAATTTTTTTTTTGCATCTCAAAACCGACCACCCTGTATAGGCTAAAATATAGAAAAATAATGCAAACTGGTGCTATTGGGCCAAGCCCACGTGCTAAAATGGAAAAAGCGCTAATTCAAGGCTGTAAATGCGAACAAAAATCACGGCAAAAAATTAACTTGACGCTGAAGTTAAGAAAATGGCAAATTCGAAACTGGAATTAGGAAAAATCACCCCTTCGGGGATAGAAAAGATTAATAGCGTCAATTCGCAGCTAAATTAAAAACAAAACAAAACGCTTATTCACAACATAAATTTGGAAAAATCGCTAATTATCTGCTAAAATCCAGAACCCGGACAAGCCAGTCACGACAGAGCCCCAATTCTGCCACGAAATCACACGACATCGGAGTTCCAAATCTGCGAAATTGCAACTTTTGGGTCAGAACATTCACGAAATTGCAAATTTTGGGTCAGACCATTCACGAAATTGCAAATTTTGCGTCAGAACATTCACGAAATTGCAAATTTGCATTCTTCATGCGCGCGAAATTGTAATTCTCGGTGCTTGGTTCTCAGTGAACCCGCAGGCAAGCTGGCCACGACAGCGCAAAACATTATTGGCAAGCTGCCACAAAACTTTGCGTTTGCTCAATTACAACCCCGAATTGCCATATTATCACTGCTCAATTCAAAATCAATAGCACTAATTCAGGACTAAAATTGAGATAAAGTGCGCATTTCAGCTAAAGATTGGCACTTGTTCTCAATTTTAGCGGTGAATTGACGCTATATGTTTCAATAGCAGCTACGAGAACAGATGAGCTCACAACTCCATCTATCCTTGTAACGCAGGGCCGATCTAATAAATAGGATTCGATGAGTGACAACGCATTACCTCTTATACCATAGTCACGCAGTTTATTTAGGAGAAGTCTATGATCAACCGAGTCAAACGCTTTACGAACATCCAAAAAAACCCCTATAGCCATAAATCCAGCATCCAATTTATCAATGATCATCTTGTGGAAGTCATGCAAAACATCTTCAGTACTCAAGCCCTTACGAAAACCATATTGGTTTTTAGATAAAACATTGTTACTATCGAGGAAGCTACATAGTCTAACTTTAATACATTTCTCTAGAATTTTAGCTAAAGATATGGTTAAAGATATTGGTCTATAATTGGTGACTTCGGATGCATCACCTGCTTTATGTAAAGGTATGATCGTGGTCTGCTTGAATTTACTAGGGAAAATCCCAGATTGCATGGCTAAATTATAAATATAAGCTAAAGGCTTTACAATATACTGGCGCATAGATCTTAGCACCTGATTAGTAATACCGCATACACTTACACTCTCTGAGTCATTCAATTTTGAAAGTAAACTAGAAATTTCTTCGTCGGTGATATGCTCAAGGAAAAGCGAGTTAACAATCCGCATCTTACTAGTTGGGGAAGAAGATACACCCGGGACAGAAATACTATTTTTATTATTACAACCAACTTTAGAGAAATAGCTATTAAATGTTTCCGCAATCATAAGTTTGTCAGAATGACATTGACCACTCCCATCCTTGACCTCTTTCACAAACGATTTTTCAGCTTTCCTACCTATAACTTCATTAATTACATTCCAAGTATCCCTAATATTACCACTAGCCTTATCAATTTTGCCACTAAAATATAAATTTTTAGCCTTCCTAATTAAAGAGTTAAGTAAGTTTCTATAAATTACATAATAGCCCTTAAGGTTTAAATTATATGGTTCCCTAAGAAGTTTTTCCCTAATTTTATCTCTATTTCTTATAGAAATAACAATTCCTTTCGTTATCCAATTTTTAATTTTTCTATGTCTATTAACAATTTTAATAGTTCTTGAATTGGTACACGATTCAATCAAAGTTTGCAGAGATTCCAAGAAAGCATCAAGGGCCACATCGACATGATCACTATTATAGACCTGTGGCCACACATAGCTACAAAGCTTAAGCTCTAATTCCCGAAAATTAACAACTTTAACAGTATGGCTAAAGTCAGAAGGCGTTTTACTACTATTTGCTACACTAATATTACAGCGAACTAGACCAATACATAAAAAATGATCTGTTATATCAGTTAAATTAGTCAGCCCCCGACACTTCAACGGATTTGCTCCTGAGACAAAAATGTGATCTATGCAAGTTCCCGAAAATTCCCGAACACGAGATTCCC